>CM062819.1:1799862180-1800462180 GCA_031772625.1 Pinus tabuliformis
GCTCAAGCACTTGTTCCCGAAGAAAATGGTACTTGATTGGTATGTGCTTGGTCTTTGAGTGCATGATAGGATTCTTTGAAATGCTGATTGCACTTGTATTATCACATAAGATAGAGACAGGTGGAGTGCAAGTGATTTGAAAGTCCTGCAAGGTCTGCATCATCCAAAGAAGTTGTGTGCAACAAGATGCTGCAGCCTACATATTCTGCTTCAGCTGTAGATAAGGCAATCGAACTTTGTTTCTTGCTGAACAAGATACTAATCTGGAACCCATGAAGAAAGCACCTCCACTTGTGCTTTTCCTATCATCCACACTTCCAGCCCATCTGCATCTGTGTAAGCATGAAGAGTGAGAATCAGTATTTCTAGGATACCATAAGCCATAGTTTTGGGTCCCTTGAAGATATTTGAAGATTCTTTTGACTGCCTGAAGATGAGTTTCCTTTGGGTTGGCTTGAAATCTTCCAACCATTCCTACTGCATGTGTAATATCTGGTCGAGTACCTGTCAAATAAAGCAAACTCCCAATCATGGATCTATAAGTGGGTTGGTGGACTGCTGCTGATTCATCATTTGCACTGAGGCTGCATCCTGTAACCAATGGGTGTACATACTGGCTTTGACTCTTCCATGCCATACTTCTTCAAGATCTGCTTGAGGTATTTGGTTTGAGACAAGAAGATACCCCCTTCACTTTGTTGGGATTTGCAATCAAGAGAAAAATGTCAATTCTCCAAGAAGTGACATTTCGAATTCTTTCTGCATAACCAAGGCAAAGTTTTGACTCATGGTCTCTTCATTGCTGCCAAAAATAATATCATCTACATAAACAACAAGAATTAGCAATTTGTTATTTTCAACTTTTATATAGAGATTGCTATCTGCTGATCCTTTTGAAAAGCCTTGTTGGTGAAGATATTTGTCCAACCGATAGTACCAAGCCCTTGGAGCTTGTTTGAGCCCATAGAGTGCCTTTTCAATCTGCATACAAGGTTTGGATCATTTCCAAGAATGAACCCATCTGGCTGCTCAATATATACTTCTTCTTCTAAGTCTCCATTCAGGAAGGCTGATTTCACGTCCATTTGAAATACCTTGAAGTTTTGAAAGCTTGAGAGAGCAAGGAACATTCGGATGGCCTCTAGTCTTGCCACAGGAGCAAAGGTCTCTTCAAAATCTATTCCTTCTTGCTGTGCATACCCTTTACAAACAAGTCTGGCCTTGTTTCTAATTACTTCTCCATTTTCATTTAACTTATTCTTGAAGACCCATTTTGTTCCTATTACATTCTTATCTTTTGGTCTAGGAACTAATTCCCAAGTGTTGTTCCTTTCGATTTGCTCAAGTTCTTCATCCATTGCTTTGACCCAACATTCATCTTTGCATGCTTCTTTCACATTTTGTGGTTCAATGGAGGAGAGTAGAGCCAAGTAGCTTGAAGCTTCTGCAAGTGTCCTTCTTGTTTGTACTCCTGCTTCTTTCTGCCCCACAATCTGAGTTTCTGGATGATTCTTTTGGACATATCTGGATGGAGTCTTCTCTTCTATTCTTGTCTGCTCCACTGGTTCTTCTTGAGATTCTTCTTCTTCTTGAGGTTCTTCTTCTTCATCATTTCGCCTTTGAGAGTAACCTTCATCTTCTTCAATGTCTTCATGATGAACTTGCCTAGGAATATATCCCTTCTCATCAACCACTATATCAATACTGTCAACAATTCTGCCAAGTCTTTTATTGTAGCACTTGTATGCTTTGCTATGTGGAGAATAACCAAGAAGAATGCCCTCATCTGCTCTAGGTTCAAGTTTGCCAAGTTACTCATCAGTGTTCTTATATAACATTTGCTCCCAAAGATTTTGAAATGCTTCACGGAAGGAGTTTTTACCACTCCAAAGCTCATGAGGTGTTTGAGTGCTGTTTACTCGGACATTTGTTTTGTTAAGAATGATAACAGCAACATGTGCAGCTTCACCCAGAGGTTGCAGGAGGAGTACCTGATTCATCGAGCATAGCACGAGCCATTTGTTGGATAGTTCTGTTCATTCTTTCCACAACCCCCATTTTGCTGAGGAGTTCTAGCTGTAGAGAATTCTCTTCTTATCCCATGTTCATCGCAGAAATCGAAAAATTCATTTGATGTGAACTCCCCACCTCTGTCAGATCTGAGGCACTTAATTTTGTGTCCTGATTCATTTTCAGCCAATGCTTTGAAGGATTTGAATTTTTCGAATGCTTCATCTTTGTGCTTCATAAGCCCTAACCAAACAAACCTTGAGAAATCATCAATGAATAATATCAGATATTCTTTCCTCGAGGTGTCCTTTTCCTAAATGGACCACATACATCTGTATGGACTAGCTCAAGAGGCAAGCTAGCTGATCCTTCCTTCTCTGGAAAGTTAGTTCTGGTTTGCTTTCCAAACTGACAAGATTTGCATATGGTGTTGTCTGGAATTTTGATATCTGGAAGATCGCGAACTGCCTGATATTTGCATGCTTTCCTTATTGTGTGAGAAGCTTAGATGTCCCAACCTTCGATGCCATACCAGTGCTCTTCATCCTTGCTAAGATAGCATTGTTGTTGTCCTTCTTCAAATATGTACAGATTATTTGGAGTTCTTTTGCCTTTGAGAACTGTTTTACCTGTATCAAGATCACGAAAAGACATCCATTCGATCTGAAAATAACCTCGGTTTTTTTTGATCACACACATCTGGCTGACACTTAGAAGATTATGCTTCAATCCATCAACATACAAAACATTTCCAGCCTTAACCTTTTCTTTCAAAGGAGCAATACCTTTTCCTTTTATAGTTGCAGGAGTATCATTTCCAAAAGAAACTTTCTTTCCCTTTTCTAAAGTAGAATAAGATTCGAGTTTTTCTTTATCACCTGTCATATGTTTCGAACATCCACTGTCAATGTACCATAGATTTTCCTGTCCTTCTGCATAAAACGCTATCCCACATCTTTCTGTCTGAGGTTCTTTTATTCTCCATTTTTTGGTGCTCGTGGCTTGTTCCTTTTTCTCCTGAAACCTGCTCCTGCATTCAGACTCTTTATGACCAAAATTATTGCAAATAGAACATTCAACTTCATTTTCAAGAACTGAAAAGTTGTTATAGGTCCCTTTGTAATCCCTGTCATACTTCTTTGTTTTTGAGCTTCCCTAGTCATGATTGTTTTATATGCAACACATTGAGCTGCTTTGTGACCAAAGTTATGGCAAGAAAAAGCATTGTCCATTGAAGAAGCTTCTGCGGTTATTGAATCTACCAGCCAACTGATTGTAATTTCTATTTTCATCTATTCTTGTGCCAACTGAGAAGATTTTACCTGTGGTTGGTTGTAGCTTTTGTTCACCTTAAGAAGGATTGTCCCTGATAGTTTCTGTTTGTAATTCGTCCCTGCTTTACCTGATTATCTTCATTGTTCTTCTGCTCATTTCTTCTTGCTGCATCAAGATAACTTTTTGAGGTGGATGCTTGAGAGGTTTCTCCATTATAGCCCAAACCTGTCTTGTTTAGAGGAGACCGCTGCACATTGATAATCTCATCCAAAGTTTCAGATCCTTTGACAAATTAAGATTAATAGTTTTTGTTTTCTCAATTTCTTTTCTGAGACCAACAATTTCACCTTCTAGTTTTTCAAGATGTTTTTCCTTTTCATCAATTTGAAATTGCAAAGTATCAATGATCACACTCTTTTCTTCTATGCATCTCTTGAGTCTAGTAATTTCATTATAGAGATTATCCACATCTACAGCATCCTCATAATCATCATCTTCAAATGCCATTAATAGCTTATATTTATTACCTTGTTCATCTTCATCACTGTTTGATAAGCCATCACTATCTTCATGGGTGTAGTAGCTTTTCTTATTTGCACTTTGTTTCTTATTCCATCTAGCAGGTTCTTTTCCTTTATCCTTATTAGGACATTTTTGCAGCATAATGACCTACTCTTCCACAAGCAAAGCATTTGAAAGGTAGCTTACCTCTGAACCTTCCAGCACCCCTTTGAAGATTTCTGACAAAGTTTGATTCTTCTTCCTCTTCTTCTGGAACATGGCCTGCTTCATAGTAATCTTCTTTCTTGATGCCTTAAAAGCAGCTTCTTCTGTCTGATGGACCTCCCTTTCTCATTTCATAAGCAGTTAGAATTCCATGTAGCTGAGACATAGTGAGAACTTTGAGATTTTCCTTTTCTTCTATTGCAGATACTTTAGATTCAAACTTGGGGGATAATGATCTTAGAATCTTTTGAACTACTATAGTCTCTTTTATTTCTTCACCCAGATTTTTTACAATTAACAATCTCATCTACCCGAAGAAAATAATTAGCCACACTTTCATCATTATACATCTTGAGGGTCTCATATTGAATCCTGAGAGTTTGAAGTTTAGCTTGCTTTACCTGTTCATCTCCTTCATAGCTAGTGATAATTTTGTCCCATATCTCTTTTGCTGATTTGAAGTGCATGACCTTCATGAATTCTGTTTGAGATATACTTCCTAATAGAGTACTGACTGCTTTTGCATTTGTTTCATATGCCTTTTTCTCAGCTGGATCTGTAGGAGTAGCTGAAGGAAAAGCATAGCCTGTTCTACAATGTCCCAAACTTCTGTACCAAGAGATTGAAGATATGCAGTAACTCTTACCTTCCAATAATTGAAATTTGTTCCATCAAAAACCGGTGGCCTGATTGATGCTTCTTTCTCGTAGTTGCTCATGATGAATGATCTTCCTTCAAGCGATCAAGCTTCTCTGAAGGACCTGCTCTGATACCAATTGTTGGAAATAATACTGAGAGGGGGGGTGAATCAGTATTATCTGATTAATCAAACTTTTTAATGCTCAGAAACATATACGCTACTTCAGTTAAGTGAACCAGCGTGTACACGCTACTGTGACGAAGTAAAACAGCGTATAGGAAGAAAACTCACAATTTAGTTAGCTTTTTCTTCAATTAAGTGCATCAGGACATTATTCATCACATTAACAGTAAACATGTGCAGTAAAACAGAACAGATAAAAAGCCACACACATGAACACCAAGATATAAGGTGGAAACCCATTGTGGGTGAAAACCACCTGCTGCAAGTTGTCTCTATCTTTCTTTAATATGAAACTTCAGTTTACAATCTTTTGTACTGGTGCAGCCTTATACCAATACGCAGGCTACAACCTGCAGAAGGCTTCAACCTTCTCTCGTTCTCCTCAAACTTCCTTGGAAGGGAGCTCCAACCCCCTTTGCTCTTGTACTAGCCAAGATACTAGTACGTAGGTGCTGACCTACAATCTTCCTTCTTTCAGATATCACTTTTCATACATTTTCAGACTTGGATATTCCTGAAGCACAACATTACAATCTGAAGACCACAAATCATTCAATTTCCACAACAGATCATTGAAGCATAAAACAACCAAACTTTGAATCACTGAACCACTGAACCCTGTCAATCACCAGTTACCAGACTACAGAACTCTGCAATAACAGTCAGACCCCACTGTAAACCCAAAATCAAGCTTCAAAAGATATACGCTACTTCAATGAGCAAAACCCGCGTATACACGCTCTTTTACCGAAGCCAACCTGCGTACAGATCATTAGATCCCGATCTATCCTTAGATCTAGTCTTCCATCAACCGATGTGATCTCTCCTTGGCTTAGATCAAGCAACCCAGAACCTGCATATCAGATCTCTTCTCTCTCTTAGATATTCAAGCCTTGTCGAAAGATGATCTTGCCTAATGATCTTCTTCTCCTTATATAGTCTTAGGCCTAACTCAATACCAAGAGCCAAAACCATAGTAACACAATACCATCAACTTCAAAACTAGGGATCGACACGCCCGTCGAGACACAATGGTCCGAAATCATAGGCACAACTTCCAAGGACTAACCACCATGGACCAAAGGAACCTTTCCACATACACGCGCTTTTTATGAATCGAACTTGCGTGTACACGCGACTTGGGCTTAACGAAACGGCGTGTATGAGCTTCCTTGGTATGCTGTACTGAGATCTGTCTTCTGATTAAGTTGCCATCACCTGTACCAACCTCTGAGCACCTGTACCATCCTCTGAGTGAGTTGCCATCAAGGACAACACTTGAATCATAATGCCAACATTATCCATATAGATAAAAGAATATCGGGAAAATATAGTCATCATGACACAGGATCATTGCCAAAGAATTAGTTCTTATACAATTGATAAGATGATCACTACAGATCTATATATTATCATAATATGGAATGGATCAGTTAATCTGTCTTAAATTCTTGATTAGGCGATCCGAATACGTCGGATTAACCGGGATGATTGAGGATTTCCTAAAATAAGAGGAAGTTGTAAAAAATGTCCTTTCGTCTTTCCGGGGGGGGATTGAATCATTACCTTATTTATTATCTATTTATTTCCGAAAGATTGAACTGTTCGTACCCGAACAAAAAGAATTCGTTTCGTAAGGAAGTTGCTATTGACTCATTTTATTAATTAGAACCAAGAGATCTCATAGGAAAGATGGCCGAGCGGTTCAAGGCGTAGCATTGGAACTGCTATGTAGGCTTCTGCTTACGAGGGTTCGAATCCCTCTCTTTCCGTATCTTCGCCCTACTATCTATTTTCTTCTCATCCATTGTTTTTCCAATCTATTGAATCCCAATAGGACTATTTCCTAATTCCAGGATCAATCTACCTCTATTTGTAATAGATAAATAGAACGAACATCGGTTCGTGGTATGGGAAAAGTAAAGACTATTTTAAGAAGCAATAAAAAAAAAGTATCGCGGATAACAAGTAACGTACGTAAGGATTATAAAATGTCTCCTTCGGGGAAGGGAAAAAGAAGGGAGAAGAACATAATTTCCAGATGCCCAGCAACCAACCCACCCCTCTCTTTCATTTCATTCTCGATTCAAGCTTGACGGGAATAATACTTTACGACCAGCAATTCATTAATCTTCAAATTGATCCATTTACTATCTATTATTTGATTGATGAATCCTTTATATTGTAAGGAATGAAAAGTCAAATGATTTGGCAATTTATCCCTCTGGAACAGATCTATATTCTTCTTAATGATAGCTCTCAATCTTTGTTGATCTCTTATAGTAATCACATCTTGAGGTTTGCAAGGGTAACTTGGTATATCTACCATATGGTCATTGACCCGGATATGTCCATGATTCACTAATTGTCTAGCTCCGGGAATGGTGGGAGCCATACCCAATCGAAAAAGAATATTATCCAAACGCATTTCAAGTAATTGCAATAGGACCTGACCGTTGAGCCTTTGGCTCTTCTAGCAATACGAACATATTTCAGCAATTGTCGCTCTGTTAGTCCGTAATGAAAACGCAATTTCTGTTTTTCTTCTAGCCGGATACGATATTGAGATATTTTCCTGGAAGAAGACCGGTTCATAGAATCCTTTCTGTTTTTGGGTCTTTTACTAGTGAGACCTGGTAAAGTTTTCAGACGACGTATTATTTTTAAACGAGGTCCCCGATAACGGGACATAGAAACTCCTTATTCAATTAACAAATAGTGCTAGAAAGAAGAAAGAATAGTATAACCCGTATGAGTACTACTGGAATTCTTTTATATGGAAAACGAAGATCTTTCTCCAATTTGTTATTGATCCTAATAGCTCCAATCATTTCATTCATCCCGTTCCTAGTTGGGAGTAAATGATCATGGCATGACGGACCCGACGAACGATCGTAAGAGTATTCTCCATTCCATCTTGATCCTAACAAAACTTTGTGGATTATGGAAATGAGAGGAACGGAACGGAACGGAAAAGAGCCAGCTATCGGGATCGAACCGATGACCATCGCATTACAAGTGCGATGCTCTAACCTCTGAGCTAAGCAGGCTCGATGGAATATCACTCCCATTTCATTGGGGTGAGATCCATAGATTCCTTTGGAATCCTAACGATTATAGCGCGAATCAGATTCAATGACGCAATCCAGATTACGATTACAACGGAACATTGTTTGAATGTAGATTCTTTCAAGGGAAAGAAAGGAGAAGTAAGGGTCAATTGATATCGATCGTTTTACTCACTCTTCCAAATCGACTAGGGGAGGATAATAACATTGCATTTCAAATGGATAAATAATATAATGATTCCCAGTCATATTCGATTGGGGTAGAGATAGAGAAGGGGAGAGAAGGGGAGTAGGGGAGTAGGGGAGGATATTTCTCCCACCCAATATTGAGCAAATATCCAATGAATAATGCTGATGGATATTACATAATAGGATTAGATCAAGGTATGATCTTGTTCTTCGAGAAGGGGATATGGCGGAATTGGTAGACGCTACGGACTTGATCGAATTGAGCCTTGGTATGGAAACCTACCAAGTGATAGCTTCCAAATCCAGGGAACCCTGGGATATTTTGAATGGGTAATCCTGAGCCAAATCCGGTTCATGAAGACAATGTTTCTTCTCCTAAGATAGGAAGGGGATAGGTGCAGAGACTCAATGGAAGCTATTCTAACGAATGAATCTCATTTGGTCCAATACTGTAGTTACTGTAGTTATAGAACGATCTATTTACACCTCAAAAATGGAGAGAGATGTTATATAACATCAGACAAAACTGGCGATCAGAACTCGTTCCAAGCATTTTATTCATAAGATAGATGCCAGATTCGAGTTGAAGTACTGATTTGACATTAAGTAATCCAATTATGAACTTATCTACTCTAGATGAATAATTTAATTATTTTTTGGAATAAATGGTTGGACGAGGATAAAGATAGAGTCCAATTCTACATGTCAATGTAAACAACAATGCAAATTGCAGTAGGAGGAAAATCCGTTGGCTTTATAGACCGTGAGGGTTCAAGTCCCTCTATCCCCACCCAGGTTCGTTCCCGAACGGACTGATCTATCTTCTCCAATTCCATTGGTTCGAATCCATTCTAATTTCTCGATTCTTTTACCTCGCTATTTTTTTTTCATGAAGAGAAGAAATTAGAACATGAATCTTTTCATCCATCTTATGACCAGTTGAGTTGATCTGTTAATAAGCTGATCATATGATCAATTGATTTTGTGATATATGATCTACATAGATTAGATCATTTTGAAATTATTCAATTGCAGTCCATTTTTATCATATTAGTGACTTCCAGATCGAAAATAATAAAGATCATTCTAAAAACTAGTAAAAATACCTTTTTACTTCTTTTTAGTTGACACAAGTTAAAACCCTGTACCAGGATGATCCACAGGGAAGAGCCGGGATAGCTCAGTTGGTAGAGCAGAGGACTGAAAATCCTCGTGCCACCAGTTCAAATCTGGTTCCTGGCAAGATGTAAATATCCATGTCTCCATATCCATCTATCTAAATCTATTCTATCTAGATGTATATCTACATACGGAGACACCCCGATCAAAATAGATAGATGGATCAATCTGTTCTCTCCCTCTTCTTTGCTCATATTGTCCCTCTCTGTCCGTTCCAATTGAATCACGATACTCTGTACATATAAAAAAGTAGGATCGAGAACTCAGAAGTCAAGATTTGACGGTGGGACTGATAATTCGGCACTAGTCGGAATCTATTCATCCTATTCCATCCGAATCGAAATGGGATAGATTATCCCAATGATAGATCTATAATTGCAGAGTTGAAGTAGATCCAAACGTTGCAGAGGGTATCTCGAAAGTAGATTCGAATTGAGGTTCATAAGATTGATGTAATAACTTTTGACCATAGTTTCTAGTATGAATACTGGATCCAATATGATGATCCCTATGATTTATAGTGAAATATTTTATTCTTTCCTTGTTGGAGTTCGGGCCTCATATATCCATCGAACTATCTTTTCTTTCACGAAGTTTCGTTATAGCATCTATAATAGCCTCTGGTTCAGGTGGGCAATCTGGCGAATAGACATCCACAGGAATTAACTTATCTACTTTGCGAACGGTACTATAATAATCTGTACCAAACATTTCTCTGTGATAGTACATGCTCCAGGGCAACTACATATTTTGGTTCCGCATTTGAAATATCACTACAGAAGGAGCCTTTTTCATGGTCACAGTCCCCGCTGTTATAATGAGGTAAGCTCGTCTAGGTCCAGATCTTGGTACCGGACCGTAACGATCGGAGTCGAATCGCGAATCTATTAATGAAGCGAATTTGATGAAACCACAATTAATACTGTAAAGGAGCGTTCATAAACTGGAGAGTCTGGCCCAATTCGTTCGACAGATCGTTTGGGGTAGTTTAAATATCTGGATTCAAAATTGTTTGATCGAGTAAAGGTAACTTCATAGGATTCATCATTGGCTTTATGTCATTTTGTACTTCCCTCCCCCACTCGGAAATTAAGGACCATTCCAATGTTCCTCTTCGCCACGCATGGACTGAACCAACGATGAAAATAAGCACGAGAATTGAAGCTCCTATAAATGCAGATATACCCTGTATACTAGAACTCATAGCCCATAGAGAAAGGGAGACTGTTCCAACATCAAGAACAACAAGAACTGGAGCGAACATATAATGATCTTAGATCGGATCCAAGTATCTTCCCATTGGTTCGATACTTGATTCGTAACTAGTAGTCCGGTTCTTGACCAATGGGAGCCAAAGCTCTGGAAATAAAGGATGCAAGAATAGGTAGGAATGAGACTATATATTAATGAAAATATCCAGCCAGAAAGTATTATATTAGGGAAATAGGAACATGAATATACTCCTTTGAAATAGATCAAATTCTTATATTTTTACGTCAACTTCTTCATTATTATCCCACCCACCATGAGTGGAAGACCAAAGGACCGAACAATAAATACAATCAATTCTAATTGATTCACATATTTTGTTTCGTCCATGGCTTATTATCAAATTAATTCAATGAAATGAAATGTTATTTGAATGTCTATTGAGAATATTTGACATGAATCAAGTATGAGAGAAAGAATGTAAATGGGTCCCAATCCCGAACTACCCAATTTTAGATCTGAGTCTATACTCATATTATAGAATGAATATGTTGATGATCTTTATCCAGCATCCATGGCTGAATGGTTAAAGCGCCCAACTCATAATTGGCGAACTCGCGGGTTCAATTCCTGCTGGATGCAGGGGAACTGCACATATCCATTATTGATGGAATGGGAAGAAGTATGAAGAATAACACCAAACAATACAATTGAAGCATACCAAGCCTTTCAATAAAATGAATGAAAGGCTTGGTATGCTTCAATTAAGCAATACACGATAACAATCCATCAGAGTATTATCCACCTATTGAAATAGATTCAACAGCGGCTAGATCCAGAGGAAAGTTGTGAGCATTACGTTCGTGCATAACTTCCATACCTAAACTATGATATATCTGTATAATTAAATTGGTATATGATCCGATATAATAATAGCTACAGGCTTTACGGGAAAAAAAAGAAGAAAAGGAGGGAAAAAATTTATGGATGAAGTGAAATATCCAGTACTTACGGAGAAAAGTATTCGTCTATTGGAAAGGAACCAATATACTTTTAACGTCGATTCGCAATCGAACAAAACAAAGATTAAAAATTGGATTGAAAATTTCTTCGATGTTAAAGTAATAGCTATGAACAGCTATCGCCTCCCTGAAAAAGGAGGAAAGAGAGTGTCAATGATAGGACATCCAATACGTTGTAAACGTGTGATTATTACACTTAGAACCGGTGATTCTATTCCACTCTTTTCAGAACAATAAGATTTCAAATTTGAAACTAAATGGCCATCCGTTCATATAGAATTTTAACTCCGGATACACGCAATAGATCTGTATCAGGTTTCGATGGAAGAGTGCAGTTGGACCCGCAGAAGAAATTGACCTCTGGACAACATCATTGTGGGAAAGGTCGTAATGGAAGAGGAATTATTACCGCAAGACACAGGGGAGGGGGTCACAAGCGTCTGTATCGTCAAATTGATTTTCGACGGAATAAGGAACACATATCAGGAGAAATTGTAACCATAGAATACGACCCTAATAGAAGTGCATACATTTGCAAGGTGCATTACAAGAATGGCGATAAGATGTATATTCTGCATCCCAGAGGGGTCATGATTGGAGATACTATTCTTTCTGGTCCAAAAGCTCCTATATCAATAGGAAATGCCCTACCTCTGAGTGCGGTTTGAATTATTAATTTACGTGATCGGAAGCAACCGATTGGGTTTACAGCGAAACCTATAAATCTATCACTGATCCAACTAGGACACTTTTACGGGACGAACCCCAAAGGGAAACTGAGGATAAATGACAGCAGGTGATTGGATTCAAAAATTGTTCATATCGGATCATTGGTTCCGAAGATATAATAATATGGAGAGGACCTGATTGTTTGTCCGAAGCATGAACAAAATGGGATAGAGGCACCCTCTAAAAAGACAAGTTACTCACATTTGATCTGATGGTCAGAGGCGGATTCGGAGCTGGACAGTGGTAGTAATTCCCAAAATAAAAAGATGGGGAGAGGAAAAAAGTAAAAAGAGAGAGAAGAGAAAAAGATGTTTAATATGCCTCCTACGTTATCCATAACATACGAAAGTATTAGCGTAATTTGATAAAGTCATTCATTCTGAATGCTACATAAAGAATATAAGCCAGATGATGGAATAGAGAGACCTAGGATGTAGAGAATCGGGACATAGAGAATACAATAGATGCTCCTTCTCATCTCGATTATATTTATTCAATATATGTGAATATAATATACATCCAGAAAGCTGTATGCCCTGAGAGAGGCTTGTACAGTTTGGGAAGGGATTTTTATTCATCGGAATAAGAGTCTACTTCAACCAATATGCCCTTAGGCACGGCTATACACAACATAGAAATAACACTTGGAAAGGGTGGACAATTGGCTAGAGCGGCAGGTGCTGTAGCAGAACTGATCGCAAAAGAAGATCGATCGGCCACATTAAGATTACCATCTGGAGAAGTTCGTTTAATATCTGAGAACTGCTCAGCCACAATTGGACAAGTGGGTAATATCACTGCAAACAATAGAAGTTTCGGTAAAGCCGGAGCTAAACGTTGGTTGGGTAAGCGTTCTGAGGTAAGAGGAGTAGCTATGAACCCTGTAGACCATCCTCATGGAGGTGGGGAAGGAAGAACCCCAATTGGCAGGAAAAAACCTGTGACCCCCTGGGGCTATAGTGCACTTGGAAAGAAAAGTCGGAAGAGAAATAGATACAGTGATGCTTCAATCCTTCGTCGACGTGAGTAAGAATGGTTGGATATCCATAAAAAAAAAAGGAAAGAAAGGTAATTGATCATGGCACGTTCACTGAAAAAAAATCCTTTTGTGGCTAATCATTCATTGAGGAAAATTAAAAATCTAAACATAAAAGAAGAAAAGAAGATAATAGTTACTTGGTCCCGGGCATCCGTCATTGTACCCGCAATGATCGGTCATACAATTGCTGTTCATAATGGGAGGGAACATTTACCCATTTATGTAACAGATCGTATGGTAGACCACAAATTGGGGGAATTTGCACCTACCCTACTTTTTCAGGGACATGCAAGAAACGATAAGAAATCTCGTCGTTAATTGAGAAAGACTTGTCATTCATTAGGGAGGATGGAGTCAATGGGAAATAATAGTCCAGGTCCAGAGATACGAGCTTTGGCGAGAAATATACGTATGTCTGCTCATAAAGCGCGTAGAGTAATTAATCAAATTCGTGGTCGTTCATATGGACAAGCACTTATGATATTGGAACTGATGCCTTATGGGGCCTGTTATCCCATATCACAATTAATTCATTCTGCGGCGGCGAATGCAAATCACAATATGGGTTTGAACAAAGCCAATTTACTCGTTGGTAGAGTCGAAGTGAATGAGGGTGCTGTTTTTAAAAGGATTCAACCTAGAGCTCAGGGACGCGGTTATCCAATACAGAAACCCACTTGTCATATAACTATTGTATCGGAGGAAATCTCCAGATCGAATGATCCGATTATGTCAATAGAATCCCGAAAAAAAGGATATGTATGGCGCAGAAAATAAATCCACTTGGTTTTAGACTTGGTGTAACTCAAAATGAGCGTTCCCATTGGTTCGCACAACAAAGGAATTATTCCAAAGATCTCCGAGAAGATCAAAAAATACGTACTTGCATTGAAAACTATGTACGAACGCATATAAAGAGCTCCTCGAATTATGGAGGAATTGCACGTGTAGAGATTCGCAGAAAGATCGATTTGATTAAGGTCAAAATCTATATTGGATTTCCCAACTTGTTGTTAATAGAAGGTAGGGGTCAAGGAATTGAAAAATTAAGAAACGATGTACTAAATATGCTCGATTCTGTGGACCGAAAACTTCACATTGCTATAGAAAAAGTTGCGAAACCCTATAGAAAACCTAATATTCTTGCAGAGTATATTGCCCTACAACTAGAGAAGAGAGTTCCATTCAGAAAAACAATGAAGAAAGCTATTGAACTGGCTGAACGGGAAGAGGTAGAAGGTATTCAGATCCAAATTGCAGGACGTCTCGATGGAAAGGAAATTGCCCGGGTCGAATGGGACAGGGGAGGTAGGGTTCCCCTACAGACAATTCGGGCTAGGATTGATTATTGTTATTATCCGGTTAAAACCATCTATGGAGTTTTAGGGATAAAAATTTGGATTTTAGAAGAGTAGGAATAATTGGTCTTTTTTTTCCAATCTGCCCGATCATGGATCATCAATTCTATCAGATCGAATAGAAATTAGATTTACCATTTTGGAACCGTGCTATGCTTAGTGTGCGACTCGTTGGAATCGAGCTTTTCATTCTTTTCCGAAGTTATGTTATGGAGAACTCGAAATAAGAACGGATTGGTCTCTATAAATAAACTAGAGACTAACTCATTGCTTCATATTGCCAAGATCCAATAACTATGGGTAGATACTATCACCTCGTAAATACTTTCTTCCAGGAGAGAAAAAATGTTTGATCTCTCGTGAAGCGAGAAAGGTGTTTGGTAATGCGGAAAAAGAAGAAAAAGGAGAAATATTCTCCCAATATTGTATGGTTCATTAACTACCCTCCAAAAAGCAGTGTGATAAAGCATAAGAATCATCCTGATTCATTCAAGCAAGATTGAAGGAATTCAGTTTATGAAGGAGAAAGAGCTTCGGGTCAATGGAAACTAAGGAAATTGATTCCGTAACAGATGAAAAGAAAGCTCCATTGCGGAGGGAAGACCTGGGCATTTAGATAGAAGCTATGGAACGATGGAACCTATGACTGCATAAGATCATATAGGAATCTTAATCATTCATTGGATAGGATGGCGAAATAAACCAAAAACCAATTAATCTCATTGGAGTCTATAGGTAAGTCGACCCCATGGAGCAAATACTGGAAGAGTAAATATTCGCCTGTGAAATTCTTTATTAAGACATTGGATGGAAATTTAAGAGTTATTCGTCCTGTAAATTAGATTCTATATACAATATGTGTAATGCATAGATATAGACTCATTTATCTACACATTGATTATTCACGAGGAGCCGGATGAGAAGAAACTTTCATGTCCGGTTCTGGATTAGAGATGGGATCAAAATACTATTAACCATCGACTATAACCCAAAAAGAACAAAATTTCGTAAACAACATAGGGGAAGAATGAAAGGAGTATCTTACCGCGGCAATCGCATTTGTTTCGGTAGATTCGCTCTTCAAGCACTTGAACCCGCTTGGATCACATCTGGGCAGATAGAAGCCGGACGAAGAACGATTAATCGTTATGCCCGTCGTGGCGGAAAAATATGGGTACGTATATTTCCCGACAAACCTATTACAATGAGACCTGCAGAAACACGTATGGGTTCCGGGAAAGGATCTCCCGAATATTGGGTATCTGTCATCAGACCAGGTCGAATACTTTATGAAATGGGCGGAGTATCCGAAACCGTCGCTAGAGCAGCTGCTAGAATAGCTGCATACAAAATGCCTATACGTACTCAATTTGTTACTACTTAACCCAACCCATCCATACAGAATCAAAGAGTTATTTCTGGTGGAAGAAGATTACTAGTTCGTAAGAACTCTTCCTTTTTTTTTCATGTTATCTGCCGAGGTAAAAAATATTTTGGAGGAAAAATGATTCAGTCTCAAACTTATTTGAATATAGCGGATAACAGTGGAGCCCGAAAAATAATGTGTATTCGAGTTCTAGGAGCAAGTAATCGTAAATGCGCTCATATAGGTGATGTTATCATTGCTATAATTAAAGAAGCAGTACCTAACATGCCCCTGGAAAAATCGGAAGTAGTTAGAGCCGTAGTTATACGCACCTGTAAAGAATTTGAACGTGACAATGGAATGATGATACGATCTGATGACAATGCAGCCGTTGTCATTGATCAGGAAGGAAATCCAAAAGGAACTCGAGTTTTTGGTCCGGTTGCTCAGGAATTGAGACAATTGAATTTCACGAAAATAGTTTCATTGGCTCCCGAAGTATTATAAGTACTGATAGATCTTGTAAGAATCTTTGACTTAAGGTTCATCAAATGGTACATGGATCAATTAAATTCATTGCACCTCAGGCATATTCCTCAAAGAAGATCGAACATGCCTTTTATATCGAGACCAGGAATTCCTAAGAATTCGTTCGTCATGGGTAACGATACTATTACCAATCTAATTACTTCTATAAGAAACGCTGACATGGTAGAAAAAGGAACGGTTCGAGTAACAGCTACTAATATTACCAAGAACATTGGAAGGATCCTTTTACGAGAAGGTTTTATAGAAGATGTTAGGGAACATCAGGAAGGCCAAAAATATTTTTTGATATCGACTTCAAAATATCGGAGAAGGAAGAAAAGGACATATATGACCACGTCAAAGCGTACCAGCAAACCTGGTTTGAGAATTTATTCTAATTATCGAGAAATTCCAAAAGTTCTAGGTGGAATGGGGATCGTAATTCTTTCTACTTCCCAAGGAATTTTGACGGATCGAGAAGCTCGACAGAAAAAAATTGGAGGAGAAATTTTATGTTATGTATGGTAATTAATCCAAATGTTGTCCAAAAATATTTATTCTGTAAGATATCCCCATAGTATGAAAAGTCGTAGCAAGTCGAGACACCATTCATCTTCATCCAAGCACGTTAGTCAAGTTTTTGAATCAAAAGAGGAGGAGATTCGATGAAGAAACAGAATCTGATCCATGCGGAAGGTTTGGTTACTGAATCACTCCCCAACGGTATGTTTCGAGTTCTGACAGATAATGGATGTCAGATTCTGACTCATATTTCGGGTAGGATTCGACGTAATTCCGTACGAATACTACCAGGAGATAGGGTCAAGGTCGAATTAAGTGCTTATGATTTAACCAAAGGACGTATAATATATAGACTTAGCAACAAATCTTCAAACGATTGAATCACCTTTTGAACATCCGATAGGGATCGAGAATCACAGATGAAACAGACTCTCTGTCTCAGGAAACAAAATGTAATATGAGCAAATTGGAGGGTCACAAATATGAAAATTCGTGCTTCTATTCGTAGAATTTGTGGAAAATGTCGACCAATTCGTAGACGGAAACGAGTTATGATAATTTGTTCTAATCCGAGACATAAGCAAAAACAGGGGTAATCCTCTTCTATATCAATTAATGGATCTAGTGGTAAAATAGATTTCGATATGCATTTTTCGAACTGAACTCATAATGATTAATATGTCAAAAACTATAAAAAGAATTGGTTCACGTAGGAATGAACATCGAGTACTCAAAGGAGTTATTTACGTTCAAGCAAGTTTTAACAATACCATAGTGACTGCTACAGATGTACGGGGACAAGTTCTTTCTTGGTCTTCTGCTGGTGCCTGTGGATTCAAAGGTACAAGGAGAGGTACACCATTTGCTGCCCAGACTGCAGCAGAAAATGTTATTCGTGCATTAATGGATCGGGGTATGGAACGAGTAGAAGTTATGATAAGTGGCCCTGGTCGAGGGAGAGATACAGCATTACGAACCATTCGTAGAAGTGGCATACTATTAAGTTTTGTACGTGACGTAACCCCTATGCCACATAATGGATGTAGACCTCCCAAAAAGAGACGTGTGTAAGAATTGAATGAATTTCAAGAGAAAGAAATGATTTAATGATCTGATCAAATATTCTTGGTATGATTCGAGATGAAATCTCAGTCTCTATTCAGACACTACGATGGAAATGCATCGAATCCAGAGCATACAGTAAGCGTCTTCATTATGGCCGTTTTGCTCTATCCCCGCTCCGCAAAGGTCGAGCCGATACAATAGGCATCGCAATGCGAAGAGCTTTACTTGGAGAAGTAGAAGGAACATGTATCACACGTGTAAAATTAGAGAACATAAAACATGAATATTCCGCGATAATAGGTATTGAAGAATCAGTACATGACATTTTGATGAATCTAAAAGAAATTGTATTTAGAAGTGACTCGTACGGAATCCGAGAAGCTTCTATTTATATTGTTGGACCCAGAAATGTAACTGCTCAAGATATCATATTACCCCCTTCTGTGAAAATAATTGATACTACACAACATATAGCTAGACTTACTAAATCAATTACTTCTGATATCAGATTACAAATTGAAAAAAATCGCGGATATATTATACATAGTCCAAATAATTATCAGGACGGAATTTTTCCTATAGATGCTGTTTTTATGCCTGTTCGCGATGCGAATTATAGTATTCATTCCTATGGGAGCGGAAATGAAATACGAGAAGTCCTTTTCCTGGAAATATGGACGAATGGGGGGTTAACTCCTAGGGAGGCACTTTACGAAGCTTCTCGAAATTTGATCGACTTATTTATTCCCTTCCTGCATGGAGAGGAACAGAACATCGATGGAATGAACAATAAAAAAGGGTCTAATATGCTTCCCTTCCCCCTTTCGCACGTATTGACTGATACGGGGGAAACGAAAGAAAAAATAGCATTTCAACTTATTTTCATTGACCAATTAGAGTTACCCCCCAAAACCTATAACTCCCTCAGAAGAGCCAATATACATACATTATTGGACCTCTTAAATTACAGTCGAGAAGATCTAATGAGAATTGAACACTTCGGGAAGGAATCTGTCGAACAGGTATTGGAAGTTCTACAAAAACTTTTTGCAATTGATCCACCCAGGAATTAGTTTCGGGTTCATAAAATGGTTGGTTTCATTTCATCTCTTCATTTCCTTTACCCAAGTTCTTTTGGAGAGTCTTGAGAATCTTTGACATATCTCTCTTTCGTGGAATATTCGAAAGAAATATCTGACAAGATGGGTATATCTAGGGAGATATAATTTGTCTTAAAGCAACTACTCCCTAGATATATGAATAAAAAAATTGAAATATTTTTATATTCGACAGTTGGATCAAATTGGATTGGAAAAGACCTAAAGTTAAAGATTCATCAATAGGCAACGCTGCCCCAATACCTAACCAAAGGGCTACTGCAGTACCGATCAAGGATACTGTTGTAGCTACTGGACGACGAAATGGATTCTGAAATTGATTCACATTCTCTAGAAAAGGCACCGTCAATGATCCCGCGGGTACTGAGCCCATTAAAAGGACACCTAATAATTTGTTAGGTACTGTACGAAGTATTTGGAATACAGGGAAAAAATACCATTCGGGCAATATCTCCAAAGGAGTTGCAAATGGATTTGCTGGTTCACCAATCATTGATGGTTCTAGAACCGCTAAACCTATTGTACATGCAATAGTACCTAAAATTACTACTGGAAAAATATATGAAAGATCATTGGGCCAAGCGGGCTCTCCATAATAATTATGTCCCATACCTTTAGCTAATTTAGCCCTTAATACAGGATCATTTAGGTCAGGTTTCTTTGTTATTGGGATAAGTAGATCTTTATGGATCTATCCCCCGAAAGAACCGGACATGCCAATTTTTATCATCCGGCTCGAACAATAACTGGAGGAAGTATATATCACTTATTTTTTCCCGTGATGGAAGACGAATTGGAAAAATAGGAACTAATAATGTCTATGATCATCCATCATTGGTCATTTTATTATTCCAGTTAAATGCTCATGACCCAAGTAAGCTCACAAATTCGATCATGATCGATATGCCTTTTGGACCATCTTAGTCCTTGTAATTTGTGTTTATCACCACGAATAGACCTCAAAAGTTTTTTAGCATACAAGGTATTGACTTGTTATTGATCCGGCCTCTCTCCTTCCTTAGATCCCTTCTTTCACTCCAATAGTTTTCCCATCGAAATGGATGCAAGGGAAATGGATGCATTTTCACACTATGAAAAGGAGAAGTAAAGTCATATAGTCCAATTATTGAATATATGAAAATATTGTCCCATTGTCCGGATCTCACGGAGCCCTTCCTGATTCGGATTCGATCATAGAAAGAATTCTCTTGGAACGGAACAAACTGACCAATGCCTTTCCACCCAGGTGCTAAACTTCCTATTTCTGATAAGGAAATTGGGACAGAGACACATTTTATCAGAAATATTTATGTGGTAGATCGGAGAAAGTATCTGCATGGCCTAATCAATAGTTCAAGTCACACACTCCCATAATCCATCTTCTCCGTCTGAGAATCTACTCCAATTATTTGTTTGTATTGGATGAATAATACTCCAAAATCGAAAGGAGAAATCCGAGGACCGTATTTTCTATGGATATTTCCATTTTTGAATAATAAATATTCCTGGCGATGATATATTACTGTCGTTATTCGGAACGATAAGTTATGAATAGTTATTTTCAATCTATCTTTCCTCTCTATAAAGGACCTGGAATACCCTGCTTACGGATCATTAGAAAGTGCATTGGCATAAATACAGCAGTAAGAAGGGGTAATATGAAAGTGTGTAAACTATAAAAACGAGTCAAGGTAGATTGACCCACACTAACACTTCCGCGTAATAATTCTACCAGAGGAGATCCTATTACAGGAATAGCCTCAGGCACACCAGTCACAATTTTCACTGCCCAATAACCAATTTGATCCCAGGGCAAAGAATAACCAGTTACACCGAAGGATACGGTCAACACAGCCAAAATTACACCTGTGACCCAAGTTAATTCACGGGGTTTTTTGAATCCACCTGTGAGATAAACACGGAATACGTGCAGGATCATCATTAGAACCATCATACTTGCCGACCATCGATGAATTGATCGGATTAACCAACCAAAGTTAACTTCGGTCATTAGGTATTGAACAGAGGCAAAAGCTTCTGTAACGGTCGGACGATAGTAAAAAGTCATAGCAAAACCAGTAGCTACTTGTACTAAAAAACAAGTAAGTGTGATCCCCCCTAGACAATAAAATATATTGACATGAGGAGGAACATATTTACTGGTGATATCATCCGCAATCGCCTGAATCTCGAGACGCTCTTCGAACCGATCGTATACTTTATTGAGATAGGTAAACTGAAATTCCCCCTCTGAAAACCGTACATGAGAATTTCCCTTCATACGGCTTGAACAAGAACACGCAAATGCTTTTGGACACGAATAAATAAATTTTGGAAAAGAGATACTTGAGGGTTCGTTGCCTGACCGGCTGGAGAAATGAAGATCATTCGAAACAATCCAGCATTTCTATTAGAAGACTCTATAGTGCCAAAATTTCAAAAAGTGCCAAAATTTCAAAAAGTGCCAAAATTTCAAGTCGGCTCATCCCTATGATAAATCACTATAGGCCCTTTGAACGATCTTTTACCCTATTCGTGTGATCAGTTCCCTAGAAAAGAACTAATATAGACGATTTATAGGAATTATCTTGTCGAGATCTCAATAGATGAATCAATCCAAACCTCAGATTTCAATTAGACCCCGATGATTTTATCAAATCCCCAAAAGGTTCTCTGGGTAATAACCTTTTCATTTTCGCTCATTCGACGAAATATGCTAACTAAGAGAAATCAGATACTATATCATTCTTTGGTCATAATCAGCATAATTATGAGAGGGGATATTTCCTTCGATTTATTATAGGAAATACCTCTTTCAATTTCTTTATTGGAAGTCTGGTGACGAGGAAATGATAGGTACAAACCATAGTTCAGATCTTCCGGAACATATCTATGATAGACCTCGTGCTCTAGAGATTCAATATTCTAGAAATTAAATATCCAACGAGGTAGGACCATCTTGATGAAGATAACAGATCGGTCTTCTGTACTATAAATATGGATCGATTTCAACAAGTCGCACACCCATATTCCAAAAATCCTTAGAGAAAAGTAATTACACGATCAAACTATTGGAACAAGATAAGCTAAAAACTCAAAGCCACTATTTGGTCTGGGTTTGAATCCCTCAGTTCTTTTTTTTTCTTCAAGAGCTCACCAGGTGAATTTTGGAGTTCCTCAGCCCCAACTAACCGGAATCCCATCCAATAAAACGGAAGAATTATAAATCTCCAAGATAATAGATAGGAATACTGCAAATAGAGCCATTGCAAAACCCATAAGAGGAGTAGTTCCCCATCCAGGAGCTACTTTACCATATTCTGAATTAAGCGGTTTTAAGGTCGTTCCTACAAGGGTTTCTTTTGGCGTGGTTTTGGAAGTATCATCAATGGTCTGTGTAGCCATAGAAACTATTGTATTGGTTGAGATCTGTTAACTTTGTTATTATATGGTAAACATACCATGATATTGGGATCACCTAATAATGGAAACTGCAACCTTAGTCACCATCTCCATATCTTGTTTACTTGTAAGCTTTACTGGTTATGCCCTATACACCGCCTTTGGGCAACCCTCTAAACAACTTAGGGATCCTTTTGAGGATCACGAGGACTAATTGAAAGAATGACCTTCCCTATAGGGAAGGTCATTCTTTCTTTGATGGGAGAGAAAGAATGACGATTTGGAGAAGCAAAATTATTTTCCCCCTTTAGTCGGAAGTTTGGGTGGTTCTCGGAAGAAAATAGCGAAAAAGATTATCCCTAGGGTCGATACCAACAGGAATGTATAAACCAATGCTTCCATAGATTTGATTTGATCGTAATTTACAATTATGGAGATAGCTTTCGTACTAATATTTATTAGAGAAGAGATAGGAGCAATATCATACCACTTGTCTTTTAGTAGTTGGATCTCCCAGTTTTTGGAATGCTCCAAATTCTATTCGATCATCCAGATCCGAGTCGATACCAGCAAAAACATCTCTGAATAAGGTCCTAGCACCATGCCAAATGTGTCCAGAAAAGAAAAGGAGAGCAAATGTAGCATGTCCAAAAGTAAACCAACCCCTTGGACTACTACGAAAAACACCATCAGATTTTAGAGTAGCACGATCTAATTCAAAAATTTCACCTAATTGAGCACGTCTAGCGTATTTTTTAACTATAGCAGGATCACCAAAACTGACCCTGTCAAGTCCACCACCATAGAACTCAACAGTTACACCTACTTGTTCAACACTATACTTTGATTCTGCCCTCCTAAAAGGAACATCGGCTTTCACAATTCCTTCTTTGTCCACCAGAACTACTGGAAATGTTTCGAAAAAGGTAGGCATACGACGTACAAAAAGCTCATTTCCCTCCTTATCTTTGAAGATAGGGTGTCCTAACCAACCAACAGCTATTCCATCTCCATTGTCCATTGCACCTGCTCTGAATAACCCCCCCTTAGCTGGATTATTACCAATGTAATCATAAAAAGCGAGTTTCTCGGGAATTTTGGACCAAGCTTCTGATAGGCTTAAATTTTCGGCCAGACCGGCACGAACCCGTCGATCTATTTCTTGTTGGAAGTATCCCTGATCCCACTGGTAACGAGTGGGACCGAATAATTCGACCGGAGTAGTTGCGGAGCCATACCACATGGTCCCAGCAACAATGAAAGCTGCAAAAAACACAGCAGCAATACTGCTGGATAGGACCGTTTCAATATTCCCCATGCGTAATCCTACGTATAAACGTTGGGGAGGACGAACACTGAGATGGAATAGACCTGCTAATATACCCAAAATACCCGCTGCTATATGATGAGAAGCTATTCCTCCTGGAACAAAAGGATCAAAACCTTCAGCTCCCCATGCTGGATCCACTGGTTGTATTTTTCCAGTTAGTCCATAAGGATCAGACACCCATATCCCAGGACCATACAAACCCGTTACATGAAATGCTCCAAATCCGAAACAAGCTACTCCTGAGAGGAATAAATGAATTCCAAATACTTTTGGCAAATCTAAACAACGTTTTCCCGTACGTTCATCACAGAATATGTCCAGATCCCAATATACCCAATGCCAGATAGCTGCCAAAAAGCACAGGCCAGAAAACACGATATGTGCCACGGCCACACCTTCATAACTCCAAATACCGGGATTAATTACAGTTTCTCCGGTGATGTTCCATCCACTCCATGAATCCTTTATTCCCAAACGAGTCATAAAAGGTATAACGAACATACCTTGTCTCCACATTGGATCAAGAACAGGATCGGATGGATCAAAAACTGCTAATTCGTACAGAGTCATTGAACCAGCCCAACCAGCAACTAGAGCTGTATGCATTATATGTACAGAAATTAACCGTCCAGGATCATTCAATACGACGGTATGAACGCGATACCAAGGCAAACCCATGCAAACACCCCTTTATCGGAAAAAGTAGACACTATGTAACTTTCTCACATTGGATTGGAAGAGATCATGTTATCGAGCTAGACCCGGATCATCTCGAAAGTGAACATCTATTCACTTGGACATTGCTAATGATGGAACAGGTTTGAAACAATTTTGTTCATACATAATAGCAGGGAGAGACAAAGATATTTTATCGTTTGTATGTACCAATACACAATGTAGGGATTGGTCCCATTTATATTGATAAAAAAAGAGGAAAGAAACGAGATATTCTAATCCTTCCATTCGTTCATGAACGATACCTTTGCAATTTATGGACTAAGTCAGATATAATTTTTGATGAAAAAATATCATTTTTCTACTAAAGAGTGGAGCTATTACTGTTCCATAAACAGTAATACTTTACTGCACTGCGGGAAAAAAATAAAATACTGAGTTCAAATGCTCAGTCAAAATGATAACTTTATCATTTTGTGCTATGCAATGAAAAAAAAAGGTCAAAATAGGAAGTCTCTAGGTTAATGGGCCTTTTCCGTTCCGTAGAAAGATTCGGGGTTATTCGTTTTCAGGATCAATAGTGGACGAACGGAGAGAGAGGGATTCGAACCCTCGGTACGGATGATCCGTACTACGGATTAGCAATCCGCCGCTTTGGTCCGCTCAGCCATCTCTCCAAGATGGAAGAGTTCATGTGTAACAAAATGAATGGTGGAGTAAAGGTGTATATCATAGTATGTACAGATTGTATCGGCAATATAATGAATATTGCGATTATTCAGTTGGATAAAGAACAATCCAGTCAATCGTATTGTTCATTTCGTTAAAAATAGTTCTGTATGACTGATTTTTTCTGCTTTTCTTGGCCTGGCCATCGGCCAGGCCAAGAAAAGCAGAAAAAATCAGCAGTCATACAGTGCTTGACCTAATTTGATAGCTAGAATACCTGCTGTAAAAGCAAGAAAAAAAGCTATCAAAAATTTAAGCTCTACCATATCTTCATTCCCTCCCCAATGAGTTTGATTAAATGCGTTACATGGATTAGTCCATTTATTTCTCTCCAATATCAAATTTTATTATCTAGATATTGAAGGGTTCTCTATCTATTTAGGGTTCTCTATCTATTTTATGTATTATTGTAAAGATATCAGTTGCTCAAGGCCATAGGTTCCTGATCGAAACTACACCAATGGGTAGGAGTCCGAAGAAGACAAAATAGAAGAAAAGTGATTGATCCCGACAACATTTTATTCATACATTAAGTCGATGGAGGGTGAAAGAAAACCAAATGGATCTAGAAGTTATTGCGCAGCTCACTGTTCTGACTCTGATGGTTGTATCGGGCCCTTTAGTTATAGATAGATAGAGCTTTGGATGGATCAGAGATCCATCCAAATATCCTTTAACTATTTAAGTTGATAATGTAACGAATAAAACCCACCTGTATCACTAAACTATACACGCCACAATCCCATTGACGGATATTCCGTCACTTCTTTCCTTCCACATTTGAATCCAAATTCCGGAATTCCTTAATTCTCTCTCTTCTATTTCCGAGAGAGAAGAAAGGATTCTATCCATTCTAGTTTTAGAAATTCTAGGTTGTTCTTTCTCTTTATCAAGGAATTTTTTTGCTCAACTCCTCTAATCTTCTAATTGAATTCTTTCTAATTCATTTTAGAAAGATCTTCCTCTTCCAGGAAGAAAAAGAGCCATAAACTGGAATGGCTCCATATTCTTAGCTCTCAATCTTTGTTGATCTCTTATAGTAATCACATCTTGAGGTTTGCAAGGGTAACTTGGTATATCTACCATATGGTCATTGACCGGATATGTCCATGATTCACTAATTGTCTAGCTCCGGGAATGGTGGGAGCCATACCCAATCGAAAAAGAATATTATCCAAACGCATTTCAAGTAATTGCAATAGGACCTGACCCGTTGAGCCTTTGGCTCTTCTAGCAATACGAACATATTTCAGCAAATGCTCTCAGGCATAACTTTTCTCCATCCGTTTCGTATCAGCTCAGCCCGGAGTTTCCAGTATAGCGATCCTTACCCTACGAGCTACTATAATATATGTTCTCAACTTGATATCTATAAAGATAGATGGATCATCCATATCCAATTTGTTGTCCATCTACCATAGTAGACTCACTCATTCATATATGATGAGGGGGCCCTTTTAACTCAGCGGTAGAGTAACGCCATGGTAAGGCGTAAGTCATCGGTTCAAGTCCGATAAAGGGCTCATGTTTCCCACGAAGAAAGAAGGCTCGGGTGTCCATTTCTATTACATAGAGAGAAATATTTTCACCGAAATATGAATATGAAAATGACAACAAATCGGATTCGGATCCAGTCCGTTTTTTATCTTCTTTTATGAGGCGAACGACGGGAATTGAACCCGCGCGTGGTGGATTCACAATCCACTGCCTTGGTCCACTTGGCTACGTCCGCCCCGGAAAAACCAATTTATCTATCTACAGTCATTTCTTCCAAGAATAAAAAATGAGCTAACGTTTGTTCTTATGTGGGTCGTCGGTGACCTCTGATAGGGGATCAAAGCAAGATCGATGACTAACTCTCAACTCTCGAACAAGTTGTATGGCTTATTATCAAATATGTGATAAATATGAAGTATTTTGTATTTCTCCCGGAGAAATATCACGATCCCATCTTCCCTCCGTTCTTTTGAACGTGAAAGAAGAATCTTTCTTCTTTCGTATCGATCCTTTGTCTATTCACTCATGGGCGATAATTATTGTTTTTCCCTATTAGATTTTAGTTTTCAACTAACACAGTTTTGCAGATTGGTTCGGTAGATCCCACGTTATTCGAGTTGTAACGAACGGGCCATAACCATTAAAATGGTTCGGTGTAAATGGAATAGATCGAGATCTATCTCGATATTTATTGTATGTTTTATCTTGATACTAAGATCTTGTCCATCTGAACAACTCTGGGCAGGGTATTTGATCGGAGAGTCGTTGTTTAAAATGATCAAGGTTGTGGCTGTGTCGACAAGTTCGACCCTATTCGCTTATCATATATTCAGATTCGATGAATCTAGACCATTTGAACTTGTATCCTTCCTTCTCGTATTAGAAGGTATAGGGTTTTCCAATCTGGAAAATTTTGTTATCTTACATGCACGGTTAGGATACAATCAAGTTCTTTGTTATATTATTATGCAGGTTATGGGACAAAGATACAAATTTAAAGGCTCATCTACCGACGGAGATAGTGAACATTTGATGAATCAAATATAAATTTGATTGTTGTCTTTCAGTTAATTCGTTTGAAAGTTTAGATCAAGCGAACAGAATTGGTAGGCGTCAATCGATCCGTGGAACGTATCAAATCTTTCACATATAAGTTCGTTATGAGATGAGCCCACTCATCTCACAATGATATAAAATCATTTCGGACAGATCTATTGCCGAGTAGAGATCTATTTGTAACGGGGCAGAAAGCAGCTTCTTTTGGGTCGCTGTCCACATAATTTCTGGACAAGGGGTAATAGTTTCTTTCTTTCGTCCCAACCCAACAGACTTCTTTATTCTATTGTTTGTTCCAGAACGCATTCCATGAAATATGTGTATTCTATAAAATAGTGGGGTAGATTAAAGCAAACGTTGGTCCAGATGTAGATCTAATATGCATAGCCGGTAGATTGCATTTTTGTGATATGTTACCAGAACGGAACTAGAGGCAAGGAAGAGTGTTTGTCCCAATATGAAAATCTTGGGTCTCAAAAACCATGTGATGATCTTAGGTGAAGAAAGAGAACGAACCAAAGGTTCGCCTTTAGCGAGGATGGATCAACTCCAGAGAATTTCTCTGCCCAGGTATTCGGAATATCCGTCGTACTTGCCACTTCTATGGTTCAAAAATAGGCTCGATTTACCGCACATAACTTATTGTAGAGAATCCTAGTTGATCAAGATCTTCGCCCCGATATTTAGCAAAGGGATAGATACATCCGGGATTTTCGATTGAACGGAAATTTTGTTCAACCCCAACGGAATGCGTTGCGTTTGGATGGAGCTAAAAGTCACATGTCCGATCGATACTTTGACTGCTCTATGGATTGCTTGGAACATATGATATTCGAGAGAACTCTCGAATTTTTCGAAGAACTAGCGATAAAAAAAAAAAATAAAAATAGTTTATAGGTTTGATCATCTGGTATCGGATCAATCTCGATCGATCCAAAATACTAATATGCCTGCTCTGGTCCAACGTTCCCATCCATCGATCTAGATAAGGACATGAGATTGATATGATCTGAAAGACTTTTCAAGGCCAAGTCATAGGGACGGACTATGAGGGGATATATATAAATAGTATCACTTAGTGGAATGTATAGGGCTATACGGGCTCGAACCGTAGACCTTCTCGGTAGAACAGATCAAAGTTCTTATTATCAAAATAATTTGAACTGTTCCAAGAACCCAACATGCATTTTCTCGCATTGGGCTCTTTCATTAACTGATGGAAAGATCGGTTAGTCTGCCATTCTCCTCTTTCCGGTAAGATACTAATATGGCTCCGTGTGCTCCAAATTCTTACCCTTCGGAAGCAATCCCAAAGTTATTCAAAAGGTTTTTTTGACGTAGGTCTGCCTTGCTCGGGCATAGATTGACTCAAATAGAGTCTCTTCTATCGCTCCAAAAGTAAAATATGACACTTCATACACCTAAAAGTTCATAGAGCGAAAAGAATCTATTTTGAGGTCCCCGTATTATACTCATTATGCCTGGCATTGAACAGAGCTGGGATTGACCATATCAATTAGATCCGTAATTCGAATCAGATCGAACTTAATCTTTGTCATGCTATTGTTCCCCAGAGAAACAAATTTATAGAGTAAGACTATTTCACATAGAATCTATTTCGTGGATCGGACGAATCGATAAACTCTCCCGAAAACCATTGGCGCACGTGTAAACGAGGTGCTCTACCTTGCTGAGCTATAGCCCTTCCTTGCCAGTCTTGGTGATACACTACTATACTAACCAGATGGATCACTTTATGTCAAGGTAGATATTTCATGATCCAATACTATGATCCAATACGTTCCAATAAGTTCGATCTGTGCCAGGGACACATACATTGTCTATACATTTAATTCGATTTCGATTTAGAATCGTTTATAAATCCAACTCTACCTATGAGAATAAATGACCCACTTAACTCAGTGGTTAGAGTATCGCTTTCATACGGCGAGAGTCATTGGTTCAAATCCAATAGTAGGTAAACTTATTAGATGCCATCGAGTTTTCAATGGTATCTAATAAGTTTTACTCCACGTGTTTGGATCGAGGCGGAACATTGAATCCATTTTTCAGATCATTATAGAAAATGTTAATTAGAGACGGGGGGGCTAGCATTGATAGCCTCTAATCGGGTTCTAGCCCTTTTCAGAGCTAAATCAGCCTCAATTGCTTGTCTTTTGCCTTCGGCTCGAGCTAAGTCAGCTTTAGCTATTCGAAAATTTTCCTGGGCTTCTCGGGGATCGATGTCAACATCTCTCTCTGCATTATTTACCAATATAGTTATTCTATCACTGTCTATCTTGGCGAAACCGCCCATCATAGCCATAGTGGACCACTGCCCATTGAGACGTATTTTCATAACTCCTATATCTACAGCTGCCACAAGTGAAGCATGATTGGGTAATACGCCAATTTGACCACTATTAGTAGATAGAATTATTTCTTTAACTTCTGAATCCCAAATGACTCGATTAGGAGACAGTACACGAAGATTTAGGGTCATTTTCAGAATTAACTTTCCATGCTGGAGTTTATAGCCTTCGCGGTAGCTTCATCAATATTACCCACCAAATAAAAAGACTGTTCGATAAGACCATCTAATTCTCCAGAAAGGATCATTTGAAAACCTCTAATTGTTTCCATGAGACCCACATATTTGCCCGGGGAACCTGTGAATACCTCTGCTACGAAAAAGGGTTGTGATAGGAAACGTTCAATTTTTCTTGCTCTTGCCACGATTAAACGATCTTCCTCCGATAATTCATCCAGTCCAGGAATAGCTATAATGTCTTGAAGTTCCTTATAACGTTGTAAAGTTTGCTTAACCCCTTGTGCAGTTTCGTAATGTTCTTCGCCTACGATCCAAGGTTGGAGCATAGTCGATGTTGAATCTAAAGGATCCACTGCTGGATAGATACCCTTCGCAGCTAATCCTCTCGATAGTACGGTAGTAGCATCTGAATGTGCAAATGTCGTAGCAGGAGCAGGGTCGGTCAAGTCGTCAGCAGGTACATAAACTGCTTGAATCGAGGTTATGGATCCCTTTTTTGTGGAAGTAATTCTCTCTTGCAAAGAACCCATTTCCGTGCTAAGAGTTGGCTGATAACCCACGGCGGAAGGCATTCTGCCTAATAGGGCGGATACCTCTGATCCCGCTTGGACAAAACGGAAGATGTTATCAATAAATAATAGTACGTCTTGCTCATTGACATCTCGGAAATATTCGGCCATGGTTAGAGCAGTTAAACCGACTCTCATGCGAGCTCCCGGTGGTTCATTCATCTGACCATAGACCAGAGCCACTTTTGATTCTGATATTTTTTGTTCATCAATTACTCCCGATTCTTTCATTTCCATGTAAAGATCATTCCCTTCACGGGTACGTTCTCCTACTCCTCCAAATACAGATACCCCTCCATGAGCCTTAGCAATGTTGTTGATCAACTCCATAATGAGTACTGTTTTACCCACTCCAGCTCCTCCAAATAAACCAATTTTTCCCCCACGGCGGTAAGGAGCCAAAAGATCTACTACTTTAATGCCTGTTTCGAAGATGGATAATTTTGTATCCAACTCTGTAAAGGCGGGAGCAGGTCTATGAATAGGAGATGTTATGCCAGCATCTACAGGACCCAAATTATCGACAGGTTCTCCAAGAACATTGAAAATTCGTCCGAGAGTAGCTCCACCAACTGGAACACTTAGAGGAGCTCCCGTGTCAATCACTCTCATTCCTCTCGTCAAACCATCTGTAGCACTCATAGCTACAGCTCTAACCTTATGATTTCCTAATAATTGTTGTACCTCACAAGTAACCTGAATTTCTTGACCGGCTGTACCTTGACCCTTAACTATCAATGAATTGTAAATATTAGGCATATTACCTGGAGGAAAAGAGACATCCAGTACTGGGCCAATGATTTGAGCAATACGTCCCACATTTGTTTCTACACTTGCGGAAACCCCAAGAACAAGAGGATTTTTTCTCATACAAAAATGGAAATAATTTCCATGAAGAATATATAAATATGATTTTGCCAATATCATCAATAAAAAAAAAAAAATGTTCCATATTGGGTCGATCAGACCAGTAAATAATAAATGGAAGTTACCACCTGGGTAAAATCCAACTTTATTGAAAAGTTTAAATTCATCCATATTTGGAATATGAAGTAGGTAGATGGATATGAATAAGGATCATGAGGAAGTCTTCGATTTATCTATAACTAGAACCAATTTATCCATAACTAAAACCGAAAATACTTCAAAATTATGTCCAGATCATCTGTGAAATATGAAACTTGATATTCATGACCTTTCTCTCATTGATCATTATCTCTTCTCTTCATACGCACATCTGTATATGTATTTTCGGACAATTCGCACCATTATGGTCAAAGGTCCATTCGGTTCCTTGATTTCATTCATGAACTAGTTTAACCACTGAAAGGTTCTCGGGTCAATCCATGGAGGAAGAACTTCAAGAGCAAAGATTGGGTTGCGTCATACATAAAGAACACTATACAATGAGAGTGTATCTAGCACCCCAATAACGGACGACTTTTTGTAGGATATTTCTATAAAAATTGATTGTTTACGTTCGGTCCATGTCGAGCAGACCTCGTCCTTGCGAGAAATAATTATTAATAAAGGAGGGACTTATGTCACCAAAAACAGAGACTAAAGCTAGTGTCGGATTCAAAGCTGGTGTTAAAGATTACAGATTAACTTATTATACTCCTGAATATCAGACCAAAGATACAGATATCTTGGCAGCATTCCGAGTAACTCCTCAACCCGGGGTGCCACCTGAAGAAGCGGGAGCAGCAGTAGCTGCTGAATCTTCCACCGGTACATGGACCACTGTTTGGACCGATGGACTTACTAGTCTCGATCGTTACAAGGGGCGATGCTATGACATCGAGCCCGTTCCTGGAGAGGAGACTCAATTTATTGCCTATGTAGCTTACCCCTTAGACCTTTTCGAAGAAGGTTCTGTTACTAACTTGTTCACTTCCATTGTAGGTAATGTATTTGGATTCAAGGCCTTACGGGCTCTACGTTTGGAAGATTTGCGGATTCCCCCTTCTTATTCCAAAACTTTTCAGGGTCCACCTCATGGTATCCAAGTTGAAAGAGATAAATTGAACAAATATGGTCGTCCTTTATTGGGATGTACTATCAAACCAAAATTGGGTCTATCAGCCAAAAACTATGGTAGAGCAGTTTACGAATGTCTCCGTGGTGGACTCGATTTTACTAAGGATGATGAGAACGTAAATTCCCAACCATTCATGCGCTGGAGAGATCGTTTTGTCTTTTGTGCGGAAGCCCTTAATAAGGCTCAGGCTGAGACGGGTGAAATTAAGGGACATTATTTGAATGCTACTGCAGGTACATGTGAAGAAATGATGAAAAGGGCAATATTTGCAAGAGAATTGGGAGTTCCTATCGTTATGCATGACTACCTGACGGGAGGTTTTACCGCAAATACTTCTTTGGCTCATTATTGCCGAGACAACGGCCTACTTCTTCACATTCACCGCGCGATGCATGCAGTTATTGACAGACAAAGAAATCATGGTATGCATTTCCGGGTACTGGCTAAAGCATTGCGTATGTCCGGTGGAGATCATATTCACGCCGGTACTGTAGTAGGTAAACTTGAAGGTGAACGAGACGTAACTTTAGGGTTTGTTGATCTACTGCGTGATGATTTTATCGAAAAAGATCGAAGTCGTGGTATTTACTTCACTCAAGATTGGGTATCTATGCCAGGTGTTCTGCCCGTAGCTTCAGGAGGTATTCACGTTTGGCATATGCCTGCTCTGACCGAGATCTTTGGGGATGATTCCGTACTACAGTTTGGTGGGGGAACTTTGGGACATCCTTGGGGAAATGCACCTGGTGCAGTAGCTAATCGGGTTGCTCTAGAAGCTTGTGTACAAGCTCGTAATGAAGGACGTGATCTTGCTCGTGAAGGTAATGAAGTGATCCGTGAAGCTTGTAAATGGAGTCCTGAACTAGCTGCTGCTTGTGAAATATGGAAGGAGATCAAATTTGAATTTGATGTGATTGATCGCTTGTAATCCAGTGACTTTCGTTCTACCAATCGGACTCGGCCCAATCTTTTACTACTACCCCAAATATTAGTCCAAATCGTGAGCGGAGATATGGAATTTCAGATATCAATATATGGAATTTCCATATATTAATATCTATATATCAATATCTATGTAGATATTGATATATAGATATTTCCAAGGTTAAATATCTCAAACAGAGTTATTTATGAAATTTTTTTTGGGTCAAGCATTCGATAACGAATCCTATTCATCCTTTACAATGATCTTATAGATCATTCGATAGGGTTGGTAGCTCAGCGGATCAGAGCTCATGGTTCCGGACCGTGAAGTCAAGGGTTCAAATCCCTTCTAGCCCAAAAGATGTTGTATTTTAAATGAAAATTCCTTTCCATCGCGGTATAGGAGAGAATCTTTCTTTATAATAGAATAAAGTATTCTATCATAATCCCGGATCGATACTTCAGATTCCTAATCAATAATGAATGGAAATGATTTCTCAATGATTCATTCCACTATTGATTAATAATTTTCATCATTGTATTTATACTTATACGACTTCTCTTCATACAAAATAAGATAGGAAAAGTAACAATTTTCACCTTTATATGGAAGGAAAACTCTATGTCTATAAAGGAGTGGTTCGAAGACAAGCGTAAAATAACTGCATTACTAAAAAATTCGGTCGAAAGGGATAGTAAGGATGCCAATGAGACGGAGAAAAACAAGAATAAAAGTATTGATTACGCTAAAATTAAGAAGTTATGGGCTCAATGCGATAATTGCGAGAACTTACTATATCTCAGATTCTTGAGAGAGAATCAAAGTGTTTGTAAAGAATGTGGATATTATCTGCAAATGAATAGTTCAGATAGAATAGAACTTCCAATTGATCGTGACACTTGGCGTCCTATGGATGAAGACATGTACACTCTAGATGTTCTTCAATTTTATTCTGAGAATGAACCTTCTCATTCTGATAATCTTAATTCTGAGGATGAATCTTATAAGGATCATATCACTTTCTATCAAATAGAGACAGGTTTAACTGATGCTATTCAAACAGGCATAGGTCAATTAAATGGTCTTACTATCACACTCGGAGTTATGGATTTTCAGTTCATGGGAGGTAGTATGGGCTCTGTAGTAGTTGAGAAAATAACCCGTCTGATCGAGCGCGCTACCGCGGAATCTCTTCCATTAATTATGGTGTGTGCTTCCGGAGGAGCACGTATGCAAGAAGGAAGTTTTAGTTTAATGCAAATGGCTAAAATAGCTTCTGCATTATATATTCATCAGAAGGAGAAAAAGTTGTTATATATATCGATTCTGACGTCACCGACAACTGGTGGAGTGACTGCTAGTTTTGGCATGTTGGGAGATATTATTATTGCCGAACCTAAAGCGTACATTGCATTTGCAGGTAAAAGAGTAATCGAACAGACATTAGGTCAGAAAGTGATTGAAGATTTTCAGGTGACTGAGCATTTATTTGGTCATGGTTTATTTGATCTGATCGTTCCACGTAATCTCTTAAAAGGTGTTCTGAGTGAACTATTTTGGTTTTACGTTTTACGGTCTTCCTTGTAAATAAATAAAAAGAAAAAAATGAACATTGAGTTTCCTTATCAGGAAAAAGGATCAAATCGAGTTCCTTGTAACGGAAGTGACAGTGATACAGTTTCTTATCGCGGTGAAGGAGAGAATTGCTTTTCACCCCCTTCTTATTAACAATTTATGATCCTCGAGCCTATACTAACAATCCATATAGCCAATTCTCCGCTTTCAGAAATCAGAGAAATTTTGGTCAGGATTCATGTTCTTCCACTATTTTACTTATATAGTAAGTGTTCTAATGGATCTCTATGTTGTAATATAGAACTCATTGTTGAACTCATCGAGATCTTATTAAAAAAAAAAATTGCCCCAACTGGAAATGCTTTTTTAGTATTTTCGGGAGAGACGGGGAAAGGAACAACGAACACTTGCATACATGTATTCTATGAAGAAGGACGAATGGGACCGCTTATTTGGTCCCATCACTTATTTGACCTTATAATTATTCTTTGTAATATGGATAAACATTTCATTGATTAAGTAAGGTACTCGTTCTATGATAATTCCTAACCTACTCCCTAACCTACTCTCTAACCTACTCTCTAACCTACTCCCTATCCTACCCTCTATTTTGGTGCCTTTAGTCGGCTTATTACTTCCGGCAATTACAATGGTTCTTTCTCATCTGTATATTCAGAAGGACGAGATTTTATGAATCTGATCATATCAGATTTAATAAATGGGTTTAGATCTTTCAATTGCAGAACAGATAGGATATCTATATCTATTTTAGATGATATAAGATAGAACTCTTATAGACACAAAATAGGTATAAATATCCAAATTATATATATATGAATATGGATATTTATTCATATTCATATTCATATACATATACAGATAGGATCTACACATATGTCAATAAATAGGTATGGGTCAATATGTTAATGTGGTCGGTTTTATTTTTTCATACGGTATAGATATCTATTCCAGGAGATATTTATACTCCACTGATCCAATGTTGTTTCTAAAATTGAGAAATTAGGGAAGGACCCATTTGAAATGGATGGTAAGAATGGACAAGAAGACAAACTTGGCTGACTTAACTGAAAATTTATCTATCTATCTATATAGATAGTTCATAAGAGTTTGGGAACCAAAGGATAAAAAAGTTGGCTATTCCCTCAACTTCAATAGGATGGAATTGAATACAATTTTTTATGAATCGTCGATCCAAATGGCTCTGGATAGAACCTATAACAGGGTCTCGAAAAAGAAGTAATTTCTTTTGGGCTTGTATCCTCTTTCTGGGTTCACTAGGATTTTTCCTAGTCGGGATCTCGAGTTATTTTGGTGAGAACCTGATACCCCTATTGTCATCTCAGCAAATACTCTTTGTTCCACAAGGAATTGTAATGTGTTTTTATGGTATTGCAGGTCTGTTCATTAGCTCTTATCTGTGGTGCACAATTTTGTTCAATGTGGGTAGTGGCTATAATAAGTTCGATAAAAAAAAAAGGAATTGTATGTCTTTTTCGTTGGGGATTTCCCGGAATAAATCGTCGTATTTTCCCACGATTTCTTATGAAGGATATTCAGATGATCAAAATGGAAATTCAAGAAGGTATTTCCCCTCGTCGTGTTCTTTATATGGAAATAAAGGGCCGTCAAGACATTCCTTTAACTCGTACTGGTTGTTATAGACATTTTTGTGCCTCGCAGCATGGAGCATGAAATGTCAATAATTACAGGGATCCTCAGTCCCTAAACATGTTGTTCTTACCCCTAGAGGAACAAGGTCAGCAAACCACAGCACTTCCCATCAGTTCTCCACCTGAAAACACTCAGAAACAGGCTATTTTTGGATCATGTCAGCTGCTCCACTGAGCATCTGTGCTGGAATGCAACTGCTCCTCCTTGTACCTGCGCTGAAAGTCAAATCTAATGAAGGCTACCTGCGCTGGGCGAGATTGGCCAAGTGGCACAGTCATTCTGCAAGGTGTCAATTGCCCAGGAAGCTTCCAAACTGACACTTGGTTCAAGGGATTCGCCCTATGATGAGTAAGAGGTACTTGAAACTGAAGTTTAACTGAAGAGGGAGAGGACACAAGGCAGCTTTATGTCAGTCTCAAGCTGACTCATCCTTTCTTCTTCTCTCCTATATATAGAGCTCTTCTATGAGGTCTAAGGAGGCTGGAATTTTGTGTAAAGCAAGGAGGTGCTGTTGGTTTACAGTTAGAGCTATTGGGTGATTGTTTTACTAGAGGTGAAGAGGAGAGTTCTTGCTGCTGGGGAGGTGCTGCTGGATTGGAGCCATCAATGGTTGTAACCTTCTCAGAACCTTGTTACTTCTATCAATAAAGTTTCGCATGTTCTCCTATATACTTGTATTGCATTGATGTATTGTATTTACTTGTATATTTGATTCACTCTAATCCATGCATCAGTTATGAGTACATATATCTTGTAGTTTCCTCTCTTGTTTGTGCAGGATCTGTGTGTAGCTAGACCGGCAAAAAGAGCAAGGAGCTGGGAACAAGAGACAAAGAGAGAGGATAAGGATCGACTAAGCGAAAGACACCAGGTTGGTTAATCTTTTCTTCCTTCTCTCTGTACTTTCATAAAGGAAAATATCAAAGCTTTACTTTCAGTTGTTGCTAAAGACTGTCACCTTTAGAGTAGGGATAGGGTCATCCGAGTCGGATACTTTTCTCCACAACAAACTGGCGACTCCGCTGGGGAGCCTAGTATCTTGTTGGTGTTTGTAGTATTTTGCTATTCATTTCTTGAAGAAAAGAGTACCAAATCGAAAAGCTTTTGACTATATCAAAAGCGAAGTAGAGGGACTGTTACTCTTGCTCATTTGCTGAGCAAATTCAAGATTTGAAGAGCTTATCTACAAAAGACTCTTTACTCTTTGTGATAGATCTTCATCCTCTTGATCATCCCTTAGCCTTTACTTGACCTATAGCTTTTTATTTCAGCAAAAACAGTGCATTTTTGAGCTTTTTATGACCCGGAAAACTTTGTAGACGTAACTCTCGTGTCCCAGAGCAGGCTGTCCACAGGCAGTCTGCATTACAGCGTAGGTACTCCCTTCGGGAACTGCGCTGAGAGTCAAACTGACAGACCAGAGCCTGCGCTGGTCCAGTTAGCCTTTGTCTTGCTCAGTTTTCCCATTGTGTCTTGGCCCTGTTTTCACTGATTTTTTGTTGATTGCTTGCTGGTCATTGTATTTGCTGTAAACCATTCTCCTTGACATTATTCTGCCTCAGTTGTGTGATGAAACTGTGAATGTTCTTTTAGTATTTCTTGTTTCACTTACAGTTTCCCATTGTGAAAAGCGAACCAGTATAGCTGTGGCCTCTTAGATCCTGAACTGAAAAAGTGTCTTTGTGATCTTAAGAGCTAGTTTTATTACTGTTCATGGCTGTTTGAGTTTGTTTGTTTTTCATCTTATGGTTTGAATTCATATATTTTTAGTGTCGAAACAAGTGCTTGTGAAGCGTCTTTTCATTTTAGACAAAACTTGTTTGTTTACGCTTCAAATTGAATTCGAAAATTATACAACAATTTCCTTTTGTCTACATCAACATTAAAGGAAAAGAAAAGAAATACATGCATCTTGCATTTGCATTTTTGATAAGTTTGTGTGTCTGATCTAGGAGAAAGTGCATTAGTTTGTGCTTTGTGCTCTGTGTGGAAAGATAGTGTTTTTCTCTCCCCTCAGTAGTTAGGATTTTCAAAGCTAAAAAGATTGTAAAGCTTGCTTATCATTTTAGCTGCATTTAGGAATTTGTACCAATACATCTCGTGGTGATCCTGAAAGACAAACTGATAAACAAGATCAACTTAAAATATATTGAATGAATCTAACAACGCTTTGTAACATAACGCAAACATCTAGAGGTCTAGGTAGAGACGTGTTCCGGCGTCGTTAAACATAGTGACTGTCGATCTCTACGAAGGTGGGTGATTCCTCCTGAGGGACGATAGCACTAATACGGACTTGTGCTCCTGCGTACCGTCGCGTATATTGGGAGACCCCTATAGGCAATTATCCTTTATCCTTAGGAAGCCGTGTCGACCGCCCTACTGATCGCGATGCAGTGAACACAGCATTCATGAAGATCGACCACCCGTACCGTAAAACGTATTCTGTGGTTTCGCGAAAGGTTTGGCACACCCTCTGCCTAGATCTCCAGAGCAGTTTCTTTTGGCCCTTTTCAAACTCTATAACTGAAAAGGTCCAGCCGAGCATTTGTCACTTCGGGCTCGTTAATACATCGAAGGCGACTAGAGTCATCTTTAGCTTTTTCTCGACTCTTAAAACATGAAAAAGCAAAGTTGTGTCTAAAAGCGTCTAATAAAATTCATTCAATACGGAAACATAATTCCCCTTTTTTGTATTTTAGTTGATCAAGTAATCCGCAACCGTGGAGGAAAGTCAATTAAAACTCCGTCGTTCGGGGAGACTTGCGAGTCAACCGTCTTTGTCTCCGGAACCGAGAGTAGTACGGACGAAGCGAACTCGCTGGACCAGGTCAAAATCTCCTTTTAAAGTTAGAACGGAAGTTCCAACAACATCTGAGATTCTGGTCACTCCCGATATTTCTGGAATCCCTGCCTCTATTGAAGAAGTTCAACAGCAACAGAAGGACAGTTGTACTGATCCTAGTCTGAAAACAAGTACTTGAGTAACTGAACCAGTTCCATCTGAAACCGGTCCACAGAGTCTTGTTGGTCAAACAACTGTCGCTGTCGAAGCAACCCCTTCTTCGGCACCAGAAATCTTTTACGGACCTGACGGTCTTCCTCTTCCTCCTGGTCTGATTGCAATAGAGGAAATCGTAGAGGACCAGCAAGCAAATACTCCAACTCATTTTGGAGTAGGTACCACTTTTTTTCCTTCTGCATCAGAAGTTTTTCCATCGCCACAGGAAGTTCCTGTAGAATCGATAGGCAGTTTACTGGATAGACTTAAAATGTCTGAACAACCGTCGACATCTAGAACTGTGCCAAACGACACAGCGACAGCAGAACCTCCTGCTGCCAACCCAACGATGTTTTCCGGCATACCAGCCGTCCCGACTAGCTCTCATCAGCTAGAAGGAGTCCACCCAGGGACTATTATGACAACTTGGTCTGTTCCAGTTTGTTCTTCCGGTATAATACCCGGTAATTCTTATGTTGAAACTAGACAAATTGATCCCTTTGTGAATCAGTTTGGGCCATCCAGTCCTCAAAGGCAATCTATACCCTTGAGCTCCGGATTGTTACTGTATGGGGGGCAATATGCCCTTTCACTTCCTCTTCTGGGAGGATACCCATACGACAGTTTTCAATCACATTCAAGTTTAGCTGAAGCAACGACGAGTGGTTGGGTACCTATGTTACCTTACCCCAACAACCAAGAGTTGTATATTCCATGCAACAATGTGTACCTATGTCTAGTATCCCGACGACGCCAGCAATTGTAACCGTGTCGCAAGTTCAGTCGATGCCTGTTGTATGTCGACCCCAAGTTGTAATGCAACAGCCAATTGACCCTGCAACACAACCACAATCGCCAACTGCCGGGACGACACAGATACAAACGGGAACCATAACCCCGCATCTTGGTCCGTCAGTTAGTGTCGCACAACAAAACATGGCTTCACAACCATGGATGGTGCAATACCAACAACCTCAGTTTCAACAGGTGTACCAGGGGTCTGAGCAACAGATCTTTGCAAATAGTGGGCAACCCTATATTCAGAATGGGTTAAACCAACCACTTTACAGTGGCCAAGCCCACCAACCATATCAGTCATATCAACATCAGTTGCATTATGCTGGTGTGAAAAGGCCTACTGCTCAGGCAATTCCATCGTACCCTGGGTACGCCTCGCCAAACCTGAATCAACAGTTGCCATTCGTGGCGACCCTAGAATTACCAGATTTACATCGATTGACGAATGATCCAATCGCCTATGCCCATTGGTGGTCAGCGATTCCTCACAAACTTCCTTCGGACATTCCTAAATTCAATGGAAATCCTGGCGAAGACCCATCGAATCATGTGATGACTTTCCATCTGTGGTGTTCGTCGAATACCTTGAATGATGATTCGATAAGGCTTCGCCTTTTCCAAAGGACATTGACTGGTCCGGCGACTAAATGGTATATTGAATTACCTAGAGCCTCTTTCGACAATTTTAGTTCCCTAGCCACGACTTTCTTAACACACTTTCAGTTACCTATAAGGTACGAAACTGGAACAGAGATCTTAACCAATTTCAAGCAGACAATGGCCACACATATATCAGATCATATACATGAGTGGCGTCGTCGTCGCAGAATGGTAAAGACTTATGTTCCAGATCAGCTTTTAGCTGAGTGGTTTATAAAGTCGCTTCTTCCTGCTATAACAGAAGATGTGGCCAAGGGAGGCGTCGTAACAGAGGAGCAAGTTATTGCTCGTGCCCAGTATTTAGACTTAGTATATACTCAGTCTGGCACGCTCTATGACAAGATACCTGACGCCCCTAGACCGGAATTTTCAATTCCTCCCCCCCTGGATCAAATAGTGACTCTCATGCCGGCGATGGTGTGATTGGCACTGTAAACGCAAAGTCAACACGGGATTCGTCTAAGAAAACCCGTAAGACTTCGAATCAAAATGCAAATGAAGAACTTCTTGCCTCGGAAGTAAGTGCCGTGTCGGACGACAAGGGCAAACAACTGAAGCAACCAGGAGACAAGAAGAAAAAGAAAGGGAGAAAAGGGAAACCCCCTTCGGGGTGTCATATATGCGATGAGGATCATTGGACAGCAGATTGTCCATGCAAAGCTGAGCTTAAAAGATTCTTTAAGGGTCTGAAAACCTCAGCTGTGTTGACTGATCCATTTCCTAATCCTGGTCAAAATCTGGTTGCTAATCAAAATGCTTCCCGATCCCAAGTGCTTATGTTGTCTACCTCAAAGCAGCAGAATAATGCTTTGACAAGGAATAAAGATTACGGGAATCCATGGCTGTCGAATAACAAGGCTAATGAACAACCTAGTAGTTCGACGACAGCTTTGACCAAAGTTGTGCCACCCATCATTCCTGAACCAATGATAAAGTTGCCAAAGGGAGTAGTACACAAATCGACATTTAATCCTCATGCCAAAATAGCACAGAATTATAATATAATAGAGGACCTGGCCCAATCGCCCTCCGCTATGTCGACGCTTGAGGTACCACAAAATTGCCCCTCCCAAGAGCAAACTTTATTATCAGCAATAGGTGGGATTGGCCCAATGGATTCCAATCTTGTAGCCTTTGATCATAAAGGATATGACCCTAAGTTACCAGCTCAACTAGCTTTCCTTATTCAAGTGAAAGCCCTCAACAAAACTGTTCATCGAACAATTATTGATGAGGGGGCATCTACATGTCTTATGTCGATGAGTTGCTGGAAAAATTTAGGTTCACCACCCTTGTCGAAATCATCGACAACGTTAAAAGCATTTGATGGACGATCATACACTCCATACGGGATTTTAAGTAACTTGCAAGTTGAACTAGGGGGCAAAACAGTAGGAATTGATGTTGAAGTAATTGATGGAAACCTCGATTACAACATCCTACTGGGAAGGCCCTGGATATATGCCATGGCAGCAGTTGTGTCGACCTACTTCAGGAAGATTGCATTTCCCTTTCAAGGAGGAATTACAGTCGTCAACCAACAAACTTTTCTCCCCGACAGTTCACAAGTTACAGGAAGCATTCCAATGATCCATGGAAGGAATCATTTGCTCCAAAATATCGGAGTAGGTCTCCTAAAAGATCTTGCCTTAATGGGTACTTTCGCCCTACCGCCTCCAAGTAATCTGGCGGGAGTGGCCACGGTGGAAACCTACAAAATGAAATCTAATCCAATCTTCTGGTTGGATTCGGAAGACTCCTAGATATTTTGTCGGCTCCGAGGACGGTTCTTATCTCGTGTCAACCTCGTTAAAAAATGAAACAAGGAGTCATGAGGATAGTTCTTTTACTATCTCAACCTCATTAAAAAATGAAACAAATCCCCTTTTCAAAATTCAAAGGTAAACCTTCATTCCAACCACCGAGTTGAATGCAATGAAGCTTGGGGGGCATGCACCTCGATTTGCATTATTATGCTGGGGGCATGCAAACTTATCATCGAGCAGTTTTAGCAATGTTCATGCTCGTTAAAAAATAAAAGCAATCATCGAGCAGTTTTTGTGCAGAAGTTCATGCTCGTTAAAAAATAAACGTAAATTGTGAGCAATCTTTCCCTAGCAGTTCAAGCTCATCCAGAAAAATGAACCAGTAAACAACCTCGAGAAATGTAACCTTTGAAAGCCATATTAAAAGCCCTTGGTCATGTTTATATGCCGTCACCTCCACTTTTCATTTGGCCGATCATTCACCTCCATTTGTGTGTTTACCTCTTTTGAGAAACAGCTGCGAAGAGTGATTTCACCTAACAATCCTTGTGACACTGCCGTGATTGGAGAATTCCAATTTGTACCTGGAATCTGCTGCTATCCCTGTTTATCACTCGTTCCTCAAAAGACGAGTCTTCTTTGAGCTCTTTTCACTGACTCGTAAAATATGAAAAGTTTGCCGAGTTTTGGCCTTCCAGCTCGTTAAACAACCGGAACGCTATCCCTCCTCTAGATTTTAATCTTTTTGGACCTGAGGGATTATTGCACAAAAAGATCGAGCGCTTGTTTTGTTCGGCTCGTTAAAGCAATCGAAAATTCATCCCTTCTGTATTGTTTTATACTTTTTCGGACTTAAGGGATTAGATGACGAAAAAGGAATTCTGGAGTTGACTTTATGTACCTTTTCAGACTCTCTAAAAATGAAAAGGACCGAGTTTTCCTTGTCGTTAGACTCGTTAAAATGATTAAATAGCGACAAACTTGTCTTTAGACGAGAACGAGTTTCCCTATCGCTAGGCTCGTTAAAACATAGCGATGGGCTTGCCCGAAGGGCAGGTTATAGAACAAGCATATGTTATCCTCCTCAATCTTGACAAAAATAAAGAGGTACTGGTCAGAAATGACTGGGGAAAAATTGGGAGAACATCGAAGCTTAATGGTAGCAAGTCGCTCTTGAACATGACACTTTTCTTCCGTACCACATCGGGGTGGGTTGTTTCATTCACCGGTCTCATCACCATGGTCTTCGCCAAACCATCCACATTTTGGGGTAATGCTACCGATCCATCGCATCAGTGTCGTTATATGTTCAAGAGAGGTCATTCTGAAAGTGTCAACCGTGTCCCATCCACTGCCATACATTATCCTTCATCCATTCATGATCGCCACCCTGAATCATATATCACAGTTTGTTTTCACCTCCACTAAAATCATTAGCTCCGTTCCGTGTCATTGATGTGGGATTCATTAAGGCCCTCCTTTGACGGATCGCTTCTTGTTGACTTCAGCTCATTATCCAAGAAGTTGATCTAGGAACAACCCCATCAGTACTTTGAAGCTTGCATGCCTCAATGGCAAGTTTCTCACTTCCGGCGACAGGTATACATCAATGACCTTCGACCAGAAGATTTTGCGTGGCGTTTGACGCCAAGTCCTTTATTCACGCCACGTGAATTGTACTGCAGTACCTTGAGGGTCATTATCATTATCGGTGATTCCTCTCGTGCTTGTTAACGATTTTCATTATTGGCCGGTAATCAAGCGATGTCTTTCCATGTTCGACTTCAGCGAAATTCTCACATGGATCGACTTGTACTTAGAGTGAAGATCGAACGAGTTTGAAGACCCCGGATCTAGTTTCATCCATCCGGGCTGCGATACATATTCAGGAAATATAAAAGCACTTGTCATGTACATCATTGCAGCAGATGATCATCCTACTCAAAGGATGATAATTTCAGCAGAGAATTATCAGTCTACCATCAGACGATCGTCTGTTCTATGTACCAAAATGTATTTATAAAGCTGAGCATGGGAATGCCCGCCTCAGCTAGATCATGAAAACAGAATGAAAAATAATGTATTGTATTGTATTGTATTACAGGGCACCTCTCAGCACTGGAATGAACTTCGGACCCTCTAGATAAAGCATTTCACCCGATAAACGGCCTCATACTTTAGGGGGCAACTGTTATAGACATTTTTGTGCCTCGCAGCATGGAGCATGAAATGTCAATAATTACAGGGATCCTCAGTCCCTAAACATGTTGTTCTTACCCCTAGAGGAACAAGGTCAGCAAACCACAGCACTTCCCATCAGTTCTCCACCTGAAAACACTCAGAAACAGGCTATTTTTGGATCATGTCAGCTGCTCCACTGAGCATCTGCGCTGGAATGCAACTGCTCCTCCTTGTACCTGCGCTGAAAGTCAAATCTAATGAAGGCTACCTGCGCTGGGCGAGATTGGCCAAGTGGCACAGTCATTCTGCAAGGTGTCAATTGCCCAGGAAGCTTCCAAACTGACACTTGGTTCAAGGGATTCGCCCTATGATGAGTAAGAGGTACTTGAAACTGAAGTTTAACTGAAGAGGGAGAGGACACAAGGCAGCTTTATGTCAGTCTCAAGCTGACTCATCCTTTCTTCTTCTCTCCTATATATAGAGCTCTTCTATGAGGTCTAAGGAGGCTGGAATTTTGTGTAAAGCAAGGAGGTGCTGTTGGTTTACAGTTAGAGCTATTGGGTGATTGTTTTACTAGAGGTGAAGAGGAGAGTTCTTGCTGCTGGGGAGGTGCTGCTGGATTGGAGCCATCAATGGTTGTAACCTTCTCAGAACCCTGTTACTTCTATCAATAAAGTTTTGCATGTTCTCCTATATACTTGTATTGCATTGATGTATTGTATTTACTTGTATATTTGATTCACTCTAATCCATGCATCAGTTATGAGTACATGTATCTTGTAGTTTCCTCTCTTGTTTGTGCAGGATCTGTGTGTAGCTAGACCGGCAAAAAGAGCAAGGAGCTGGGAACAAGAGACAAAGAGAGAGGATAAGGATCGACTAAGCGAAAGACACCAGGTTGGTTAATCTTTTCTTCCTTCTCTCTGTACTTTCATAAAGGAAAATATCAAAGCTTTACTTTCAGTTGTTGCTAAAGACTGTCACCTTTAGAGTAGGGATAGGGTCATCCGAGTCGGATACTTTTCCCCACAACACTGGTGATAATGTGAACCTAAGGGAGATCGAACAGAAAGCCGCTGAATCAGCCCGTTTCTTGCGTGTATCCATTGAAGGGTTTTGAAATCGGGGGTGTCTTTATCCTCGACATATATTCAAATGTTTTTACATTTGAATGTATGTCGAGGATAAAGGAACATGAATAAATATCCAATCAGGAAATTTCAATAAATATTCCATTTTCATACAATGAAATTTCAATAAATATTTCATTGTATGAAAATGGAACGATATAGGATCTTTACGAACAATATACTATTTTTATGAAATAGTATAGAAAGAGGTAATATAGAAAAAGCAATAAGTTAAAATAGAACTGGTACCAGTAGATGAATATGATGTCTCAGAAACAACAATTACTAGATAGAGTGGTCCGGTTTCCCTAAAACTAAAACGCTTTTTTCCTCTCATCACGATCCAATTATGACTTTTTGTCGTTCTCTCATTTTTCAAGAGCGTTTGTCATCTTTGGAGATAACTGGGGAAATATTCGTAAAGGATCTAGTGATCAGGATTCAAAAGATCTTGGCAATGAATAAGACTTATGTTACTTCAAGTTATTCTTCTAAAAAAGAAGAAGATGAAAAAAATTAATAGATAATTGGTCCATATATAAATGATTTGGAATGATCTCCTTATGCTCCGTCTCACCCATTTTGAACAAACCTTTTACTTTTTTCCCGAGTATATTTTTTTGATCGGGATCAAACAATTACGCAATAGATCAATCTATGGATCCCATACCTCATTCTATCACTCGTACTTTGTCTAGATTTCGGACAGAACTGACAAGTGAATCAGGTTCGTTAGCGATTCACGAATTGGAAGTGTCCGAATATAAAGCATCAGCTTCCCTACGATATCTCGCATGTTTAGTAGTACTGCCTTGGGTAATTCCTATTTCATTACGGAAAGGTTTGGAGCCTTGGGTTACAAATTGGTGGAATACGGTTAAATCTCAGAAAATTTTTGATTATCTCCAGGAACAAAATGCTCTGGGAAGATTTGAGAAAATAGAAGAACTATTCTTGTTAGAAAGAATGGTGGAAGATTCTTTGGGAACACATTCACAATCTATTCGTATAGAGATTCACAAAGAAACGATCCAATTGGTCGAAATGTACAATGAAGATTGTATCCAGATAATATCACATTTATTAACAAATCTAATAGGTTTTGCTTTTATAAGTGCTTATATCATTCTGGGTAAGAATAAACTCGCTATTATCAATTCTTGGATCCAAGAATTCTTCTATAGTCTGAGCGATACAATGAAAGCTTTTCTAATTCTTTTAGCAACCGATCTATGTATTGGGTTTCATTCACCCCATGGTTGGGAACTGATGATCGATTCGATCTCCGAAAGTTATGGATTTGCCCATAATGAACGAATCATATCTGGTCTTGTTTCAACTTTTCCAGTCATCTTAGATACGATTCTTAAATATTGGATCTTCCGTCGTTTCAATCGTATATCTCCTTCACTTGTAGTAATTTATCATTCGATGAATGAATAAAGAATAGGTAGGTTGTTTTCTCCGACCGAAACAATTGAAACAGAATAATAAAGTGTTTTCCGTGTTCAGGAATTAGCTATTCCTCCCCTTCATTCTTCTCCTGGTGCGAGACTTCCGATTTCTTATTTTTAGGTTTGGTTGAATCAATATAGTAGCAGAATTTTTGACAGGTAACTATGATAGCTACCTACTCTCACCCCAAAAATGATTTGGAACCAATAATTGAACCATGCAAAATAGAAATACTTATGAATGGGCGAAAAAGATGACTCGGTTAATTTCCGTCCTGGTCATGATACATATCATAACTCGGACATCCATTTCGAATGCATATCCCATTTTTGCACAGCAGGGTTATGAAAATCCCCGAGAAGCCACTGGACGTATTGTATGTGCCAATTGTCACTTGGCAAAAAAACCTGTGGATATTGAGGTTCCACAATCCGTGCTTCCCAATACCGTATTTGAAGCAGTTGTTAAGATCCCCTATGATATGCAGATGAAACAAGTTCTTGCTAATGGCAAGAAAGGGGCTTTAAATGTAGGAGCTGTTCTAATTTTACCCGAGGGCTTTGAATTAGCCCCTCCGGATCGTATTTCCCCTGAGATTAGACAAAAGACGGGTAATCTTTATTTTCAGAACTATCGTCCCAATAAAAAAAACATTATTGTAATAGGTCCTGTTCCCGGTCAAAAATATAGTGAACTTGTGTTCCCCATCCTTTCACCAGATCCTTCTACTGATAAAGAAGCTCACTTCCTGAAATATCCCATATATGTGGGTGGTAATAGAGGAAGAGGACAAATTTATCCCGACGGGAGTAAGAGCAACAATACGGTCTATAGTGCTTCAGCAACAGGAAGAGTGAGCAAAATTTTACGTAAAGAAAAGGGTGGATATGAGATAACTATCGATAATACATCAGATGGTGGGCAAGTGGTTGACATTGTACCTCCAGGACCGGAGCTTCTTATTTCAGAAGGCGAATTGATCAAGGTCGATCAGCCATTAACGAATAACCCTAATTTGGGTGGATTTGGTCAAGGAGATGCAGAGATAGTACTTCAAGATCCATTACGTGTTAAAGGTCTTTTATTATTCTTAGCATCTGTCATTCTGGCACAGATATTTTTGGTCCTTAAGAAGAAACAATTTGAGAAAGTTCAATTGGCCGAGATGAATCTTTAGGTCCATAGATTTTTGAACATGAAGTTTACTTATTGATTCAAAAATTAATACCCCTTCGGAGCCTTTTATCCTTCTTCTCCCTTATATATTCTTGATAAAATGTTCATTTAGATCTAAAAATGTTCATTTAGATCTAAATTGGAATAAAATTGAAATAGGGAGTGACTCCATAAGCACTGGAACAGATCAACTTGTTGAACGATCCCCGATATGCTATATCGTGTACTATATACATGCCATTCCCTCCTTTCCTTGTCCAAACGATCCGGCCGGAAAATAGAGATAGATCGTAGGGAGGAGAGATGAGGAGAATAACTAAGCAATCTTGGAGAAGATTCCTATTTTCTCTGATCCCATTCTCCTATTTCATTATTCGAAGAACTAATTGGGTTTCCGATCTTGTCCTATTCGTCAATTCCTTCGTAATTTGAAGATTATTTTGTACGTTATACTGAAAATTCCTAAAGAAGGAAGAGCAGACAAGTAAGGGGCAATATCACTCATAAAAAAAAAAACCTATAAAACTTTTGATAGGGTTTGTTCCTAATGAGAGAAAATGAATAAAAGGTGTTTTTCCTCCTCTTTTATTTTGTAAGCCAAAAAAATAGAAGAAAATATTCTATATGCACATTTAGATTCTCATAGTTCGGGTTTTTACAAAAACTTCGCATAATCTTCCATCAGATAAATGAGCAAATATTTAGTACTTAATATTATCCGTTTTTCTGTTGTTCCTTCGACAGATATTTAAATTTGATCGATCCAAATTTTTTCCGATCATATAGCGGAAGAATAGATTGGCTCATCACTTGACTGAAAGGCATTGAATGAAGTAAATGACAGAGTCATTTTATTTGTACGAATCTTCTCTTCTAATTCAGATTAATATAGAAAGAATCTCAAAAAGAGATTTCGATAAGGCCTTACCCTTCTTTGAAGGGTAAGGCCTTATCGATTTTTAACTTTCGCATGTATACTATTTCCCACAGACAGTAAGTGCATTTCCCCTACTATAGGGATGACCCTAATCCGGAATATGAACCATAGAAAAAGACACCCAGTAGACCAATCACGATAATACCAGTTACAGTACCTATCAACCAAAGAGGGATCCTTCCAGTGGTATCGGCCATTTCTCTTACTCCCTTTCAAATTTTCTTAAGTGGTCATACTCGAGACATAAACAGTCATAGCATAGATAATTATGCGTATTGGATCTCTTCGAATGGAGTGAGAATATTATCATTGTTCCTAATTGAAAAAATAATTGGAGAATGGAACAGCAAGTACAAAAATTAGTAGCAACCCCCAGTAGAGACTGGTACGATTCAATTCAACATTTTGGTCGTTCGGGTTCGGTCGTGTCATATCTACATACTTCCTCTTCCTTTAGTATAGAGTTTATCGTTGGATGAACTGCATTGCCGATATTGATCCCAAGAAAAAAACTGTAGGGATAGCTAGCCCGTGAACGGCCAACCATCTAACTGTAAAAATTGGATAAGTTCTATCTATAGTCATTAGTGCCTCCTAAAAAGATCTAGTAAATTCATCGAGTTGCTCTAACGGATCGAAACGGCCAGTTACTAATGGAACCTCTTGTCGACTTTCTGTGAAATACTCATTTGGCCGGGGGCTCCCGAACACATCATAAGCCAAACCCGTGCTTACAAATAACCAACCTGCAATGAATAGAGAAGGTATGGTAATGCTATGGATAACCCAGTATCTAATACTAGTAATAATGTCAGCAAAGGAGCGTTCTCCCGTATTCCCAGACATGCTCAGCTCCATATATTATTGTAAAGTCAGTCAAGGGGGAATTGATCCCATGAAAGATAGAGATCAGGAAATAGAAAACTACTGATATCTTCTCCAATCCTTGTTCGATTGTCAATGTTATACCAAGGGTATCTTTAAAGTCTACTGGACCAGTATAGCTAGCTTTCTTCTGACACAGCAATACAATTTTGATGAGTATCGAGAAGGAACGGGATAGAATGATTCTGTTCCTGCCAGCAGTTATTCTATCTCTGTTTGGTCGACTAAATCCCAACAGAAAGAAGAGAATATTGCATGTTCCGAGGTCCGTCCGGGCGTAAGGAACCCCAACTCCCTCAATCGATGTTGTAACAATAGCATAGTGGAAATTTTCGATTGGAATTAGCTTCTGCATACGGGTGACTTTAGAACCGAAAAAGAGGATGAGTGCCGCTTGCAAAGGATATCAATCACTATCAATAAAACTCATCCAGAATATTATTCTTTTATATTATTCCTTTTTCATTCCGACATGACATTATGCCCGTGTAGATTAACCCAGTAATTCAAATTGCACGGGGATCATTGGTGCTACGCAGATGTATGTTGCTTTTCCAATAGTATCCGGCACAGATGGAGTTATGCCACAGACTTATTATATAGTACCTTGTATTAACGAGTAGGTGTTACTTATTAGATAAAACCAAGTGGATAGTGCAATAGAACCTAGTCAATTTTAGGTATGTGAAATTACAAGTTACTCTTTTCAATAGGTGGAATTTCTGTAATATCGGGCTCTACTCGCTATAATAATTAATATTGAAAAAACCTAATCCGTCTAGAGGGTCGAATGATTGGATCAATAAGATCGAGAAATGAAAGGACAAACTGGATATTCATATTCTTTCTTACACCTAAACGTGAAATTCACAAAACTTTGGCTATGTCTGTGGAGAGTTTTCTTCCGGTCCAGTCTCTGGACCGATAGCTGCTGGTAAAAAGATAATGCCAGGTGATCCAATCGTACTGATTGAGAATTCATTCACCCTGTAAGAAGATTACATTCGACAATTTGTGAAGGGGTTTGCCGGTGCTATTCATTAGTTGCTCGATGAATGATTTCTAGGATAATGAAGAGATTTCTACTATAGATCTCCTCTCATCCATGTTCATTCATACATATCCTATAGTAGATATAGGAGAATTGGTACGAATTGGGACAATTGATCTTTTGTATTCTGATCTCAAGGTTACGAAAAGAAAAATTTAGGTAATTGTCTCATGAAGATATGTATAAACCATATTTCATTCAGTCCTTCCACGCCTACTATAACTATAATTAGTTATTTCGGTTTCTTATTGGCTTCTATCATTTTCACCCTAGTCCTATTCATTAGTTCGAGCAAGATACAACTTATTCAAAATGAAGGAAGGGGAAACCCTCTCAGTTCACTATTTCAATTTCAATAATTTTGTTTATTCCCTCTATATAAATTTCTGATCATTGAGATTCATAGCAAATTAAGGGTACTATCCAGTATAGCTATTATCCCTACTTATTCCGTTGAATAGAAATGATTGAGGCTTTGCCATCCGGAATTGTGTTAGGTCTAATTCCTATAACTTTGGCCGGATTATTCGTAACTGCATATTCACAATACCGACGTGGTGATCAATTGGATATTTGATCCTGGAATATCCTCCAATTTCATTGGCCTCCTACTTTTCCTAGGAGGTCAGATTCCATTGCTCGTTCCAGTTGGAATGAATTATCGATAATTTTGAGGGTTGGATTTGATAGGAACAGAATCACGCTCTGTAGGATTTGAACCTACGGCATCAGGTTTTGGAGACCTACGTTCTACCGAACTGAACTAAGAGCGCTTTCTTTAATATTCGGAGATGAAGGAAAAATACCTTTTGTTGATACTCTTAGAGCAAAACACTTTCGCATCTGATACGATTCAATTATTTGATGTTCCCGTCGAATCGATATCAAATGATCTTTCATTCCTTTCTTTCCATAGAAAAGAAGGGAAAGGTAGGGATGACAGGATTTGAACCTGCGACATTTTGTACCCAAAACAAACACGCTACCAAGCTGCGCTACATCCCTTCTAATCATTAGACAATGTTATTTTAATTTTATTTTATAGAATTAGAAATATGTTTCCCACATTTTTCCACCTTCATTTCTCTTCGGTCTCGTGAGTGAAAAGACTTTATACATGTAAGGTCTATTATCTAGAATATCACTATTAATTATGGTGATGAAACATCTTTTTCCTTTTCTATAAATAGGACCACAGCCCGGATCACATTATATATATATTCATCAGTTCCGAGTTTTCTCTAGGATTCATAACTATACTATTGATACGGTTGAATCACTTACACATTATGATCAATAAGGAGAATTTACAATGCAAGATCTAAAGACCTATCTTTCCACAGCGCCTGTGTTAGCTATTTTATGCGTCAGTTTTTTAGCCGCCCTATTGATAGAAATCAATCGTTTTTTTCCAGATGCTCTTTTTCTTTCTCTTTCCTTTTCTTAATTTTTTTCTTAAAGCCAAGGGAAAAAAGATTGTGCTAGATTGACTTCTCCTACCTCTTGGAGAAATTAGTGCATTCAGCCCCAAAAAGGATCTAAGTTTAGGACTGGAAGGGGGTAGAATTCAAGTAGAAATATCGATCTAAAGATTCTTTCCACATTCAATTTTGTAAGTAAAACTGAAAACTCACTCCTGATCAATCATTTTTTTACTTTCAAATGTTTCACCGTAGGATCTCCGGCTATCAACTTCTATCCCTTTTTCCCTTTTTATTTTTGAGGTCGAAAAGCAAAACCAATATTCAGAGTAAGTTTATGGCCAAGAGCGGAGATATAAGAGTAACAATTACTTTGGAGTGCACTAGTTGTACCCAAGATAGTGTTTATAAAAGATTCCCGGGGATTTCTAGATATACGACTCGGAAAAATCGACGCAATACACCTATTCGATTGGAATCAAATAAATTTTGTCCCTATTGTTACAAGCATACCATTCATGGAGAGATAAAAAAAAGAGATTAAACGTACTACCCATGGATAGGAATAAATCACAGATATAAAAAGAAATGGTATTTCAACAAGATCTTTAATGGAACAATATTTAAAAAAGATTTTGAATAAATAGTATTCAAAAGGTTCATGAAACAAACTATGGATAAACCCAAGCAATCTTTTCGTAGACATTTGAAACCAATTCGCAGACGTTTGAAACCAATTCGTAGATATTTGAAACCAATTCGTAGACATTTGTCACCTATTAGGTCGGGAGATCGGATCGATTATAAAAATATGAGCCTAATTAGTCGATTTATTAGTGAGCAAGGAAAAATATTATCCGGCCGAGTGAATAGATTAACTTCAAAACAACAACGTCTAATGACTAACGCTATTAAACGAGCTCGTATTCTATCTTTGTTACCTTTTCTTTATAATGAAAACTAATTTGATCCATGGGAAATAAGCCTACTCCTTAATCAAATCGGAGCTGGAATATATGTTCGATAAAGATGCAGATCTTGAGTCTATTGTTGAAAAAGTCAACAGGATTTCATTTTTGGAAAAGAATTGGATTGAATTCTTTTCGTTCATTTCCAATCCAATATGAAAAAACTTTTCAATATTTCGACCTTCCCGGAGGGAATTCTCCGGGAGAATCTGTTCTATCCATTCCATCTTTACCTATTTATTTCATCTATACCTAACCTATTTCATCATACGATAAGTTGTTAAAGATGGTGGAAAAGCAATTACTATCTAATACAGCTATTTGTGCAAGTGTTTTACGATTTGGAAGCAACTGCCTCTTGTACAAATATTGGATGAATCTATTATAAGAAACCCCATTGGCACGAGCTGCTGCATTGATCCGAGTAATCCACAAACGACGAAGATCTCTCTTGCGTTTACCTCTATCTCGGTGGGCGGAAACTAAGGCTCTAGCTTTCCGTTGGTTAGCAGTTCGAAAAAGTTTCGAATGGGCCCCTCGAGAGCCTGATACAAATGCAAGAATTTTTTTCCGACGTTTTCGAGCTATATATCCACGTTTCACTCTGGTCATTGAAGTTTACTCTCATGAATCGCTAATATTTTTCTCGGTTAGTCATTTGTTTTGTTTGGTCCATTGAGAATAACACTGATTCTTCTTATTTAGAAAATAAAAGTTCCAATGGCTTTTGCTACTGCAACCTTCCCAACCATAATTCCCTTTGGATAGGCATCTTCCTGGTAGGCAAGGACTGGGACCTTGTACTGAGAATGAGAAAAAATCATGGGTTTCATCGTTTCTATGGTTCTTTCTCCAACGGTAAGGTCCTCTCTATACGCCGGAGCCTTTTATTCATTTCCGAAATATGAGATGAGTATGTTATCGGTAACTTGTACGGTTTACCATCTCCAGCTCTACTCTTGAATCATTAAGTAATAAATACTCTCATTACAAGATCTATTAATACAGTAACGACATGTAATTCTGGGGTTGGCCAGGTAGCTGACCCTGTTGTTCCGTTCTCGCGGCAATATGAGCATAAACTTTATGCTTCTTCAATTTGCATGATTTCCCCGCTCAATGGATTGATGACCATTCGCTACCAATGAGGAATTGCTTTTCATCCCACATCAAGGTGATTGGATTTGCACCAATGGAAACCATAAATTTCATCCCCGGTAAGGTTAGATGATGGATCTTTACTTGATTACAGCGGGAAAATTCTTCTGTTATTCCGTTGTAAGAATTTCCCAGTCTGTTTAAGTTTCTGATCCAAACGAGTCGCACATACACCCTAGCACATACTCCTCTACGCTGAGGACATCCTCGAAGAGCAGGAGATTTTTTTCTATTCTCTATTGGCTGTCTTGCATTTCTAATAAGTTGTTGAATAGTGGGCATTCTAGCTGTATTGTATGCGGAATCAACTGGTTCGGATTGATCCTAACCATACCATATCAGGTGATTATGAAATGAATCACTTCCCCCCCCCCTTTTTTTTTTTTGAAAAGGAACAAAGAGATCACAGTTTACAGTTCATTATAAAAATAAATTAAAAAAGAGGATCTTCCGCTATGAGATCAACCTTCCGCTACGACATCAACAATGCCATAAGCTTGGGCTTCTGTTGCTGACATAAAAACATCTCTGTTCAGGTCCCGTTGAATTACCTCTCCGGGTTGGTCCGTTCTTTCTATATAACATCTGGTTATGTAATCGCGAAGCATCGTTACGTGTTTCGATTCGTTATGAAAATCTGCAGCCGATCCGTCATAATAGGAACTAGCAGGTTGGTGGATCATAACCCTAGCGTGAGGTAATGCTATACGTTTAGGCATTTCTCCCCCGATTAGGATGAAAGATCCCATTGAAGCAGCTACCCCCATGCATATTGTATGTACATCTGGTACTATTGCTTGCATCATATCGAAAAGACCTACCCCTGGTATTACTGATCCACCGGGACAGTTGATAAATGAGAAAATATCTTTATTTGAATCTTCTGCACTCAAATATACCATGAGACCCATGAGTTGATTTGCAATCTCGTGATTGATATCCTGAGCCAAAAAAAGTAATCTCTCTCGATAAAGTCGGTTGTATAAGTCGACCCAAGTTGCATCTTCATCTCCAGGGGCTCGGAAAGGCACTTTTGGAACACCAACGGGCATTTGTTTTAATGGAAAGAAGTGAAGCACTATACTCTAATATGGGAACGTAAAGTATATGAAGTTGTGTAACATATGAACTCTGGATGGATGGTATAGGGGAGGTTTTGAACCTATCTGGAAATAGAGCTTTAGATGGATCAAAGATCCATGTAAAAGATCCTTCCATTATTCGAGTTGATAATGTAACGAATCACACTTTTACCGCTAAACTATACCCGCCACGATCCGATTGTAACATACGGATCGATCTTTTGTCCAACCAACCCATTTATATTTTTTTGAGTCTTTTCCGGATAACTTCGATCAGAGAACGATAAGCCCCATTCACTATTTAAATTATTTAAATAATTTAAATTATTTAAATTATTTAAATTATCAAAATTATCAAAATTATTTAAATTATCAAAATTATCAAAATTATTTAAATTATCAAAATTATCAAGTATGAAACATTTTGTATAATTTGAGTCCATAAAGTCTTTTTTATCGGAACTGGGCCGATGGATCACAAATATAGATTCCGTAAATTGCTTTAGAGTTGTTTTAGTTGCAATATTTAATTTCTGAAGGGACTCCATTTTATCGATAGGCAAGTTTATTGAAAAAAACCTTGAGGAAACCAAGAATTCTTGTAATATTATTGACAACTTCCCGATCACTTTCATATTATAAAGAATAGATTGGTGGCCCCTATCGTCTAGTGGATCAGGACATCTCTCTTTCAAGGAGGCAACGGGGATTCAACTTCCCCTGGGGGTACCATGATCCATTCGTTAGGTATCCTAAATAATTTTAAATTACTGTCTTGTTCCTGGGTCGATGCCCGAGTGGTTAATGAGGACGGACTGTAAATCCGTTGGCAATATGCCTACGCTGGTTCAAATCCAGCTCGACCCAACCAATATCATCAATACCAATCTATCGGTATGGTTATATTCATGCTAATCATGAATGAAAAGATAATTGGTTATTGAACCCCGACATCGATATCTATTCATATCGTAGATGCCCAATTCCGTATGAATCGATACATTTCAAAAATGAAAGAGAAGGATAAGATATTTAATCGACCTAGCACTCGCATAATCTATATGACCTATCTAGCACCTATCATGAAATAAATATTATCTAATAGTAGGTGAACTGTACTGTATTGGGATTGTAGCTCAATTGGTTAGAGTACCGCCCTGTCAAGACGGAAGTTGCGGGTTCGAGTCCCGTCAGTCCCGATCCAATAGTAAGTGAACTGTGAATGATCATGTCAGGATCTGGACGGACTAGTCCTTATCATTCCAGGGTCATGGGGTGGGCCTCTGGATAAATTCGATATGGGATACTTCTTTCTATATCATCACCGAAGCGGGATAGATTCACAATTCCATCTAAATCGTGGAGATCCAAGCAAAATATCTCTCATGTCTGACGAACGTCTTCTGGAGGAGCATAAGGTTCTTATTCGTACGAATCCTATTCTTTCGAAATTATACCAGACATGTGTTGATCGGAACGTTTTCTGATGCACGTAAGTTTTTACTACTAGTCTTATCAAAAGTGATCGTATTAGGTTATACTATTTCCATCGAAGAATTCATTCAATCCATTAGTTAGATTCCGTTACTCGAACCAATTCTATCAATGACATACATCTATTTCATGGATCTTGAAAGAAAGATTCATTCATCTCTATGAGATCAAAATGAGATCAAAATGAGATCAAATCTCGAGCTATTTTTGAACAAAGTTAAAATAAGGAGATCATGGAAGTAAATACCCTTGCATTTATTGCTGTTCTACTGTTCCTTGCAGTTCCTACTGCTTTTCTACTTATCCCTTACGTCAAAACGGCCAGTGCAAGCAGTGGAAGCAATTGATTTTGATGAAAATCAATTGATTGCTGATCACTAGATAGATCTTTATGATCCAGATCATAAGTATAAAATAGGTTATGAGATCTTTTATATTACAACAATATAGGGTGGATCTATTGTATTACAACAATACAGGGTAGGGATTGCTTTTAATTTTTTTTGAAAAGAAAAGAAGAAGTAGTACGGAGGAAAAGAATATCTAACCTTTTCTTTTGTACTACTTCTTCTTTTACACCCATATATGGATAAATATATCTTAATGGTACTTATCCATATATGGTAAATGTAGGATGAAGGACCTCGTACCATAAAATAGCGGAGCTGATCACATCACCTTCTTCCTGCTCCTGGAAAAATAGACCCAATGCAGACAGACTTAATTCTGAACGTACTTGCGGATTCTTTAGGATCAAAGTTGAACATCTTTTTTTCGGTACGAACATCTATATCTAGCACATGTTAGATATAGCACTTGAAATGGTATATGAAAAAGCAAAGGAATCTATGACTTAGACTTATGTCCCATATTTTTCCGAGAACGGAATTCATATCAGATCCGATCAATTCAATTCGGAACCATCCGATAAAACAGGGACTCTTTCTATTCCTACTAAGAAAGAGAAGAGAGATCGTTCTTCAGTGGAAGAAATGATATTATCGACTCATTCTAGAAAAGAACTAATGAATTCAAACCTGTTGAAGAAAATAAGATTTTTCATAGGAAAATGATAATGATAAGGGATTACGTACATCCCTTACGGGGATAAAGAGGAAATAATTCCATGTAGAGTGTTTCAATTTGGAACGAAGATTCAATATTACTGGATCCTTATGGAACAGAATATATTACCATGCATGATATGGAAGGAACGCAATAATTGATTCTTAAGCATTACCATTATAGCCCACTTCTCCCCCATACTACGAGTGAAAGGGAAAATGTAAAAACTACCATTAAAGCAGCCCAAGTTATACCGACTATATCCATACGGATCATGTTCTCTAAAAAATAATGATTTCATCATCGAGATGATAAGGGAACTATTAACCATAGTGCAAAGTTGAAGTTGAAATGACCACCTTTGCATTCTGAACGTTACTGACGTTCGAGCTGATATGAGAGATCAATAAATCCATTTGTTCATTGACCAACAAGTTACTATAACTAACTCGAGGGTCGTACATTCACGACGGAATCGGGATCAAATGTACGTAACTCACTATCTATATTGGTAATATGTACCAATATGTCTCCAGAGGTTCTGTAATGGAAATACAGACTTTTCCTTCCATTTACTTACCTCAACAAGGCGACACCCGGATTCGAACTGGGGATGGAGGATTTGCAGTCCTCTGCCTTACCGCTTGGCTATGTCGCCGAGATATGGGAATCCCATGGACAGATCGAATCTTTTGTCCTTTCAAGTCATTCGTCCGTCCTTTAAGTATAGTATGAGATGTATGCTAAAGTCAACCATAAAGGAAATGGATCTAATTTGTTCTCCGTCTTTCTTTCGATCTGACTATTTTCATTAGGAAATTTTCTAAGTGAGATTAACATTTAAGAATGGTTTGATTCATTCGTTCATAGCTCCATTTCACGTGGTTGGAAGAAAGTATCAAAGTACCTCTTCCTTATCCTTTTTTTTTTTATTGGAAGTATATCTGGATACGGGTAGAATTTCATGGGATATAGTGAAGACTGAATATACATCCGAATCTTTTTTGTCGGATTGATCCATATAGATCAATCGGGAATAATTTAATAGATTTTTCTACAGATGGGAAACTTCCAATGCGATTAGATGAAAATGAGGGAGCGTTTACAATCCCTGAATTTGGTAAGATACAATTTGAAGGATTTTGTCGTTTTATCGATCAGGGCTTGATGGAAGAACTTCATAATTTTCCAAAAATTGAGGATATAGATAAAGAAATTGAATTCAGGCTTTTTGGTAATGAATATGAATTAGCAGAACCTTTCATCAAAGAGAGAGATGCTGTATATCAGTCCCTTACATATTACTCTGAATTATATGTACCAGCAAGATCGATTCGGAGGAATAGTAGGAAGATACAGAAACAAACTGTATTTCTCGGAAATATTCCTTTAATGAATTCCCATGGAACATTTGTAGTAAATGGGATTTACAGAGTCGTAGTTAATCAAATATTAATAAGTCCTGGTATTTATTACCGTTCGGAATTAGACCATAATAGAATTAATTATATATATACTGGCACTCTGATTTCAGATTGGGGAAGAAGATCGAAATTAGAGATCGATGTGGGAGAAAGGATATGGGCTCGTGTAAGCAGAAAACAAAAAATATCTATTCCAGTTCTATTATCAGCTATGGGTTTAAATCTCGAAGAGATTCTGGACAATACTCGCTATCCCGAAAGATTTTTATTTTTATTGAAGAAGAAGGAGAGGTGGGAGCGGGAGGAATATCTATGGTCGAGGGAAAAAGCCATTCTGGAGTTTTATAAAAAACTCTACTGTATAAGTGGCGATTTGGTATTTTCCGAGTCTCTATGTAAAGAATTGCAAGAAAAATTTTTCCGAAAAAGATGTGAATTGGGAAAGATTGGTCGACGAAATCTGAACCAAAAACTGAACCTTGATATACCCGAGAACGAGATTTTTTCATTACCACAAGATGTATTGGCTGCTGTGGATTACCTTATCGGGGTTAAATTTGGAATGGGTACACTCGATGATATAGATCACCTCAGAAATCGACGGATTCGTTCTGTAGCAGATTTATTACAGAATCAATTTAGATTAGCTCTAGGTCGTTTAGAAGATGCAGTTAAAAGAACTATACACAGAGCAACCAAGCGCAGATCAACTCCTCAGAACTTGGTCACTTCAACTCTATTAAAAAACACTTTTCAAGATTTTTTTGGTTCACACCCCTTATCCCAATTTTTGGATCAAACTAATCCATTGACGGAAATAGCTCATGGGCGAAAATTGAGCCATTTAGGTCCTGGGGGCTTAACAGGGCGAACTGCTAGTTTTCGGACACGGGATATTCATCCCAGTTATTATGGGCGTATTTGTCCAATCGATACGTCCGAAGGAATGAATGCTGGACTTGTTGCATCATTATCTATTCATGCAAAGATTGGTGATTGTGGTTCTTTACAAAGTCCATTCTATAAGATCTCCGAGAGATCGAGAGAAGAACATATGGTTTATCTACTACCGGGAGAAGATGAGGATGAATACTATCGGATAGCTACGGGAAATTCTTTGGCGTTAAATCAAGGAATTCAAGAGGAACAAATTACTCCAGCTCGATACCGACAAGAATTTATAGTTATTGCATGGGAACAAATCCATTTCAGAAGTATTTTTCCTTTCCAATATTTTTCCGTTGGAGTTTCCCTTATTCCTTTTCTCGAACATAATGATGCGAATCGCGCTCTAATGGGTTCTAATATGCAGCGTCAAGCAGTTCCACTTTTTCGACCCGAGAAGTGCATTGCCGGAACTGGGTTGGAAGGTCAAGCAGCTCTAGATTCAGGAAGTGTAGCTATAGCTACACAAGAGGGAAGGATCGAGTATATCGATGCTGTAAATATAACTTCATCGGTTAATGGAGACACTGTACGAACAGAATCGGTTATATATCAACGTTCTAATACCAATACTTGTACGCATCAAAAACCTAAAATTCATCAAGGGGAATGTGTAAAGAAGGGACAAATTCTGGCGGATGGTGCGACTACGGTAGGCGGAGAACTATCTTTGGGAAAAAACGTTTTAGTAGCTTATATGCCATGGGAAGGATACAATTTCGAAGACGCAATACTCATTAGTGAACGTCTGGTATATGAAGATATTTATACCTCTTTCCATATCGTAAGATACAGGATTGAAATCTGTATGACGAGCCAGGGTCCTGAAAGAATCACTAGAGAAATACCTCATTTAGATGCTCATTCACTTCGTCATTTGGACGAAAATGGTCTTGTAATGCTAGGATCTTGGATAGAAACAGGTGATGTTTTGGTAGGTAAATTAACGCCTCAAACAATAGAAGAATCATTATGTACCCCAGAAGGAAGATTATTACAAACCATATTTGGTATTGAGGTATCCACTGCGAGAGAAAATTGTCTCAGAGCACCTATAGGTGGAAGGGGTCGAGTTATCGACGTGAGATGGATCAATAGAGTAGATGATTCCGGTGATAATGCGGAAACAGTACACGTATATATATCACAAAAACGTAAGATACAAGTGGGTGATAAAGTAGCTGGAAGGCATGGTAATAAAGGTATTATTTCAATAGTTTTGCCCAGACAAGATATGCCCTATTTGCAAAATGGAATACCAGTTGATATGGTATTGAATCCATTAGGGGTACCTTCACGAATGAATGTAGGACAGATCTTTGAATGTTTGCCCGGTTTAGCAGGAAACCCGATGAACAAACATTATAGAATAACACCTTTTGACGAAAAATACGAGCGAGAAGCTTCGAGAAAACTAGTGTTTCCTGAACTTTACAAAGCTAGTGAGCAAACAGCTAATCCATGGGTATTCGAACCAGATCATCCTGGAAAACATAGATTAATTGATGGAAGAACAGGAGATGTTTTTGAACAACCTGTTACAATAGGAAAAGCTTATATGTCGAAATTGAGTCATCAAGTTGATGAGAAAATACATGCACGTTCGAGTGGACCTTATGCACGGGTTACACAACAACCTCTTAGAGGAAAATCCAAACGAGGGGGGCAACGAATAGGAGAAATGGAAGTTTGGGCTCTAGAAGGTTTTGGTGTTGCTTATATTTTACAAGAGATGCTTACTCTCAAATCTGACCATATTAGAACTCGTAATGAAGTACTTGGTGCCATTATCACTGGAGGGCCAATACCTAAACCTGACACTGCTCCAGAATCTTTCCGATTGCTCATTCGAGAATTACGATCTTTAGCTCTAGAATTGAATCATGCTATTATATCTGAGAAAAACTTTCAGATAGATAGAGAGGAAGTTTGATCACAATAAATTGAGATCTTTTATGATTGACCAGAATAAACATCAACAACTTCGAATTGGATTAGCTTCTCCCGAACAGATTTGTGCTTGGTCCGAAAAAATTTTACCTAATGGTGAGATAGTTGGACAGGTGACTAAACCTCATACTCTACATTATGAAACTAATAAACCAGAAAGAGATGGATCGTTTTGTGAAAGAATCTTTGGACCTATCAAAAGTAGAGTTTGTTCTTGTGGAAATTCTCCAGGGATTGGAAATGAGAAGATAGATGCAAAATTTTGCACACAATGTGGAGTTGAATTCGTTGATTCTCGAATTCGAAGATATCAAATGGGATACATTAAACTGGCATGTCCGGTGGTTCACGTATGGTATTTGAAACGCCTTCCCAGTTATATTGCGAATCTATTAGCTAAAACTCGGAAAGAATTAGAAGGTCCAGTATACTGCGATGTGTGACTTGATCACAAGTTCCGATCATACAGATCCGTAATCAGGAACTGTCATCCTATTAAATCTCATTGGGATGCCTTTAGCTCTGACATGACCCTCCAGAGGAGTAGCATGAAGCTCAGAATTATAAGCATCTTTTCAAGATGCTGAGAAAGAGGAATTAGTCCAGGGTTTAGATATTATTTATCAAATTGCTAATTGAACTTCGTGAAAACACTTCTTTCAGATAATGGAATTTGAATTTCATTCTCTTTTATTTGGGTTAGCCCTGAATAGAGGTATTCCGGACCGAAGATATGGCTATAGGAGTCTATTCATCGCACATATGCTTCGATCAATAGTATTGTAACCATCGAAGTAAAGCAAAGCAAGCAGGAACCTAAAGGATCAAATGGAACGAGATAAAGACAAGTAAATCCCTAATTGAAGGTCTTTCAAGAAGAAAAGGATTGTTCGAAAGGGAGGAGACTGCTCAATAATTCCATATCTATGTTGTAGAATCATAACATAAAGGAATACTCAATTTCACTTGGAACTTGAGCAGAGAGTAGCGATCTCTCTTCAGAGCGAAAAAGAGTTTTTGCATCTTTTTTTTTAGTTACTTGAGCCGGATGAGAGGAAACTTTCACGTCCGATCCTGAAGGGGGGGAAATCTTAGAATAACCTATCCAAATCTTTTTCTTGCTAGGCCCATAGCTAACAAACCAACTTTATTGAGATCACGGGGTACATTCGATTATGAGATTCAATCCTGGAGAGAGATTATTCCTCATTACCTCTCTGCTCGTCCTTATTACCTCTTTCCTCGGGGTTCTGGAACATTTAAAGAGAGAGAAATAGCTACTGGGGGAGATGCTATCGGGAAACAACTAATGGGTCTGGATCTGCAAATGATTATAGATCGTTCACATATGGAATGGAAGAACTTGGTGGAATTGAAATGGAATAGATTGGAAGAGAACCAAGAATCTACTGTGGATAGATGGGAGGATGAAAAAATTAGAAGAAGAAAGGATTTTCTGGTTGGACGCATGAAATTGGCTAAACATTTTCTCCGAACAAATATAGAACCAAAATGGATGGTCTTATGCCTATTACCAGTTCTTCCTCCCGAACCGAGGCCAATCGTTCAATTAGGTGAAGGTGGACTTATTACCTCGTCAGATCTAAATGAACTTTATCGAAGAGTTATCAATCGGAATAATACTCTTACAAATTTATTAGCAAGAAGTGGATCTGAGTCATTTGTTATTTATCAAACAAAATTGATCCAGGAAGCCGTAGATGCACTTCTCGATAATGGTATCTGCAGACAACCAATGAGAGACAGTCATAATAGGCCTTATAAATCGTTCTCAGATGTGATCGAAGGCAAAGAGGGAAGATTTCGTGAAAATTTACTAGGCAAACGAGTTGATTATTCAGGTCGTTCCGTTATTGTGGTGGGTCCCTTTCTATCATTGTACCAATGTGGATTACCCTCAGAAATAGCAATAGAGCTTTTTCAAGCATTTTTAATTCGTAGTCTCATCGGACGACATATTGCTCCCAACCTAAGAACTGCTAAAAGTATGATTCGAGATAAGGGACCCATTGTATGGGAAGTACTTCAAGAGGTTATGCAAGGACATCCCATATTGTTGAATCGAGCACCTACCTTACACAAATTGGGAATACAAGCGTTTCAACCTATTTTAGTAGAAGGACGTGCCATTCGTTTACATCCATCGGTTTGTGGGGGATTTAATGCAGACTTCGACGGAGATCAGATGGCTGTCCATGTACCTTTATCTCTGGAAGCTAGAGCAGAAGCTCGTTTACTCATGTTTTCTGAGACAAATCTTTTGTCTCCAGCTATCGGGGATCCTATTTCTATACCGACTCAGGATATGCTTCTTGGACTTTATATATCAACGGTCCAAAATAGTCAAGGTATTTATGGGAATAGGTACCATCCGTATCACTCGGAAAATAAAAGCTTTTCTTGTAAGAAACCTTCCTTTTATAGTTATGATGATGTGCTCAGAGCTTACCGACAGAAACGAATTGACTTATACAGCCCCTTATGGCTCCGGTGGGGGGAAGTGGATTTACGTATCATTACCTCAGTAAACCAAGAAGCCCCTATCGAAGTTCAATACGAATCTTTGGGTACTTTCCACGAAATCCATGAACATTATCGAATAAGAAAAGGTAGAATGGGAGAAATCCTTAATATATACATTCGAACAACTGTTGGTCGTACTCGTTTCAATCGAGAAATGGAAGAAGCCATACAAGGGTTTGCCTGTTCTGAACACCCAAATAAATCACTACCAGCTCTCAGGATCTAATGTTATTGATCTTATGATTTTTTCATTAGTGCAGATATAGAGATCGAGGAAGCCTTCGAATAACCGGCTTGAACCCATTGCTTAATCCTGCTCATGAAAATATGGAGATTTTTCCTTATGAAGGAACGAACTAGATTGCCCTTTGATAATTTGCCCTTTTATAATAAAGTGATGGATAAAACTGCCATTAAAAAGCTTATTAGCAGATTAATAGATCACTTCGGAATGACATATACATCACATATCTTGGATCAACTCAAGACTTCGGGTTTTCAACAAGCTACTGATACAGCTATTTCATTAGGAATTGATGATCTTTTAACAGCGCCTTCCCTTGGATCATCCCTAGTGATTTATCATAGGGATGAGCCGACTTGAAATTTTGGCACTTTTTGAAATTTTGGCACTTTTTGAAATTTTGGCACTATAGAGTCTTCTAATAGAAATGCTGGATTGTTTCGAATGATCTTCATTTCTCCAGCCGGTCAGGCAACGAACCCTCAAGTATCTCTTTTCCAAAATTTATTTATTCGTGTCCAAAAGCATTTGCGTGTTCTTGTTCAAGCCGTATGAAGGGAAATTCTCATGTACGGTTTTCAGAGGGGGAATTTCAGTTTACCTATCTCAATAAAGTATACGATCGGTTCGAAGAGCGTCTCGAGATTCAGGCGATTGCGGATGATATCACCAGTAAATATGTTCCTCCTCATGTCAATATATTTTATTGTCTAGGGGGGATCACACTTACTTGTTTTTTAGTACAAGTAGCTACTGGTTTTGCTATGACTTTTTACTATCGTCCGACCGTTACAGAAGCTTTTGCCTCTGTTCAATACCTAATGACCGAAGTTAACTTTGGTTGGTTAATCCGATCAATTCATCGATGGTCGGCAAGTATGATGGTTCTAATGATGATCCTGCACGTATTCCGTGTTTATCTCACAGGTGGATTCAAAAAACCCCGTGAATTAACTTGGGTCACAGGTGTAATTTTGGCTGTGTTGACCGTATCCTTCGGTGTAACTGGTTATTCTTTGCCCTGGGATCAAATTGGTTATTGGGCAGTGAAAATTGTGACTGGTGTGCCTGAGGCTATTCCTGTAATAGGATCTCCTCTGGTAGAATTATTACGCGGAAGTGTTAGTGTGGGTCAATCTACCTTGACTCATTTTTATAGTTTACACACTTTCATATTACCTCTTCTTACTGCTGTATTTATGCCAATGCACTTTCTAATGATCCGTAAGCAGGGTATTCCAGGTCCTTTATAGAGAGGAAAGATAGATTGAAAATAACTATTCATAACTTATCGTTCCGAATAATGACAGTAATATATCATCGCCAGGAATATTTATTATTCAAAAATGGAAATATCCATAGAAAATACGGTCCTCGGATTTCTCCTTTCGATTTTGGAGTATTATTCATCCAATACAAACAAATAATTGGAGTAGATTCTCAGACGGAGAAGATGGATTATGGGAGTGTGTGACTTGAACTATTGATTAGGCCATGCAGATACTTTCTCCGATCTACCACATAAATATTTCTGATAAAATGTGTCTCTGTCCCAATTTCCTTATCAGAAATAGGAAGTTTAGCACCTGGGTGGAAAGGCATTGGTCAGTTTGTTCCGTTCCAAGAGAATTCTTTCTATGATCGAATCCGAATCAGGAAGGGCTCCGTGAGATCCGGACAATGGGACAATATTTTCATATATTCAATAATTGGACTATATGACTTTACTTCTCCTTTTCATAGTGTGAAAATGCATCCATTTCCCTTGCATCCATTTCGATGGGAAAACTATTGGAGTGAAAGAAGGGATCTAAGGAAGGAGAGAGGCCGGATCAATAACAAGTTAATACCTTGTATGCTAAAAAACTTTTGAGGTCTATTCGTGGTGATAAACACAAATTACAAGGACTAAGATGGTCCAAAAGGCATATCGATCATGATCGAATTTGTGAGCTTACTTGGGTCATGAGCATTTAACTGGAATAATAAAATGACCAATGATGGATGATCATAGACATTATTAGTTCCTATTTTTCCAATTCGTCTTCCATCACGGGAAAAAATAAGTGATATATACTTCCTCCAGTTATTGTTCGAGCCGGATGATAAAAATTGGCATGTCCGGTTCTTTCGGGGGATAGATCCATAAAGATCTACTTATCCCAATAACAAAGAAACCTGACCTAAATGATCCTGTATTAAGGGTTAAATTAGCTAAAGGTATGGGACATAATTATTATGGAGAGCCCGCTTGGCCCAATGATCTTTCATATATTTTTCCAGTAGTAATTTTAGGTACTATTGCATGTACAATAGGTTTAGCGGTTCTAGAACCATCAATGATTGGTGAACCAGCAAATCCATTTGCAACTCCTTTGGAGATATTGCCCGAATGGTATTTTTTCCCTGTATTCCAAATACTTCGTACAATACCTAACAAATTAGTAGGTGTCCTTTTAATGGGCTCAGTACCCGCGGGATCATTGACGGTGCCTTTTCTAGAGAATGTGAATCAATTTCAGAATCCATTTCGTCGTCCAGTAGCTACAACAGTATCCTTGATCGGTACTGCAGTAGCCCTTTGGTTAGGTATTGGGGCAGCGTTGCCTATTGATGAATCTTTAACTTTAGGTCTTTTCCAATCCAATTTGATCCAACTGTCGAATATAAAAATATTTCAATTTTTTTATTCATATATCTAGGGAGTAGTTGCTTTAAGACAAATTATATCTCCCTAGATATACCCATCTTGTCAGATATTTCTTTCGAATATTCCACGAAAGAGAGATATGTCAAAGATTCTCAAGACTCTCCAAAAGAACTTGGGTAAAGGAAATGAAGAGATGAAATGAAACCAACCATTTTATGAACCCGAAACTAATTCCTGGGTGGATCAATTGCAAAAAGTTTTTGTAGAACTTCCAATACCTGTTCGACAGATTCCTTCCCGAAGTGTTCAATTCTCATTAGATCTTCTCGACTGTAATTTAAGAGGTCCAATAATGTATGTATATTGGCTCTTCTGAGGGAGTTATAGGTTTTGGGGGGTAACTCTAATTGGTCAATGAAAATAAGTTGAAATGCTATTTTTTCTTTCGTTTCCCCGTATCAGTCAATACGTGCAAAAGGGGGAAGGGAAGCATATTAGACCCTTTTTTATTGTTCATTCCATCGATTTTCTGTTCCTCTCCATGCAGGAAGGGAATAAATAAGTCGATCAAATTTCGAGAAGCTTCGTAAAGTGCCTCCCTAGGAGTTAACCCCCCATTCGTCCATATTTCCAGGAAAAGGACTTCTCGTATTTCATTTCCGCTCCCATAGGAATGAATACTATAATTCGCATCGCGAACAGGCATAAAAACAGCATCTATAGGAAAAATTCCGTCCTGATAATTATTTGGACTATGTATAATATATCCGCGATTTTTTTCAATTTGTAATCTGATATCAGAAGTAATTGATTTAGTAAGTCTAGCTATATGTTGTGTAGTATCAATTATTTTCACAGAAGGTGGTAATATGATATCTTGAGCAGTTACATTTCTGGGTCCAACAATATAAATAGAAGCTTCTCGGATTCCGTACGAGTCACTTCTAAATACAATTTCTTTTAGATTCATCAAAATGTCATGTACTGATTCTTCAATACCTATTATCGCGGAATATTCATGTTTTATGTTCTCTAATTTTACACGTGTGATACATGTTCCTTCTACTTCTCCAAGTAAAGCTCTTCGCATTGCGATGCCTATTGTATCGGCTCGACCTTTGCGGAGCGGGGATAGAGCAAAACGGCCATAATGAAGACGCTTACTGTATGCTCTGGATTCGATGCATTTCCATCGTAGTGTCTGAATAGAGACTGAGATTTCATCTCGAATCATACCAAGAATATTTGATCAGATCATTAAATCATTTCTTTCTCTTGAAATTCATTCAATTCTTACACACGTCTCTTTTTGGGAGGTCTACATCCATTATGTGGCATAGGGGTTACGTCACGTACAAAACTTAATAGTATGCCACTTCTACGAATGGTTCGTAATGCTGTATCTCTCCCTCGACCAGGGCCACTTATCATAACTTCTACTCGTTCCATACCCCGATCCATTAATGCACGAATAACATTTTCTGCTGCAGTCTGGGCAGCAAATGGTGTACGTCTCCTTGTACCTTTGAATCCACAGGCACCAGCAGAAGACCAAGAAAGAACTTGTCCCCGTACATCTGTAGCAGTCACTATGGTATTGTTAAAACTTGCTTGAACGTAAATAACTCCTTTGAGTACTCGATGTTCATTCCTACGTGAACCAATTCTTTTTATAGTTTTTGACATATTAATCATTATGAGTTCAGTTCGAAAAATGCATATCGAAATCTATTTTACCACTAGATCCGTTAATTGATATAGAAGAGGATTACCCCTGTTTTTGCTTATGTCTCGGATTAGAACAAATTATCATAACTCGTTTCCGTCTACGAATTGGTCGACATTTTCCACAAATTCTACGAATAGAAGCACGAATTTTCATATTTGTGACCCTCCAATTTGCTCATATTACATTTTGTTTCCTGAGACAGAGAGTCTGTTTCATCTGTGATTCTCGATCCCTATCGGATGTTCAAAAGGTGATTCAATCGTTTGAAGATTTGTTGCTAAGTCTATATATTATACGTCCTTTGGTTAAATCATAAGCACTTAATTCGACCTTGACCCTATCTCCTGGTAGTATTCGTACGGAATTACGTCGAATCCTACCCGAAATATGAGTCAGAATCTGACATCCATTATCTGTCAGAACTCGAAACATACCGTTGGGGAGTGATTCAGTAACCAAACCTTCCGTATGGATCAGATTCTGTTTCTTCATCGAATCTCCTCCTCTTTTGATTCAAAAACTTGACTAACGTGCTTGGATGAAGATGAATGGTGTCTCGACTTGCTACAACTTTTCATACTATGGGGATATCTTACAGAATAAATATTTTTGGACAACATTTGGATTAATTACCATACATAACATAAAATTTCTCCTCCAATTTTTTTCTGTCGAGCTTCTCGATCCGTCAAAATTCCTTGGGAAGTAGAAAGAATTACGATCCCCATTCCACCTAGAACTTTTGGAATTTCTCGATAATTAGAATAAATTCTCAAACCAGGTTTGCTGGTACGCTTTGACGTGGTCATATATGTCCTTTTCTTCCTTCTCCGATATTTTGAAGTCGATATCAAAAAATATTTTTGGCCTTCCTGATGTTCCCTAACATCTTCTATAAAACCTTCTCGTAAAAGGATCCTTCCAATGTTCTTGGTAATATTAGTAGCTGTTACTCGAACCGTTCCTTTTTCTACCATGTCAGCGTTTCTTATAGAAGTAATTAGATTGGTAATAGTATCGTTACCCATGACGAACGAATTCTTAGGAATTCCTGGTCTCGATATAAAAGGCATGTTTGATCTTCTTTGAGGAATATGCCTGAGGTGCAATGAATTTAATTGATCCATGTACCATTTGATGAACCTTAAGTCAAAGATTCTTACAAGATCTATCAGTACTTATAATACTTCGGGAGCCAATGAAACTATTTTCGTGAAATTCAATTGTCTCAATTCCTGAGCAACCAGACCAAAAACAAGAGTTCCTTTTGGATTTCCTTCCTGATCAATGACAACGGCTGCATTGTCATCAGATCGTATCATCATTCCATTGTCACGTTCAAATTCTTTACAGGTGCATATAACTACGGCTCTAACTACTTCCGATTTTTCCAGGGGCATGTTAGGTACTGCTTCTTTAATTATAGCAATGATAACATCACCTATATGAGCGCATTTACGATTACTTGCTCCTAGAACTCGAATACACATTATTTTTCGGGCTCCACTGTTATCCGCTATATTCAAATAAGTTTGAGACTGAATCATTTTTCCTCCAAAATATTTTTTACCTCAGCAGATAACATGAAAAAAAAGGAAGAGTTCTTACGAACTAGTAATCTTCTTCCACCAGAAATAACTCTTTGATTCTGTATGGATGGGTTGGGTTAAGTAGTAACAAATTGAGTATGTATAGGCATTTTGTATGCAGCTATTCTAGCAGCTGCTCTAGCGACGGTTTCGAATACTCCGCCCATTTCATAAAGTATTCGACCTGGTCTGATGACAGATACCCAATATTCGGGAGATCCTTTCCCGGAACCCATACGTGTTTCTGCAGGTCTCATTGTAATAGGTTTGTCGGGAAATATACGTACCCATATTTTTCCGCCACGACGGGCATAACGATTAATCGTTCTTCGTCCGGCTTCTATCTGCCCAGATGTGATCCAAGCGGGTTCAAGTGCTTGAAGAGCGAATCTACCGAAACAAATGCGATTGCCGCGGTAAGATACTCCTTTCATTCTTCCCCTATGTTGTTTACGAAATTTTGTTCTTTTTGGGTTATAGTCGATGGTTAATAGTATTTTGATCCCATCTCTAATCCAGAATCGGACATGAAAGTTTCTTCTCATCCGGCTCCTCGTGAATAATCAATGTGTAGATAAATGAGTCTATATCTATGCATTACACATATTGTATATAGAATCTAATTTACAGGACGAATAACTCTTAAATTTCCATCCAATGTCTTAATAAAGAATTTCACAGGCGAATATTTACTCTTCCAGTATTTGCTCCATGGGGTCGACTTACCTATAGACTCCAATGAGATTAATTGGTTTTTGGTTTATTTCGCCATCCTATCCAATGAATGATTAAGATTCCTATATGATCTTATGCAGTCATAGGTTCCATCGTTCCATAGCTTCTATCTAAATGCCCAGGTCTTCCCTCCGCAATGGAGCTTTCTTTTCATCTGTTACGGAATCAATTTCCTTAGTTTCCATTGACCCGAAGCTCTTTCTCCTTCATAAACTGAATTCCTTCAATCTTGCTTGAATGAATCAGGATGATTCTTATGCCTTATCACACTGCTTTTTGGAGGGTAGTTAATGAACCATACAATATTGGGAGAATATTTCTCCTTTTTCTTCTTTTTCCGCATTACCAAACACCTTTCTCGCTTCACGAGAGATCAAACATTTTTTCTCTCCTGGAAGAAAGTATTTACGAGGTGATAGTATCTACCCATAGTTATTGGATCTTGGCAATATGAAGCAATGAGTTAGTCTCTAGTTTATTTATAGAGACCAATCCGTTCTTATTTCGAGTTCTCCATAACATAACTTCGGAAAAGAATGAAAAGCTCGATTCCAACGAGTCGCACACTAAGCATAGCACGGTTCCAAAATGGTAAATCTAATTTCTATTCGATCTGATAGAATTGATGATCCATGATCGGGCAGATTGGAAAAAAAAGACCAATTATTCCTACTCTTCTAAAATCCAAATTTTTATCCCTAAAACTCCATAGATGGTTTTAACCGGATAATAAGAATAATCAATCCTAGCCCGAATTGTCTGTAGGGGAACCCTACCTCCCCTGTCCCATTCGACCCGGGCAATTTCCTTTCCATCGAGACGTCCTGCAATTTGGATCTGAATACCTTCTACCTCTTCCCGTTCAGCCAGTTCAATGGCTTTCTTCATTGTTTTTCTGAATGGAACTCTCTTCTCTAGTTGTAGGGCAATATACTCTGCAAGAATATTAGGGTTTCGCAACTTTTTCTATAGCAATGTGAAGTTTTCGGTCCACATAATCGAGCATATTTAGTACATCGTTTCTTAATTTTTCAATTCCTTGACCCCTACCTTCTATTAACAACAAGTTGGGAAATCCAATATAGATTTTGACCTTAATCAAATCGATCTTTCTGCGAATCTCTACACGTGCAATTCCTCCATAATTCGAGGAGCTCTTTATATGCGTTCGTACATAGTTTTCAATGCAAGTACGTATTTTTTGATCTTCTCGGAGATCTTTGGAATAATTCCTTTGTTGTGCGAACCAATGGGAACGCTCATTTTGAGTTACACCAAGTCTAAAACCAAGTGGATTTATTTTCTGCGCCATACATATCCTTTTTTTTGGGATTCTATTGATATAATCGGATCATTCGATCTGGAGATTTCCTCCGATACAATAGTTATATGACAAGTGGGTTTCTGTATTGGATAACCGCGTCCCTGAGCTCTAGGTTGAATCCTTTTAAAAACAGCACCCTCATTCACTTCGACTCTACCAACGAGTAAATTGGCTTTGTTCAAACCCATATTGTGATTTTCATTCGCCGCCGCAGAATGAATTAATTGCGATATGGGATAACAGGCCCCATAAGGCATCAGTTCCAATATCATAAGTGCTTGTCCATATGAACGACCACGAATTTGATTAATTACTCTACGCGCTTTATGAGCAGACATACGTATATTTCTCGCCAAAGCTCGTATCTCTGGACCTGGACTATTATTTCCCATTGACTCCATCCTCCCTAATGAATGACAAGTCTTTCTCAATTAACGACGAGATTTCTTATCGTTTCTTGCATGTCCCTGAAAAAGTAGGGTAGGTGCAAATTCCCCCAATTTGTGGTCTACCATACGATCTGTTACATAAATGGGTAAATGTTCCCTCCCATTATGAACAGCAATTGTATGACCGATCATTGCGGGTACAATGACGGATGCCCGGGACCAAGTAACTATTATCTTCTTTTATGTTTAGATTTTTAATTTTCCTCAATGAATGATTAGCCACAAAAGGATTTTTTTTCAGTGAACGTGCCATGATCAATTACCTTTCTTTCCTTTTTTTTTTATGGATATCCAACCATTCTTACTCACGTCGACGAAGGATTGAAGCATCACTGTATCTATTTCTCTTCCGACTTTTCTTTCCAAGTGCACTATAGCCCCAGGGGGTCACAGGTTTTTTCCTGCCAATTGGGGTTCTTCCTTCCCCACCTCCATGAGGATGGTCTACAGGGTTCATAGCTACTCCTCTTACCTCAGAATGCTTACCCAACCAACGTTTAGCTCCGGCTTTACCGAAACTTCTATTGTTTGCAGTGATATTACCCACTTGTCCAATTGTGGCTGAGCAGTTCTCAGATATTAAATGAACTTCTCCAGATGGTAATCTTAATGTGGCCGATCGATCTTCTTTTGCGATCAGTTCTGCTACAGCACCTGCCGCTCTAGCCAATTGTCCACCCTTTCCAAGTGTTATTTCTATGTTGTGTATAGCCGTGCCTAAGGGCATATTGGTTGAAGTAGACTCTTATTCCGATGAATAAAAATCCCTTCCCAAACTGTACAAGCCTCTCTCAGGGTATACAGCTTTCTGGATGTATATTATATTCACATATATTGAATAAATATAATCGAGATGAGAAGGAGCATCTATTGTATTCTCTATGTCCCGATTCTCTACATCCTAGGTCTCTCTATTCCATCATCTGGCTTATATTCTTTATGTAGCATTCAGAATGAATGACTTTATCAAATTACGCTAATACTTTCGTATGTTATGGATAACGTAGGAGGCATATTAAACATCTTTTTCTCTTCTCTCTCTTTTTACTTTTTTCCTCTCCCCATCTTTTTATTTTGGGAATTACTACCACTGTCCAGCTCCGAATCCGCCTCTGACCATCAGATCAAATGTGAGTAACTTGTCTTTTTAGAGGGTGCCTCTATCCCATTTTGTTCATGCTTCGGACAAACAATCAGGTCCTCTCCATATTATTATATCTTCGGAACCAATGATCCGATATGAAAATTTTTTGAATCCAATCACCTGCTGTCATTTATCCTCAGTTTCCCTTTGGGGTTCGTCCCGTAAAAGTGTCCTAGTTGGATCAGTGATAGATTTATAGGTTTCGCTGTAAACCCAATCGGTTGCTTCCGATCACGTAAATTAATAATTCAAACCGCACTCAGAGGTAGGGCATTTCCTATTGATATAGGAGCTTTTGGACCAGAAAGAATAGTATCTCCAATCATGACCCCTCTGGGATGCAGAATATACATCTTATCGCCATTCTTGTAATGCACCTTGCAAATGTATGCACTTCTATTAGGGTCGTATTCTATGGTTACAATTTCTCCTGATATGTGTTCCTTATTCCGTCGAAAATCAATTTGACGATACAGACACTTGTGACCCCCTCCCCTGTGTCTTGCGGTAATAATTCCTCTTCCATTACGACCTTTCCCACAATGATGTTGTCCAGAGGTCAATTTCTTCTGCGGGTCCAACTGCACTCTTCCATCGAAACCTGATACAGATCTATTGCGTGTATCCGGAGTTAAAATTCTATATGAACGGATGGCCATTTAGTTTCAAATTTGAAATCTTATTGTTCTGAAAAGAGTGGAATAGAATCACCGGTTCTAAGTGTAATAATCACACATTTACAACGTATTGGATGTCCTATCATTGACACTCTCTTTCCTCCTTTTTCAGGGAGGCGATAGCTGTTCATAGCTATTACTTTAACATCGAAGAAATTTTCAATCCAATTTTTAATCTTTGTTTTGTTCGATTGCGAATCGACGTTAAAAGTATATTGGTTCCTTTCCAATAGACGAATACTTTTCTCCGTAAGTACTGGATATTTCACTTCATCCATAAATTTTTTCCCTCCTTTTCTTCTTTTTTTTCCCGTAAAGCCTGTAGCTATTATTATATCGGATCATATACCAATTTAATTATACAGATATATCATAGTTTAGGTATGGAAGTTATGCACGAACGTAATGCTGACAACTTTCCTCTGGATCTAGCCGCTGTTGAATCTATTTCAATAGGTGGATAATACTCTGATGGATTGTTATCGTGTTTTGCTTAATTGAAGCATACCAAGCCTTTCATTCATTTTATTGAAAGGCTTGGTATGCTTCAATTGTATTGTTTGGTGTTATTCTTCATACTTCTTCCCATTCCATCAATAATGGATATGTGCAGTTCTCCTGCATCCAGCAGGAATTGAACCCGCGAGTTCGCCAATTATGAGTTGGGCGCTTTAACCATTCAGCCATGGATGCTGGATAAAGATCATCAACATATTCATTCTATAATATGAGTATAGACTCAGATCTAAAATTGGGTAGTTCGGGATTGGGACCCATTTACATTCTTTCTCTCATACTTGATTCATGTCAAATATTCTCAATAGACATTCAAATAACATTTCATTTCATTGAATTAATTTGATAATAAGCCATGGACGAAACAAAATATGTGAATCAATTAGAATTGATTGTATTTATTGTTCGGTCCTTTGGTCTTCCACTCATGGTGGGTGGGATAATAATGAAGAAGTTGACGTAAAAATATAAGAATTTGATCTATTTCAAAGGAGTATATTCATGTTCCTATTTCCCTAATATAATACTTTCTGGCTGGATATTTTCATTAATATATAGTCTCATTCCTACCTATTCTTGCATCCTTTATTTCCAGAGCTTTGGCTCCCATTGGTCAAGAACCGGACTACTAGTTACGAATCAAGTATCGAACCAATGGGAAGATACTTGGATCCGATCTAAGATCATTATATGTTCGCTCCAGTTCTTGTTGTTCTTGATGTTGGAACAGTCTCCCTTTCTCTATGGGCTATGAGTTCTAGTATACAGGGTATATCTGCATTTATAGGAGCTTCAATTCTCGTGCTTATTTTCATCGTTGGTTCAGTCCATGTGTGGCGAAGAGGAACATTGGAATGGTCCTTAATTTCCGAGTGGGGGAGGGAAGTACAAAATGACATAAAGCCAATGATGAATCCTATGAAGTTACCTTTACTCGATCAAACAATTTTGAATCCAGATATTTAAACTACCCCAAATGATCTGTCGAACGAATTGGGCCAGACTCTCCAGTTTATGAACGCTCCTTTACAGTATTAATTGTGGTTTCATCAAATTCGCTTCATTAATAGATTCGCGATTCAACTCCGATCGTTACGGTCCGGTACCAAGATCTGGACCTAGACGAGCTTACCTCATTATAACAGCGGGGACTGTGACCATGAAAAAGGCTCCTTCTGTAGTGATATTTCAAATGCGGAACCAAAATATGTAGTTGCCCTGGAGCATGTACTATCACAGAGAAATGTTTGGTATAGATTATTATAGTACCGTTCGCAAAGTAGATAAGTTAATTCCTGTGGATGTCTATTCGCCAGATTGCCCACCTGAACCAGAGGCTATTATAGATGCTATAACGAAACTTCGTGAAAGAAAAGATAGTTCGATGGATATATGAGGCCCGAACTCCAACAAGGAAAGAATAAAATATTTCACTATAAATCATAGGGATCATCATATTGGATCCAGTATTCATACTAGAAACTATGGTCAAAAGTTATTACATCAATCTTATGAACCTCAATTCGAATCTACTTTCGAGATACCCTCTGCAACGTTTGGATCTACTTCAACTCTGCAATTATAGATCTATCATTGGGATAATCTATCCCATTTCGATTCGGATGGAATAGGATGAATAGATTCCGACTAGTGCCGAATTATCAGTCCCACCGTCAAATCTTGACTTCTGAGTTCTCGATCCTACTTTTTTATATGTACAGAGTATCGTGATTCAATTGGAACGGACAGAGAGGGACAATATGAGCAAAGAAGAGGGAGAGAACAGATTGATCCATCTATCTATTTTGATCGGGGTGTCTCCGTATGTAGATATACATCTAGATAGAATAGATTTAGATAGATGGATATGGAGACATGGATATTTACATCTTGCCAGGAACCAGATTTGAACTGGTGGCACGAGGATTTTCAGTCCTCTGCTCTACCAACTGAGCTATCCCGGCTCTTCCCTGTGGATCATCCTGGTACAGGGTTTTAACTTGTGTCAACTAAAAAGAAGTAAAAAGGTAATTTTACTAGTTTTTAGAATGATCTTTATTATTTTCGATCTGGAAGTCACTAATATGATAAAAATGGACTGCAATTGAATAATTTCAAAATGATCTAATCTATGTAGATCATATATCACAAAATCAATTGATCATATGATCAGCTTATTAACAGATCAACTCAACTGGTCATAAGATGGATGAAAAGATTCATGTTCTAATTTCTTCTCTTCATGAAAAAAAAATAGCGAGGTAAAAGAATCGAGAAATTAGAATGGATTCGAACCAATGGAATTGGAGAAGATAGATCAGTCCGTTCAGGAACGAACCTGGGTGGGGATAGAGGGACTTGAACCCTCACGGTCTATAAAGCCAACGGATTTTCCTCCTACTGCAATTTGCATTGTTGTTTACATTGACATGTAGAATTGGACTCTATCTTTATCCTCGTCCAACCATTTATTCCAAAAAATAATTAAATTATTCATCTAGAGTAGATAAGTTCATAATTGGATTACTTAATGTCAAATCAGTACTTCAACTCGAATCTGGCATCTATCTTATGAATAAAATGCTTGGAACGAGTTCTGATCGCCAGTTTTGTCTGATGTTATATAACATCTCTCTCCATTTTTGAGGTGTAAATAGATCGTTCTATAACTACAGTAACTACAGTATTGGACCAAATGAGATTCATTCGTTAGAATAGCTTCCATTGAGTCTTTGCACCTATCCCCTTCCTATCTTAGGAGAAGAAACATTGTCTTCATGAACCGGATTTGGCTCAAGATTACCCATTCAAAATATCCCAGGGTTCCCTGGATTTGGAAGCTATCACTTGGTAGGTTTCCATACCAAGGCTCAATTCGATCAAGTCCGTAGCGTCTACCAATTCCGCCATATCCCCTTCTCGAAGAACAAGATCATACCTTGATCTAATCCTATTATGTAATATCCATCAGCATTATTCATTGGATATTTGCTCAATATTGGGTGGGAGAAATATCCTCCCCTACTCCCCTACTCCCCTTCTCTCCCCTTCTCTATCTCTACCCCAATCGAATATGACTGGGAATCATTATATTATTTATCCATTTGAAATGCAATGTTATTATCCTCCCCTAGTCGATTTGGAAGAGTGAGTAAAACGATCGATATCAATTGACCCTTACTTCTCCTTTCTTTCCCTTGAAAGAATCTACATTCAAACAATGTTCCGTTGTAATCGTAATCTGGATTGCGTCATTGAATCTGATTCGCGCTATAATCGTTAGGATTCCAAAGGAATCTATGGATCTCACCCCAATGAAATGGGGAGTGATATTCCATCGAGCCTGCTTAGCTCAGAGGTTAGAGCATCGCACTTGTAATGCGATGGTCATCGGTTCGATCCCGATAGCTGGCTCTTTTCCGTTCCGTTCCGTTCCTCTCGTTTCCATAATCCACAAAGTTTTGTTAGGATCAAGATGGAATGGAGAATACTCTTACGATCGTTCGTCGGGTCCGTCATGCCATGATCATTTACTCCCAACTAGGAACGGGATGAATGAAATGATTGGAGCTATTAGGATCAATAACAAATTGGAGAAAGATCTTCGTTTTCCATATAAAAGAATTCCAGTAGTACTCATACGGGTTATACTATTCTTTCTTCTTTCTAGCACTATTTGTTAATTGAATAAGGAGTTTCTATGTCCCGTTATCGGGGACCTCGTTTAAAAATAATACGTCGTCTGAAAACTTTACCAGGTCTCACTAGTAAAAGACCCAAAAACAGAAAGGATTCTATGAACCGGTCTTCTTCCAGGAAAATATCTCAATATCGTATCCGGCTAGAAGAAAAACAGAAATTGCGTTTTCATTATGGACTAACAGAGCGACAATTGCTGAAATATGTTCGTATTGCTAGAAGAACCAAAGGCTCAACAGGTCAGGTCCTATTGCAATTACTTGAAATGCGTTTGGATAATATTCTTTTTCGATTGGGTATGGCTCCCACCATTCCCGGAGCTAGACAATTAGTGAATCATGGACATATCCGGGTCAATGACCATATGGTAGATATACCAAGTTACCCTTGCAAACCTCAAGATGTGATTACTATAAGAGATCAACAAAGATTGAGAGCTATCATTAAGAAGAATATAGATCTGTTCCAGAGGGATAAATTGCCAAATCATTTGACTTTTCATTCCTTACAATATAAAGGATTCATCAATCAAATAATAGATAGTAAATGGATCAATTTGAAGATTAATGAATTGCTGGTCGTAGAGTATTATTCCCGTCAAGCTTGAATCGAGAATGAAATGAAAGAGAGGGGTGGGTTGGTTGCTGGGCATCTGGAAATTATGTTTTCTCCCTTCTTTTTCCCTTCCTCGAAGGAGACATTTTATAATCCTTACGTACGTTACTTGTTATCCGCGATACTTTTTTTTTATTGCTTCTTAAAATAGTCTTTACTTTTCCCATACCACGAACCGATGTTCGTTCTATTTTATCTATTACAAATAGAGGTAGATTGATCCTGGAATTAGGAAATAGTCCTATTGGGATTCAATAGATTGGAAAAACAATGGATGAGAAGAAAATAGATAGTAGGGCGAAGATACGGAAAGAGAGGGATTCGAACCCTCGGTAAGCAGAAGCCTACATAGCAGTTCCAATGCTACGCCTTGAACCGCTCGGCCATCTTTCCTATGAGATCTCTTGGTTCTAATTAATAAAATGAGTCAATAGCAACTTCCTTACGAAACGAATTCTTTTTGTTCGGGTACGAACAGTTCAATCTTTCGGAAATAAATAGATAATAAATAAGGTAATGATTCAATCCCCCCCCGGAAAGACGAAAGGACATTTTTTACAACTTCCTCTTATTTTAGGAAATCCTCAATCATCCCGGTTAATCCGACGTATTCGGATCGCCTAATCAAGAATTTAAGACAGATTAACTGATCCATTCCATATTATGATAATATATAGATCTGTAGTGATCATCTTATCAATTGTATAAGAACTAATTCTTTGGCAATGATCCTGTGTCATGATGACTATATTTTCCCGATATTCTTTTATCTATATGGATAAAGCACACAATTGCTGGGTAGGCATTTCATCCTCATTATGCAATGCTCGATCGTTTAACTCTTTCTTTGTTCGGATCATAATCGAACTGGACTTCCCGAGTTTACCCAATCTATTATTCTTTCAATACGAGCCTTTTTCCATTATTATTCATGTTACTAATGAACAATTATTCAATTTATTCCCTATCTATTCTAATTTTAAAGAATAGATTGGAATAGATTGGAATAGATAGAATGAGAACATATTTACGATTGTAAGGAAATCCATTTTATGGTATTGTGCACCAGAAAAAAATTTCGTTCATGGAATCATTTGCGTAAGGGAATGAAGGAAATTATCAAATCTGTAATTGACTATGCCTAGATCTCAGAGAAATGACAATTTTATTGATAAGACCTTCACAATTGTAGCAGATATATTATTGCGAATAATCCCGATGGCTCCGGGGGAGAAAGAAGCATTTACCTATTACAGAGATGGTGTGATTTGATATTTTTTCCGTTCTTCTTTTTTGGGAAAGAAAAGGTAAGGTATTCGGGAATAAAAATTGGGTAAAATAAAACTTACGCTCAGTGAAGGTGAGTTCTGGAGATAGAACAATTCCTTCTGTCGTGTATCCCCGGTCAATGCACCTTTAGATTCTTTCATCTCCTGAGGATTTTAGTACCGAGCGAAAGGTTACACCTATGCAATAGGCCTTGCTTGTATAGTTGAACCTATTTGATAGGCGCGCATGAGGGGAGAAAGCACTATGTATGGAAATCGACAACACAAAAGCTTCGTTATAGCCCATATGCATTACCCTTTTCTGAAGGGTAGTGAGAATGGTTGGGACAACAAACATCCATCTCGTTTGTACTTCGGATACCCTTATGATGGAACCATCGGAGATTGTTGAAGTGATTAATCCCCGGAGAATACAGGGCATTAAGAACAAAGAAATTGTTAGAGGTTCCATTCCTAGTAGTAAGATCCTTGGTATTTGGAAAAGAATCTTTGCAAGAAGGATGGCTAGAGATTCATTGGAAATACACTAGCCCCTGTTAATTCATAATATTGGGTCAGAATCTTTTTTTTTTTTTTTTCAATTCCACGGATTACTCCCCATATTACCTACTGTAAAGAAAGGAGGAGCCGTATGAGGTGGGAATCTCATGTACGGTTTTGAAGCGGAGATCATTTCAATGGAATGAACGACCGTAACGAATGTCAGCTCAATCGGAAGGGGAATATGCGGAAGCTTTACAAAATTATTATGAAGCTATGCGACTGGAAACTGATCCTTATGATCGAAGTTATATACTATATAATATAGGTCTTGTGCATACAAGTAATGGGGAACATACGAAGGCTTTGGAATATTATTTCCAAGCATTAGAACGGAACCCATCCTTACCACAAGCTCTTAATAATACGGCCTTGATCTGTCATTACGTGCGACTATCTGTACCATAGAATAACTTAGTTAATAACTGAGTAAGGACAAAGGAAAAGGCTTTCTACATATGCACCGTCCCAAGTAACGATATTTTATCAGCTGTAGCGAAAAAAACTCTCATAGGAGCCCGAATATGAATAGATAGAGCCTAAATATTCCATGGATAATAAATTCAATTGATGATGGAAGCACCATAAAGATCAATTATTGAAAGAAGGTTCGAGCTGATACGATCAAATCTGCTCATTGACAAGAATCAGGAATCAACTTATGTAATAGAGTTGATCTACTAAGCTATTGAGCAGCGGTGTAGCATCAGATCCTAAAGATGTGAAGTACTCCAGCCAGAGAGTACTCTCCAAAAATTCTATACGGAACTGAGATAGTTACCTTGCAAAAAGACTTTGATTTGGACAATCAATCTAAAGTATAGAAAGAGATATACTTCATCTTTTTGAGGGTAGGAGAAAAGATAGAACCTGATCATTGAATTGATTGGAAGTTAAATCAGAAACTCATGTCATTGACTTTTTTTGGTCCTTTGGTTAATATGAACTCCCAATGAATCATCTCCAATTCTTTGGAAATTTTGGTAGAGGACTAAAGAATAGTGGATTGAGCCGTATGAGGTAGGAAACTCTCAAGTACGGTTCTGAGGGAAGAAAACTTTTCCAAGTTTACCTATCCCGACCGAGGAGAACAGGCCATTCGACAGGGAGATCCTGAAACTGCGGAGGCTTGGTTCGATCAAGCTGCTGAGTATTGGGAACAAGCTATAGCACTTGCTCCGGGCAATTACATCGAAGCACAAAATTGGTTAAAGATTACAGGACGCTTTGGAGAATGAGAGTTTCTATTATTGGGAAATCGTTTTCATTATTGAATATCTGACTCGAAATCAATGGGATTTTTCCAGAATATTCCCAAAAATTAGATTCTATTTCGTCGACATCTTATAGGAATATATTTACAATATAAAAAGAATACCTTTTCTGATTCTGGATTGTTGACGGATCTTCTTAATAGGGGTAAAATCCATCTGGCTGGATATTTTTTTCATTAATGATCCATGAATAACGATTTATAATGGATGGCCTTTTATATGGGACATACGGAGGAGTATCAATAGATGGATAAATAAATATATATATATATATATCCATATATACAGATATATTTATTTATCCATCTAGAAACGGTGTAGTGTAATAATCACCGTTGCTTTTTTAAAATTACAAAAAAAAGGCTTTTTCATGCAAAAAAGCCCGCGGTCCATTGAGCACCTCAAAAGATATGTCATAATAGAATTGAACACCTGCCTCAGATTGACTCCCGTATCATAGTCGCTCCAGTCATAAACTAGAAAATAAAGGGAGAAACGAGTTGAGATATATCTCTCGTAAGTTCACTAATTGCTATTGGCAGGTTTCTTATTATTTAAGTCCCGTCCGAAAAGAGGAGAATTCAATGACCATTCGTTCACCGGAACCAGAAGTAAAGAAAGTAAAGGTCGTAGTGGATAGAGATACTGTAAAAACATCTTTTGAAAAATGGGCCAAACCTGGTCATTTCTCAAGGACGCTAGCTAAAGGTCCTGATACTACCACTTGGATCTGGAACTTACATGCTGATGCTCACGATTTTGATAGCCATACTAATAATTTGGAAGATATTTCTCGCAAAATATTTAGCGCTCATTTTGGTCAACTAGCCATCATCTTTATTTGGCTAAGTGGGATGTACTATCACGGCGCTCGTTTCTCCAATTATGAAGCATGGCTGGCTGATCCCACTCACATCAAACCCAGTGCCCAAATAGTTTGGCCAATAGTAGGCCAAGAAATATTGAATGGGGATGTAGGTGGAGGTTTTCGAGGGATACAAATAACCTCTGGGTTCTTCCAGATTTGGCGAGCATCTGGAATAACCAGTGAATTACAACTTTATTGCACTGCAATTGGTGCATTGATCTTTGCAGCGTTAATGCTTTTTGCTGGTTGGTTCCATTATCACAAAACTTCCCCAAAATTGGCTTGGTTCCAGGAAGTAGAATCCATGTTGAACCATCATTTAGCAGGGTTACTAGGACTTGGATCTCTATCTTGGGCAGGACACCAAATACATGTCTCTCTACCCATTAACCAACTTCTAGACGCTGGAGTGGATCCTAAAGAGATACCACTTCCTCATGAATTTATTTTCAATCACGATCTTTTGGCTCAACTTTATCCCAGTTTTGCTAAGGGATTGACCCCATTTTTAACCCTGAATTGGTCGGAATATTCAGACTTTTTGACTTTTCATGGAGGATTAAATCCAGTAACGGGGGGTCTGTGGTTGACCGATACTGCGCATCATCATTTGGCTATTGCAGTTCTTTTCCTGATAGCCGGTCATATGTATAAGACCAATTGGCGCATTGGCCATAATCTCAAGGACCTTTTAGAAGCTCATAAAGGTCCATTTACGGGGAGGGCCATAAAGGTCTTTACGAGATCTTAACTACCTCGTGGCATGCTCAGCTAGCTGTTAACCTAGCTATGTTAGGATCTTTAACTATTGTTGTAGCTCACCACATGTATTCGATGCCTCCCTACCCATACCTAGCTACTGATTATGGTACCCAACTCTCTCTGTTCACACATCATATGTGGATTGGTGGGTTTATCATAGTTGGCGCTGCTGCACATGCAGCGATTTTTATGGTAAGAGACTATGACCCGACTACTCAATACAACAATTTATTAGATCGCATTCTTAGACATCGTGATGCAATTGTATCACACCTCAACTGGGTATGTATATTCTTAGGTTTCCATAGTTTTGGTCTGTATATTCATAATGATACTATGAGCGCTCTAGGATGTCCTCAAGATATGTTCTCAAATACTGCTATACAATTACAACCTATCTTTGCGCAATGGATACAAAACACTCATGCTTCAGCACCTGGTTCAACAGCTCCTGGTGCAACAGCGAGTACCAGCTTAACCTGGGGAGGTGGTGATTTGGTGACAGTAGGTTCCAAAGTGGCTTTGTTACCAATTCCATTAGGAACCGCGGATTTTTTGGTACATCACATTCATGCATTTACTATCCATGTGACTGTTTTAATCCTACTTAAAGGTGTTCTATTTGCCCGTAGCTCCCGTTTAATACCTGATAAAGCGAATCTGGGTTTTCGCTTTCCTTGTGATGGACCTGGTAGAGGAGGAACATGTCAAGTATCTGCCTGGGATCATGTCTTCCTTGGTTTATTCTGGATGTACAATGCAATTTCGGTAGTAATATTCCATTTCAGCTGGAAAATGCAGTCCGATGTTTGGGGTAATATAAGTGATCAGGGAGTGGTAACTCATATTACGGGAGGAAACTTTGCACAAAGTTCCATTACGATTAACGGGTGGCTCTGTGACTTTCTATGGGCACAAGCCTCTCAAGTGATCCAATCTTATGGTTCTTCATTATCTGCATATGGTCTTTTATTTTTAGGTGCTCATTTTGTTTGGGCCTTCAGTTTAATGTTCTTATTCAGCGGCCGTGGGTATTGGCAAGAACTCATTGAATCTATTGTTTGGGCCCATAAAAAATTGAAGGTTGCTCCTGCTATCCAGCCCAGAGCCTTGAGCATTGTACAGGGACGTGCTGTAGGAGTAGCTCATTACCTTCTGGGTGGAATCGTCACAACATGGGCGTTCTTCCTGGCAAGAATTATTGCAATAGGATAAAGGCTAGGAGGATTTGAAAAGTATATGGCATCAAGATTTCCAAAGTTCAGCCAAGGCTTGGCTCAGGACCCAACTACTCGTCGTATTTGGTTCGGTATTGCGACCGCACATGACTTTGAGAGTCATGATGATATTACCGAAGAACGCCTTTATCATAAAATTTTTGCTTCCCACTTTGGTCAGTTGGCAATAATATTTCTGTGGACCTCTGGTAATTTGTTCCATGTGGCTTGGCAAGGCAATTTTGAAGCATGGGTACGCGATCCCTTACATGTAAGACCCATTGCTCATGCAATTTGGGATCCTCATTTTGGTCAACCAGCTATAGAAGCCTTTACCCGAGGAAGTGCTCCCGGTCCGGTCAATATTGCTTATTCCGGTGTTTATTAGTGGTGGTATACCATTGGCTTACGCACTAACGAAGATCTTTATGCTGGAGCTCTTTTCTTGCTATTTCTTTCTGTCATCTTTTTAATAGCGGGTAGGTTACATCTACAACCTAAATGGAGACCAAGTGTTTCATGGTTCAAAAATGCCGAATCCCGTCTCAATCATCATTTGTCAGGACTCTTCGGAGTCAGTTCTCTAGCTTGGACAGGGCATTTAGTTCATGTCGCTATTCCTGAATCAAGGGGAGTGCACGTCAGATGGGATAATTTTTTGGATGTATTACCGCATCCCGAAGGTTTAGAACCGCTTTTCACAGGTCAGTGGAATCTCTATGCTCAAAATCCTGATTCTAGTAGTCACTTATTCGGTACCTCCCAAGGGGCGGGAACTGCTATTCTAACTTTTCTCGGAGGATTCCATCCACAAACTCAAAGTTTATGGCTGACTGATATGGCTCATCATCATTTAGCTATTGCACTTGTTTTTTCAATTGCTGGTCATATGTATAGAACCAACTTTGGGATTGGTCACAGTATGGAAGATATTTTGGAGGCACATGTTCCTCCAGGAGGCCTATTAGGACGCGGACATAAGGGTCTTTATAACACAATCAATAATTCTCTTCATTTTCAATTGGGTCTTGCTTTAGCTTCTTTGGGGGTTATAACTTCCTTGGTAGCTCAACACATGTATTCTTTACCCCCTTATGCATTCATAGCACAAGACTTCACCACCCAAGCTGCATTATATACTCATCATCAATACATTGCCGGGTTCATTATGACAGGAGCCTTTGCTCATGGAGCTATATTCCTCATTAGGGATTATAATCCAGAACAGAATAAGGATAATGTATTGGCGAGAATGTTGGAGCAGAAAGAAGCTATAATATCTCATCTTAGTTGGGTTAGTTTATTACTAGGTTTCCATACCTTGGGACTTTATGTCCATAATGATGTTATGCTTGCTTTCGGTACTCCAGAAAAACAAATCTTGATCGAGCCCATATTTGCTCAGTGGATACAATCTGCTCATGGTAAGACGTTATATGGTTTCGATATACTCCTATCTTCAACAAGTGGTCCATCATTCGATGCAGGTAAGAGCATATGGTTACCCGGTTGGTTAAATGCTATTAATGATAATAATAATTCATTGTTCTCAACAATTGGTCCTGGAGACTTTTTGGTTCATCATGCTATTGCTCTAGGTTTGCATACAACTACATTGATCCTAGTTAAAGGTGCTTTGGATGCGCGTGGTTCCAGGTTAATGCCAGATAAAAAAGATTTTGGTTATAGTTTTCCTTGCGATGGTCCGGGACGGGGTGGTACTTGCGATATCTCGGCCTGGGATGCTTTTTATTTAGCAGTTTTCTGGATGTTGAATACTATTGGATGGGTTACTTTCTATTGGCATTGGAAGCATATAACATTATGGCAGGGTAATGTAGCACAATTTAATGAGTCTTCCACTTATTTAATGGGATGGTCAAGAGATTATCTATGGTTAAATTCTTCACAACTTATTAATGGATACAATCCTTTTGGTATGAACAGTTTATCTGTTTGGGCGTGGATGTTCTTATTCGGGCATCTTGTTTGGGCTACTGGATTTATGTTCCTTATTTCCTGGCGTGGATATTGGCAAGAACTGATCGAAACTCTTGCATGGGCCCATGAACGCACGCCTTTAGCTAATTTAGTTCGATGGAGAGACAAGCCAGTAGCCCTTTCCATTGTTCAAGCACGATTAGTTGGATTAGCTCACTTTTCCGTAGGTTATATATTCACTTATGCAGCTTTTTTAATTGCCTCTACATCAGGTAAATTTGGTTAATTCTTCTTCATCAATTTCTCTGTGGGGTATTGTCATTGATACAATGACAATACCCCACAGAGAAAAAGTAATCAACATAATATTACTCCATCTAAAATCTGATCTATATTTTGATTCCTGGTAGGTAATAGTACCAACTGAACTATTATGGCGAGAAAGAGTCTCATTCAGAGAGAGAAGAAGAGACAAGCACTGGAACGGAAATATCATTTAATTCGTCAATCTTTGGAGGAAAAAAGCAAAGTGTCATCATTGGATGACAAATGGGAAATTCATAGAAAATTGCAATCTTCACCACGTAATAGTGCACCTACACGTCTCCATCGACGTTGTTCTTCGACTGGAAGACCTAGAGCCAACTATCGAGACTTTGGATTGTCCGGACACATACTCCGTGAGATGGCCCACGCATGTTTATTGCCCGGGATAAAAAAATTGAGTTGGTAGGAAAAGAAAAAAGTAATTGAAGTTTCTTGTGATAATGGGATATAGTACCCCTATCCCACACGCTATTTATTCACGCTAAGCCAGATTAGTTCCTCAACTTGTCCTGACGATGAACCACACTGGTTGATTCGAAACGCGTCGACACAAGATTGATTATGTGATTATGCCGAAGATTATCTAAAATATTTATATTGAAATTTGGTTTGAAGTTAATAAAAAATACAAATTATTTGTAGTAAATTTATTTTATAAAAATTAATTTTTTTTTACAAATTATAACTAAAGCATATACGAGGCTCGTGATTTTAAAAGTCAATTTGAAACAATAAAATATTAATAACATTAATGAATTTCCGAATATTCGTTAACAAAGTAATTAATTTTAATGGAAAAATTTTATCGTTAGAAAGTTAGAGCACACTCACATCAACCCCAAGAAAACCAAAGAGGTGAAAAGCCAATATTTTACTGTTACTATTCATCTTATTTTGATTCTAAAAATTCAATGTACAATTCAAATAATAATGATAATAATAATTATTATTATTATTATTATTTATTATTATTATTATAAATGTATACAAATTAATTTATGGTAGATTTTTCAAAAAAATAATAGGTACTATGGCAAAGAGCTTAAATAAAATCAGAAAATTATTTTATTTTTGTTTTCAAATATATATTGAAGAGTAGTCACAAATCAAAGGTTAAAATTAATCTTAAAAGTAGTTTTACACTTATGAATTTTGTTACATATTTTTCTAAATTAAATTTTGATATAATTATATTAATATGCATGTTTATCATATGGGAGTTTCACTCGAAGACCAATACCATACCACGTAGGTTCATATTGGGGGATATATATTGAGGGAAAAAAATGGCATAATATATTAGGGAGTATATAGGGGGTGAAGGGTTGGAGACCAATACCATACCAGGTGCATTCATATTGGGGGATATATATTGAGCAAAAAATGAGATAATACATTAAAGAATATATAGGGGGTGAGGGCTTTGATGAGCCCCAAAAATGGATAATTATATGGGCTCATTCAACCTCCTAATTTGACTTAATCCACCATTCTCATTAGTTTATTGCATGTTTTTTATTATATTTATGCTAATAGAGTGAATTGGGTTAGTCATTATGCCAACAAGTCTAATGTGTGCTTTGTGTAGCCTTTTTGGTCAATTCGGAGACAAAATTGAAGGTTTTAATGAGCACTTGGCAGCCAAATTCATGGGAGAACAAGGGAGAGGATTTGTAGGAAGGTGTCCCCTTCATTTATGGGCCTTACCTCGAATTCTCCACCATCAGCTTGGAGTTCAAGGGCCACCAAATCAATTATCCAAGGGCAGCCAAGCAAGTCAAGTAGGACTGCTGTTAACTGCAAGTTTTGGGCACCCGAGTCCCTAAAGTTTAGGAGGACTGTTGGGGTCCTCAATTTGTATAAATAAGAAGGCTTAGGTCCTCATTTTTGTTAGCCAGTAGTTAGTCACTTTAAAGTCATTTTGTATTCATTTTGTAGTTTGACTTTTAGGCAGTAGATTAGCTTTGCTTTCAGCACATTTTCAAGTTCTCCTTGTGGACAGTTTTTGGAATGTAACATTTCTTTTGATCAATAAAGATGAATCCAGCTTTGCACCAGCTCTAAATCTCTCTTAAGAGGCTGTAGCTCTTGGGGTTGGGCCTCTCTCAAGTGCCCAGTACCTCCTTTTTTTACTTTCATGTGTCTTTGTTGCATTCTTAGAATAAAATCTGTTATTTAGATTTAAATTTTTCTTTGTTATTTAGATTGCTTTTGATGGTAAAAAAAGGCTTTTCATGTTGAGATCTAGTTGGTAGGATAATAACAAAAAAGAGCTCCAAGAAAAGGGTCAACAACACTCTCTATTTCGCCTCATCCTTATTGGATCAGGGGCTGGAATTGAGGAAATAGTGCTGCCCCAACAAAAACACTAGTTTTCTTGACCATGCAATCCTTAGTGTACTGTTTCATTTGGAGAAGTTAGTTATGGGTTCAGATCTCCGAAATGTTTCTTTGCATGATTGATGTACATGGTTTTGTTTCCAAATGAAGCTGTTGTTCATTCGTTTTATTGACAGTTAGATTAGATTAGCTAGCACTTTGATTATTTGTAAGACGTTGTTGATTCAGTTAAAAGTACATTGTGCAGGGCATCTCTACCACTCTCTCATCCACCTAAGCTTCATCAGAGCCATCTGATCCATCTCCTAGCTAGGTTCCTCGTCTCACATCTGTCCTCTTGCCCACATAACCCTACCTTTTTGTGCAATCATGGTTTCAGCCTTCTTTGAGCCAATTTAGCCATCTACACCTCCTCACCACTCCATCCACCGGGCCCTGAGCCACTTCAGACCCCTATCCTACCCCCATATCCATCCATGCATCTTCCCTCACTCACCCATTCTCCAAAATCCAATTTTTAAACATGCTTTAGAAATTTCTGAACATCCTGTAGAACCCCTGCAGACTTCCTGTAGAAGCTCACGAATGAGGTTTCCTAATAGCCAAACTCTGTGAAACTCTCTGGAAGGGTGTTAGGGACTCCTTAGACCATCTCTAAACCTTCCTAACCTTTTCCAAGCATTTCTCCTCCTTGATCCACCCCTGCACAGTAAAAAGCCAGTTAAAAGCACATGCATGGTAATTCTAATAACTTATTCAAAAATATAAAAAGATGTTTTCTTCAGATAGAGGTAGTCTAGACACATGTATTTTACCTTCATAGAAGTAATGGCATCTCTTCCAATAGTTTTCATTCTCTCCTTTGCATCAGTAGGACTAGCTGGTAGAATTAGGGTTTGCTAGGGTTTGCGTTACTTTTTGGCTTTCAGTTTCTTTTCGCAAGTAGATTAGCTTCCTCTGAGTTAGCTTTCATCCATCAATTAAAATTCTTCTTCTAAGAGCTCATAGAAGTTGGCTTAAGCTCCTAGCGGACTTGTGCCAGCTGACCAAGTGACAGCTGCGGCAAGAGCTAGTACTTGTGCATACAGCACCATCACTTCCAAGTTTGTTACCAACTACCGGGTTGATAAAATTAAAGAAGGGAGTTCCAAGAGTTGCAGCATTATTGCTGCAATACTGGGGCCCACCATCTTTTTGGCGCCGTTGCCGGGGAAGCGTCAGAGTATTGGTGATTGCTGCCTTTCTTCTATTTTCCACTACAACCTTTTGCTAAGTAGTTTATTTCATTTCATTTCCGCAAAAGTAGAGTAGACATTTCCTGCTTTCATAGATTGGCATTTCAATTCCGCAATTTCATTTATGCAAGCGTAGATTAGCATTTCAATTCCGCAAATGTAGACTAGCATTTCATTCCTGCAATTGCATTTGAGCAAAATAGATTAGTCATTTCCTGCTTTCATTTCAATTCCACATTTTCATTTTAGCAAGATAGTTAGTTGTAGTTCAATCTATTTTAGTTTTCGCAGGTACAAGTAGAAAAAAAGAAAAAACAACCAAAAAGATTTCCTTTCATGCCTTGTAGGAGTAGAGATAATTTAGAAAAATATTTGCACAACACCCCCCACTGCTTCACACAGCCAACCTTCTCTCTTCTTCGATGGCTATGATTAAGAAGAAGCCCTAGGTGGACATCAAGGCATCTTTAAAGAACCTCTACGGGAGAAGAAGAAGAAAACATTCCTCTGGAGCGAATGGCTACAAGCAGAAATGTTGGGAGAAATACCTTATCCAAAAATGAATTTTCAAATTAGATCGAAGATTTCAAGAGTGATATGAGGCAGTTTTTTTCCATGCAACTGGATACCTTGCAGATCCAAAGGAAGCAAGAGGAAGCCAAGAGGGCTTTAGCCATCTTCTGTCCCAGGTGGACTAGAAAGCATCCTAGGAACGAATGTCCATTGCACTCCATAGAAGTGTGTTTTGTTTGTGAAAGAGACCATCCTATGAATCAGTGCCCTTCCTTGCCTGGAATTAAAGCTGCCTATCAAAGGGCTAAAGGAGCCACTGAACCACTCTATTATATGAACCAAAGGAGGCCACATGGACCTAGATTTTACAAGCAGGAACTGCAAGGGACATCTAAGACCTATTATGACCCCTATGAAGCCACTTTCATGCCTTCTTGGGTCCCCCTGCTCATCCTTCCTAGTTCACACGTCATCCTTGTTCCTTCATAGATCCATATTATGCCCTACTAGTTGCTCATTTGTTTCACTCTTATGCTCAGCCACAGCCTCATTGGAATGCACCTCATAAGGGCTGGAAGCCCCAGTACATTTCTCATCCGGCTCCTTTGCCTCCACCACCTACTCAACCACAACCCCATCCACATCCATCTCAAATCTACGCCCCCACTCAAATAGCCACACCACCATTTCGAAACCCACACATTGGAATAACTCAACCTAATTGCAAAGCTGAGGCACAACATGTCCAAATGACTCCTCTTGAGCTTAATGATCTTCACCATAGCTCAGGAAAAGCATTGCAAAAAAGAGATTATCTTGAAAGCATTGAAGGACCACATCCGGCAAAAGAAGATTCAAAAGAGGAGATCAAAGAACCATGGGCTGCACTTGATGAAGAGAAGAGATCAGAATCAGAGATCGAGAGAGTTCCCTCATGGTTACCATCAAATCCTCCATGTACTCAAGAGAAAGATCAGCAAAAAGAGGAAGATGAGAAGGTCATGATAGAAGGTGACATGAAGAATGATCCAGATCAGCAAAAGGACCAAGGATATCAAAGCTATATTGAGACATGGTTCCAGACAGTCACTAAGTTGCAGCAGTACTCTCTTATTCAATTATGTTTGATCCCTTCAAAGTCAGATCATTTTGTCTCTGAAATCTAGATAGCTGTCAAAGCATGCATTTTGAGCCTTCGCATCATCTTGTCTCTAATCTAGATGTGCACATGGCTCCATTGGAAGTATTCTTATACTTGAAAATGATTTTGTTTTTCAAGTAGGGTAGCGTAGAAAAAAGGAAAAAACAAAAAAAAAAATTGAAAATAAGAAGAAAAATAAAAATCTAAGGTGAAAACCTCCTCGGAGGCGCCTTAGATTGGCTCATTGATTGAAAACCTCCATGAGGCGGTCAATGGGTTGGGAAAAAAGAGAAAAGAGAATAAGATCTCTTGGTGAAAAGCTCCCTTGGAGGTGCCCAGGGTAGGCAATTAGGGTGAAAACCTCCATGAGGCGACCTAGTTGTTTTTCACAAAAAAAGGAGAAAAAGAGAAATAAAAATAAACCTAATTTCCATTGGAGAATTGCCGGTTGCAAGAAGGACATTGCAGGTCAGGAGGATCACTCAAAACAAAGACAAAGGAATTTTTGTGCCTTCTATAGGAAGTTCTGTATTTCTATAGGAAACATCCTGTAGAACCTTCAAGCGAGCCAGATTCGATTTTGGAAGGGAACCTAAAGCTTGGAATCTATTAGTTATGCCTGCAAGCATCCATTTTTCCATTCCTCACCCTTTTCCATCATTTTTTCCACCTCATTGTGCTTCTTTTATGAAAACTGTGTTTTCTACAGGAAGTTCTGTGTCTTCTACATGAAGCTTACAAAAAAAGCCAAATTGATCTCCGAAGAGGACCCGAAGGCTGGGAATATGTCCATGAGGCCTGCACACATCCATTTTTCCATCCCTCACCCTTTTCCATCATTTTTTCCATGTCATTGTGCTTCTTTCCTCAAAATTGTGTTTTCTACAGGAAGTTCCTGTAGAAATTACAAGAAGTTAAAAATGGATTGAAAAAAAAGTAGTTTGGCGAACATGGTAGCTTCCTCAAGGGTTCAGAAGTCCTCCTACAATTTTCAAATTCCTCCTCCATCATCTCCATGCCTGCATCACAGCCCAAGCTCATTCTTTTTCACCATGCAAAAACTTGCAGAATGCTTTGAAGAAAAAATACATAGAACAGAATTTGTTTTTGCCCTAACTTGAAAACCATGCATCCATTTGAAAAACCATTTTATGGGGAATTGTATAGGGGTGATGGAAACATGCCTGAGCAATTTCAGCCAATTTCGGTGCACGGTTTCCAAGAAATCAGCCTCCATCACCTTCAGCCATTTTTGCATTTTCTCCATATTCGTGCATCTGTTTCAAAACCTGTTTCATGGGGAGATGCATATGGGTGATAGTAACCTACCCAAGCAGTTTCAGCCAATTCTAATGGACAGTTTCCGAGAAATTGATCTCTGCAATCTTTAGCCATTTTCCATTTTTCTCAAAATATATGCATCCATTGATCGCAATTTTGCTATGGGAGGTGCATCCTGATGATAGAAACATGCTCAACAAGTTTCAGATTGATCCGATATATTGTTCGGGAGCAATGGTGAAAACAATTTTCGGTCCTGTGAAAATTCAGTAGCAGCAGCTTGAGGGTGCAGATCTGAACGTGGAAACGAACTCGTGCAGCTTAGATCCAGCTAGAGGATACCTACACAAGAAAAATAACCACACATCAGATAGCAAAGAGCTTATAGCACAAAGGATCCATCATGCAACCACTAAAACAGATGCATGCAGTAGCAAAAAGCACCTCACAGCAACCATTTGACTTCAGGTACGTGACTAAAACTTGTTCCTCCATTGTATAAATCTAATTGAAGAACTGCATGAACGAATGGAGTGGTGGGATTAAGCCGATAGTTCCTTGTCCAATTCTCTAGCAATCAGCTAGGAATCATGCAGCGTACATGTTAGACAACTCACGTGAAAATTAAAAATAAAATAAAAATAAAATAAAAAACAGACAGTGGTAGAGGCTTTAACTCCAGTGCAACTGATTAACAAGAAGAGGACATGCAGCTCATCATAGCACTGCCGTCTGCATGTGGCCACGTACACCTGGCCACCTCACTCCTTCACCACAAATCATGCAACAATTAAAGAAGGCTCGACTGAAACTCACAAACTACTGTTAACTTGCACTTGCAACATTTTCAACTGAAGTATGCATCCTCTGCTTCCACAAAATGATTAACCCATCGTCCTCCATTGAGCTTTGTGGCCGGGTTCACAATTCTCCAGCGTATTGGGCTCGCTCAGAGGCGCAGGGGCACTCTATAGGCGTTTCTACAGGAAAACGTCCTACAGAAAAGTATAGCAAAGCCATCCAGAGCAGAAAAGCCCGAGTTTTTCTTCATCAAATTTGGAGCCTGAAGGGAGATATGTAGCACAAGGGAAGAAGATTTTTTAGCCTCATCATTTATGAGATGGACTAACAGAGGTATTGGGAGAGAATAATGAACTTCAAACGCTCAAAGATGGACTATTTGGAGATGTGTTAAGGTCCACACAGGAGGCCATCTTTCTTCCACCATAGATTGTTCTTGCAGTAAGGCCAAGGTCTGGTGTGTGGGATTATGTCTGTGTCAATGTTGATGAACTTGCTGCTGAACAGCTTTCTGTGGCTGAATATTTGGAACTCAAGGAGCACCTTGCGGATGAAAGTGTCAAGGATAAATATGCATTGAAGCTAGACCTTGAGCCCTTCAATGAATCTTTTCCTCGCCCAACACGGCCATCTTCCATTGGTAGTGGAGTTCAATTTCTCAATCAGCATTTTTCCTCAAGATTATTCCATGATAGAGAAAGCATGCAGCCCTTGCTGGATTTCCTTCGAGCACACAGCTACAGAGGCCAAAAGCTAGTGTTGAATGAGAGAATACAAAGTTTGTCCAAGCTATGCTCAGTCTTGGTAAAGGCAAAGGAACATCCTAAAAAGTTCCGCAAGAATACACCACATACAGAGTTTGAATACAAATTACAAGAAATGGGATTGGAAAAAGGATGAGGAGACAATGGAGAACATGTCTTGGATATGATTCAGTTGCTCTTGAAGACTCTGCAGGCCCCTGATCCATCAACTTTAGAAACGTTTCTAAGAAGGATTCTTATGGTCGTTAATGTTGTGATTCTTTCACCTTAGGGTTATTTTGGCCAAGAAAATGTTTTAGGAATGCCAGATACTGGTGGATAGGTTGTGTATATACTTGATCAAGTTCGTGCATTGGAGAATGAAATGTTGCTGCGAACAAAACATCAAGGATTGGACATCAAACCTGAAATTATTGTGGTGACTTGGTTGATTCCTGAGGCCTATGGTACAACATGCAATCAATGAATTGAAAAAGCCACAGGAAAAGCAAGAGGAAAAGCAAGAAAGAAAAAGAAGGAAGAAACAGAGAGAAAAAAAACAAGTTTAGTCCCTGGAAATTGTTGCAGGTTGCAGGAACACCATGCGGAAAGGGGGCCTCCCAACAGAAGAAGAAGGGTCCCTACCAAGTTCCTAGGCATCCTCACATCCATCCCCTCCATGAACACTCATTTTTCAGGGTTCGGACACAATCTAGTCATGGTTCAACCTTCTACAGGAAGCTACAGGACTTTCTACAGAAAGTTCTGTATTTCCACCAGCAACATCCTGCAGAACCTTTGGGCAGGCCAGAATCGATTATGGAGAGGGATTTGAAGCTTGAAGTCTGTTGAGGAGGCATGCAACGACTCTTTTCTTCCATCTTCCATTGGTTTCATCTCCTTTCACCACCATTGCCGCCATCTGATTGAATATACTTGCACAATCATACCAAAGATGAGAATTCTCTAGGAAAAGGAGCACAAGCAGTGGGAACAAGTAGAGAGAAAGGCATGGTTTCATGACCGAAAAGAGGACATCACTTCAGAAGCTTAGCGTGACAAGGAGGCCACCATGGCCATCAAAGATGAGGAGATAGATTGGTTGCTCAGAGGATGAGCAACACTTTTAGTAGGGGGGTGATGATGAGCTCCAAAAATGGATAATTATATGGGCTCATTCAACCTCCTAATTTGACTTAATCCACCATTCTCATTAGTTTATTGCATGTTTTTTATTATATTTATGCTAATAGAGTGAATTGGGTTAGTCATTATGCCAACAAGTCTAATGTTTGCTTTGTGTAGCCTTTTTGGTCAATTTTGGAGACAAAATTGAAGGTTTTATTGAGCACTTGGCAGCCAAATTCGTGGGAGAACAAGGGAGAGAATTTGTAGGAAGGTGTCCCCTTCATTTGTGGGCCCTTACCTCAAATTCTCCACCATCAGCTCGGAGTTCAAGGGCCACCAAATCAATTATCCAAGGGCAGCCAAGCAAGTCAAGTAGGACTGCTGTTAACTGCAAGTTTTGGGCAGCCGAGTCCCTAAAGTTTAGGAGGACTGTTGGGGTCCTCAATTTGTATAAATAAGAAGGCTTAGGGCCTCATTTTCGTTAGCCAGTAGTTAGTCACTTTATAGTGATTTTGTAGTCATTTTGTAGTTCTATTTTTAGGCTGTAGATTAGCTTTGCTTTCAACACATTTTCAAGTTCTCCTTGTGGACAGTTTTTGGAATGTAACATTTCTTTTGATCAATAAAGATGAATCCAGCTTTGAACCAGCTCTAAATCTCTCTTAGGAGGCTGTAGCTCTTGGGGTTGGGCCCATCTCAAGTGCCCGATACCTCCTTTATTTACTTTCATGTGTCTTTGCTGCATTCTTAGAATAAAATCTATTATTTAGATTTAAATTTTTCTTTGTTATTTAGATTGCTTTTGATGGTAAAAAAAGGCTTTTCATGTTCAGATCTAGTTGGTAGGATAATAACAGAAAAAAGCTCCAAGAAAAGGGTCAACAACACTCTCTGTTTCGCCTCATCCTTATTGGATCAGGGGCTGGAATTGAAGAAACAGTGTTGCCCCAACAAAAACACTAGTTTGCTTGACCATACAATCCTTAGTGTACTGTTTCATTTGCAAAAGTTAGTTATGGGTTCAGATCTCTGTAATATTTCTTTGCATGATTGATGTACATGGTTTTCTTTCCAAATAAAGCTGTTGTTCATTCGTTTTATTGACAGTTATATTAGATTAGCTAGGACTTTGATTATTTGTAAGACGTTGTTGATTCGGTTAAATGTACATTGTGTAGGGCATCTCTAACATCTGTCCTCCTGCCCACATAACCCTACATTTTTGTGCAATCATTGTTTTAGCCTTCTTTGAGCCAATTTAGCCATCTACACCTCCTCACCACTCCATCCACCAGTCCCTGGGCCACTTCAGACCCCTATCCTACCTCCATATCCATCCATGCATCTTCCCTCACTCACCCATCCTCCAAAATCCAATTTTTAAACATCCTGTAGAAATTTCTGAACATCCTATGGAAATTTCTAAAACATCCTGTAGAATCCCTGTAGACTTCTTGTAGAAGCTCACGAATGAGGTTTTCTAATAGCCAAACTCTGTGAAACTCTCTGGAAGGGTGTTAGGTACTCCTTAGACCCTCTCTGAACCTTCCCAACCTTTTCCAAGCATTTCTCCTCCTTGACCCACCCCTGAACAGTAAAAAGCCAGTTAAAAGCACATGCATGATAATTCTAATAACTTATTCAAAAATACAAAAAGATGTTTTCTTCAGATAGAGGTAGTCTAGACACATGTATTTTACCTTCATAGAAGTAATGGCATCTCTTCCAATAGTTTGCATTCTCTCCTTCGCATCAGTAGGACTAGCTGGTAGAATTAGGGTTTGCGTTACTTTTTGGCTTTTAGTTTTTTTCCGCAAGTAGATTAGCTTCCTTTGAGTTAGCTTTCATCCATCAGTTAAAAATCTTCTTCTAAGAGCTCATAGAAGTTGGCTTAAGCTCCTAGCGGACTTGTGCCAGCTGACCAAGTGGCAGCTGCGGCAAGAGCTAGTACTTGTGCATACAGCACCATCGCTTCCAAGTTTGTTACAAACTACCGAGTTGATAAAATTAAAGAAGGGAGTTCCAGGAGTTGCAGCATTATTGATGCAATATTGGGGCCCACCAGGTTTTATATTGGCAGGTATAAAAAATGGAGGTCAAACTTAATGAAAAATAAAAAGGGGTATAAAAAATGTTAATAAAAAAATAGATACCTACAATATCTAGTGAAATTGGGGGTATTTTAAATTGGGAAGGTGTATTGGGTTTGTATTTGTAGGGGGTTAAATAATGAGTCAAATTAAGGGTATTGTTTAATATGCCACGAACGCACGGGATATGTTAGAGCTTCATTGAGTGAAGCCCCAGTGGTTTATCTTACTTTCAAAAATTTAATTTACTTATCGATATTTATTAAGTAGATAATAGAGATTTAACCTCTTTGAAATATTTGAATATTCTTAGTAATATGAAAAATTCAAAGGTTAAGATTATTTTCAATTTCGTACTATATAAGTTATGGTTTAGGTTCATTGAGTGAAGCCCCCATGGTTGATCTTACTTTCAAAAATTTAATTTACTTATCGATATTTATTAAGTAGATAATAGAGATTTAACCCCTTTGAAATATTTGAATATTCTTAGTAGTATAAAAAATTGAAAGGTTAAGATTATTTTCAATTTTGTACTATATAAGTTATGGTTTTTTGGGCATGTGGTATTGATAAGCCATGCTATTGACCCATAGTATTTTAACAAAACCTATTTATAAATTAAAAATCTCCAAGATAAAGTGGGAATAAATCTCCATGAATAAGAATAATCTTCCAAGTTTTTTCAAATGTATATATGTTTAACTTATATATTAATCATTTCTATAATATTAATAATGATTATTATTATTATTATTATTATTATTATTATTATTTATTAATAATTCAGGACTTATTATGAAGTACCATTTTAATTTATGTGGATTTTCTAATAAATAATAATTTAAAATAAATCTAATTTTATGACCTTTTTTTTAATCTTGACAATGTGACATATATCATGGAATGTTTATTTTGATAAGATAAGAATTTATTTATTTTAAGAAACCAAAGGTAGAATTAAAACAACAAACATATGTTCCTATTACAACTTGAAAACAATATTATTAAAAAGTACCACTCTATTATAGTTATCTTATTAGTTGTTGAGAAATTCAGAATATGGAAACTTATTATTATTATTATTATTATTATTATTATTAATGATATTAGTGTTTTTATTTAAGTCAAAAAGTTACTATTAATCAAAAAGCATATAGAAAGATGTCAAAATGCATGTGGTCCCATCCTAACTACATTTTTTAGCCAATGCAATAACCATAGAACATATAAGAAGCAAAATTTCCAGCTGAGAAGTTCGTAGCGTGAGAGGCCTAACATACGAAAAAACGAGAAGAACAAGAAAAACACTAGTGTTCTTAATAAGTCTTTGGAGGTAACAGAAGTGTCATTATATGGCACTATACCTGGAGGAGGAGGAGGGCGATACATGCAATTGATATGGTGCTCAAAGTGAGAAAGCCAAGTTTTCAATTTTTCAACTTTCTATGTCAGCAAATTTTACTTGCGCCACATAACCACCACCCTTTCATGAACATGGCATTGGAAGTATTGGAGTTGTTTATGTTTTACCATAATAACCTCCCACTCCTCCCTTCGGCCTTGGCCGAGAGCCTCTAACCGAGCAATGACATATTGCACTAGCTCATGGAGAGTCGTGGTGGTTACTGTATGCCTAGAAGAATCCCAACCTATTGACCTTGTCTATCCCTGACAGCTCCGACCTTGAGAGTCCATAGCACGGCTGTGACCCTGTCCTCGGCCACCTCTTCCTATGCCACAACCACACTGAATTAACATATTGTTGCGACTAGCTACCATGGAAGGTGTAGAGGCTCTATTACCCCCACGCCCCACCCCCCTCGTTGAACCTGCACTGCACCTAGAAGTTCCACCACACACAATTGTGACACCAACCCAAGAACCTACAAGAGTAGGTAAATCTTCCGACTATGATAGGGCCAAGGTGTGTGAGGAACGAGGGCTAGGCTTCATGACAGAGAGTAAAAGGAAGCCAAAGTCTCGAAGATTTGAGAAACGCAATGTGTAACCACCTTCCACTCATGACAAAGAAAACCCCACTACAAACCAAACAAGAAAGATTATCCAACACAAAAATTCCCACCATAGGAAATTCACCACCAAACTAGAACCAAACCAAACCAAAACACACAAGAGAGACCAAAACGAAAAAGACCGGATAGGAAATAAAAATAGAGCATGAGAGAAAATTGAAAAGTCAGTTCCTAGAGTCCAAACCAACACCAAATTCGCAGTGGGATGCCGGAGAGAGATCTGGAACTATTGACCTCGAGAAGGAAGAACCTTGAGGTGAGAACGCCCAAAGACCAACATTTCCCTTGAGCCAATTCCATAACCCAAAAGGAGACAACACCACTAGAAGAACTAAAGCCGGTAAAACAAGAAGTGGACACCAGCCATAAACCACCCAAGAAGCACCCACCAAAAGACCAAGGTGAGAAACCCAGAGAGTGCAAGGCAATTAAACCCAAAACCAACCAGAGCCGCAGATGACATGCCCTCCAGTTTAAGACAAAAAGAGAAATATTCTAAAAATGCAGGAATGAAGGAGAGAATTTTGGATTAGGCCCGCAGGAGGGACATAAGAGAGACGACCACCACCCTAGCCCAGGTACCAGAAGAGATAAGAGCAGAGAGGGGTATGCAATACTCGATGAGTCATAGAACAACCAAAGAACTTTACGAACCATGCAATATAATTTAGAGTAAGATGATGTCATTGAGTCTCATATCTAAGTGAATCGAATGCACACAAACAAGGATGAATGGTTTGCACAAGCAAGCACAGAAAAAATTATTGTCATGTGGTGAAAAGGCTAACGTCGTACCCTCCCAAAATTAACCAAAGCCCATCTATCAATATTTTATAATAATTTTTGAATATTTTTGTCGATTAATATTTTTAACTAAGATAATTACCATAATTTAATTTTTAAATACTTATTAACTAATTACCATTATTTAATTAAATGACCATAAAATATGTTCAAAAAGTTCATGAATCATTATAATTGTGTGAATGTAAGTTTGTTTTAAATTTTAGATTATTTAAATTTTATTTTCTTCCAATCGTAATCTTACTCTATCATTGTGTTGTATAAATGTTGTTAACTTATTTGTTATTACTTCTTGTAAAAATTATCATATTTATATTGAAACGTATTCCGCTAAAATATTGATTTTTATCTCTCATATATATATATATGTCTAAACGTGTCGTTTTTTTAATACTTGGAATATAGATTTTTTTTTTCTCAGTACGAAAAAAAGGATAATATTGTATTGATTTATAATAAAGGTTGTGCATAATCCTCATACATAATTATCATAAGTCCATATCATATGCCATTTTGGTAATAACTGAAAACCAAACATATGATAACCATATCAGCAGAAAGTAGGGAGGTCCATCTATCCTCGAACGAGTTTGAAAATTGAACATTATCCATATACAAAATAGTACAAATAGAGTTGTGGATATTAATATATACAAGCACCCATCCACTGAAAGATAACTTATAAGTAGAGACATTCCAGAACCAAAAAGGGCTCCACAGAATTGTGCGAGATATCATAATTACAAAATATAAAACTCTATATGCATGGATGAAAGATCGCCTGTAAGGTCTACAGGGGTCTAGTATGAAAACACCATCTAACGAGAAGGCTGAATCAGAATATATGTCATTTGGATTGGGTGAAGCTAGCCTCATTGAGGACACTGTTTAGAGACCAATGGCTAGGCATGCAATAATTACAACACTATAAAAAATATAACAGTCATCCAATATTATGTCAAGAAACTATATTCACATTATAAACCTGCAATGTCATCAAGGAAAAAACAAAAGTTAGCAGGGAGGATTTATTTAACCACGGAGGGGAAAATCTTCTATAATTATGTTCTTCTGGTTGATAGTAATAGTAATGTGCATCATGCCTATAGAACCAGTTAGTCCCCTCTTTGATAGCTCATCTGCAGTCATATTTTGTTCTCTATGGACATGTTCTAAAGAAGAATTATTAAGAGGGGTCCATAAATTTTCAATTCTTGTTAACCATCCAAGAATTAGGGGGTTGGTGATTCTAGCAGTCCCCAATATGTGTTGAATTATTACTTTGGAGTCCCCATGGATGTGGATTAGGGGAATATCTAGAAAATGGGTGAGCCATAAGAGACCCCATAGGGCCATGGCCTCAGCTTTTGTGTTGGTGCCCCTACCTCCATACAAGAGGACACTATAGCTCCGTTCCATAGATATGACCAACCAAATACCATAGAGACAAACCCACTATTGGGCAATGCCATCAAAGAACCCCATCGGGTATCTCGGTTGAAATCCATTATTGCTTTGACATGATATCGCCTTGGATATTTTTTCTTTAGGGGAATATAGGCAGTGACAGGTAAGAATTTTGTGAAAAACACTGTGAAAGTTCCCAGAGTTGTTTTAAAAAATGTATTTGTTCCGCCACTTCCAGATTTTGTAAAAAAGGATTGGCGGAAGTATTCTCCATTCAGCCCTTTGCGATGGCCACCATTGAAGGCAATCCTTAATGCAAACATATTGTAGAAAAAGGAAAACCGAAATGAGAAGAGAGACATTTCCAGATATGTGTGGTGTGGGGGCATGTGAGGAAAATGTGATTCTTATTTTCAATATCCATCTTGCAAATGGGGCAGATTCCAGGGCCATGCCAAGACCGCTTTTGCAGATTATTCCAGGTTAGATTCTTGTTATGGAAAACAAGCGAAGAAAAGAGAATAATTTTGTTGGGGATGTTGGTTTTCCAAAAAGTAAAGAAAGTATGTTCCTCAGTAATGTTTGTGGTCTCAGAGCAAAGAGAGTGATATATATCAACGACATTAATATTATCATGTTTCATCCTCCCTGTCTAGATAATGTTATCTTGGTTCCCCTCATGACATAACCTGAGTTGATTCATTCTAGTCACAATGTGTTTCCATTCAATTCCCACATATGTGACAAACCCACGTCTATAGCATATTTGTAGATAGGATGCAGACCCCTCCAAGTAGCAATGACTTGCCCCCAATAAAAAATTCCTCTATTATTAAGTGATGTGATGAGGTTCAAGGATATTGTCAGCATCCCTATATCCCAGGATTCGGTCAGCTTCAATAAGAATTTAGTGTCCCGTGCCAAACACCAAGCCACGCATTGCATAAAAATCTTGGAGACCTTTTGGAAGTTGAGCCAGATGGTAGGTCCCGATTTTGTCCCAATAGTTCCATTTCGAAACCAGTATGTGAAATCATGGTTTTTGAGATATTTTTGTTTAATCAGTAAGATCCAAGTTTCGGTAACCAAAATACCTCCCCAAGAGATCTGATAAGTAGTTCTTGTCCAAAATTATGAAGGTCCAGGATACCCCATCCCGCCAAGGCTTTTGTTAGAGTAATCAAAGGAATTTTGGTGAGATGGTATTTTTTTTGTATATGGTTGCTTTCCTAGATGAAATTGGCCATGACTCAATTTAAAGAAAGGATGGTAGCAGTGGGGATATGGAAAAGGTGGGCCATGTAGACAGATAATTGATTTAGTACAACTTGTGAGAGGATTACTCGCCCCCGAGAGAAAGGTTTCTATGCTCCCATCCAGAGATTCCTTTATAATATCTATCAACTGGCTAGTTCTAATCAACATTTATGTAATTCCCAGGTTTAATATGGAAACCCAAATATTTAATGCCTTGCCCCATCGACTTTGCTTCAATCTCAAACAAATTCTTAATATAGATAATAACGTCTAGGTCATAGGTATCATGGTATATGGTAGATTTATGTATATTCATGTAAAGCCCAGTTGCATTGGAAAAATTTCTAAAGATATGAAAGAAACATAACCAGGAGGAGTGGAGCAACATACCCACAATCAGTATGTCATCTGCAAAAAATCCATGTGAGATGTTGATATGGTTGCCCATCTTGAGCGCTTGAAAATGATCTCGTTCCACAGCCTTTGAGATGTGTAGGCTGAGCCATTCCATTGCAAGAATGAATAATAATGGCGAAAGCAAGCAACCTTGCTTGAGTCCCCACCCAGCTCGAAAGATTTTCGAGGGATAGCCATTTATGATCGCCGAATAATCAACATTGATAAAGCATGCCATGATCCAGTCTACACATTTTGCATGCAGACCAATTTTAAAAAGAATGAGTCTGAGGTATCCCCAATGCAGGCAGTCAAAAGCTTTTTTCAAATCCACTTGGAGGATTGCAACATTTGTGTTTTTTTTGTGAACGGAATGTAGACATTCCTATGCATTTGCAACCGCATCTTGTATTTGTCGGCCTTTCAAAAAACCATGTTGTTGCGGAGAAATATGGCCAGAGAGAGAGTCCCTCAGATGCCTTGCAATGGTTTTGGAGATAATTTTATATATAAGATTGCAAAGCGAGATGGGTCTATAGGTTGACTTAATATGGTGGTGTATATACCTTGTTTCTCTAGATTCCTCCACCATATTAATAAGGTCCTATATAAAGAGATTAAAAAAATGTGTGAATATCTCCACAGTCTGCGCATTCAGACCAAGGATTTTGTCTCCATGAAAAGATTTAAGGACGTAGAGAAGTTCATCTTCCAAGATACATCTGAAAAAGTCTTCGTTTGAGTCATGATCGAACATAACTGGGTAGTGTTCGATCCCCTAGATGAGATCCTCCGCCACAATGTTGTCTTTTCTTTCTTATGTAGATTTGAAGTATGTTGCGGTAGATTTTGTGATATTAGCCTATGATTGGAATTGTGTGCCCATTTCATCATATATACTCCAGATATAGTTTACCTAGCGCCAGTGATTTGCAAATCAAGGAAAAAATTTGGTGTTCCTGTCTCTGCCTTGATCGAGATGGCCTAACTTTTTATGCACTATGAGGCTTCCTCGATATCTAGAATACGGTCTCTTTTAGCCTCAAGTTCTCGAATGTGCTTTCTGATGGGAGCAGGATCAATGTGAGAGGCTAATAGCGAGAGGAGATTATTGAGTTCACTTTGAATATCCCTGATATCTTTGGACATAGATAGTTTTTTATTTTTCCGCCAGGTTTTCACCACCCCACGAAGAGATTTCAGCTTCTCGAGGATTAGTTCCATGGGAGTGGTATCAAGAACATTTTGATATTTCCAGGATTCACGAACCATAGTATTGAAATCCGAATCTTCTAACCAAGTCTTGTTAAATTTGAATGGCATACCAGGGCGCACAGTCGGCTTCTTCCACGCCAGAGTGATAGGCCTATGGTCAGATATAAAGTTGCCAATAATGTTTGTCTGGACCTCCCCTAGACGGTCGATTAAAAGTTCATGAATTATGAAGCGGACTAATCTTTTGGTGATGTATGCTTCACCTTCCCACCCATTGTCCCAAGTAGGTTCCATATCCCCCGGATGAACATCAACAAAATTATGAGTAAGAAGCACATCCCGAAACATATCCGCCAGTGGATCGAGTCTTCTCGTCTGACCCCAAGTTTCCTCCTGAGAGATGGTATAGTTCAGATCTCCCACGATGATAAGGGAGGCTAGTTCCATAAGCTCATAAGAGAAAAATCGATTCCAGAATGTGGCTCGGTTCCGGTAAGGAGTGTATGTGTTTAGAATGTGAATGTGTCCATCCAGACCCCGGATGTGTCCCTCAAGTAAGATACCTGCAAAGCAACTATAAGTTTTGAGACATACCCATGTAGGGTCCCATATTGCCACCAGAGAGACCAATAGCGGCGGTGGTCGATATATGCGAGGTAGGGAACATTTTTCTGAAGTAAGAAATAACCTAAGGGAAAGCATGCTTAGATTCTTGTAGCAAAATGATAGAAGGACAGAGCAAGACAAAAGGACTCTTTAGGCCCTGAAATTTCGGGGCAGCCCCAATCCCCATATGTTTAGGGAAAGGATGAAGGTCATGGGGACTCCAATTTGGGTAGTCGTGCTCTAAGGCCCCTTGAGGGAGTGACGTAAGAAATAGGAACATCTACTAAGAATCTGTCCATAGGGGAGGCTATGGGGTTGCGTCTAATTCTAGGTAGACCCCTAAAATGTCTCCTACCCTGGTTTTGAGTGCGTCTCGTGATGTTTTTTTTCCTGATGTAGGGCTGATGTGGGGGGTGGGCGAGCCACTAGGTTTGTGGATAGTGAGGGTACACAAATCCAATGATTTTCTATTGAGTAGGAAATCGCCTATAGAGTTTGCTTGTAAGTTTAGTGGTGAGTTAGGTGGGGTGGTGTTGGTAGCAGGGCCTTTACCATTGTTGGTAATAAGGAAGGTGATGAGGATGGGATGTACGTGAATTGTGAGGTGGAAGGTTGCTCATGAGTCTGCTAAGGTGGTGGGATGCCCAGAGGTGGTGTAGAGGGTTTTGGAGTAGATTTTTGTGGCTGAACTGCAGGACTCGACACATTCGAACCAAAACCGGTTTAACCTCCTCGCAGTCATACAAAATGATATTAAGCTGTGAACGAGATTGAAATGGAGTCGTATGATTGCTCAAAATATTTTCAATCCGAGCTGCCTGTAACTGCTTGCTTCATTAATTTTCATCACGTGGCGGCTACCATGATGCTGCTTACAACCCGGGAAAGCCTTTTTCAAAGCAAAATCTGCATACTCAAAGCTGGACACTTCAAACATGATAACTTTAAAAAAAAAAATATATAAAATCTGCAGGTTGAAATCCATACATTTTAAATATTACAACTTTTTATAAATTGTAATGATGGACGGTCGCAAATCAGCGTACCCAACCACTGTCAACAACATCAAAAGGCGTGCGAATCTCCTCCGAAATGTTTAATAATTCATAACAAGAAAGTGCGCTGGAAATGCCAACGATGAATTTGGATTACTGAACAGTCCTCCACCGGAAACAGCCCGGCACTGACGTTTACAGTGTACTTTGTTATTATATTGGATGCCCATTCTCTCAAAAATATATATATATATATATATGAGAAACGGTTGCTCATTTGCGCTCAACTCTAACTTTCAAACTTTCCTCTGCATTCATTTGTTTTATTCCATTTGCCATTTTTTCTCTTAGTATTTTAATTTGTGAGAGAAATCCTCACAAATTAGTTTCTTCTCAGTAATTCATAATTGAATACATCTATTTTGTCCTCCTGTAAGATGGATGGAAAGTGGTTATTTAAACTGATACATGGATGCAGCCCAAATAATTGCGTGAAAGCACAGAAAAATCGACACCGGGGACAATCGACATCCATGGTGAAGCCAGTAGAGGAGAAGCTGCTAAAACCTGTTTACGATTCCTCTTCTAATTTGCAATCGGCAGAAGCAAGTCCTGCAATTAATTTTCAAAGTGGCATTTACGCTGAGGATGGAGACCAGGATGTGAACCGGGCTGCAGGAGCTTTCATCGACAAGTTTCACAGGGACTTGAAATTGCAGCGAACGCCGTCTGAAGCTCGATATTATGACTACCTGGCAAGATCTACGTGAATAATTACAGTTGCATAGGCCCAGAGTTTCCAGTTTTTATTAAATACTTGGTCTGTGATGATGGAGATAAAGATTCCTTTGCAGGTCCAGGATAGTAAACTGTTTTGAATATTTTATTTACTGTTGTTGCTCAACAGAATATAAGAAAGTAGATGGCAATTATGAGTTATAATATTGTTACTAAAGCATCAATTGTTATGTCAGAAAAGACCATTTATGTTTTTTACTGTTGTCCTCCTCGGTGGAAAATCCTATATCTCCGCCAAATTCTTCATTTATAATTAAGTTATTAAATTACTTTTCAAAGATATGTGGCCGAAATCCTCCGTTTATAATTCAGCTGTTATTATTTTTATTTATTATTGTGCGCCTGCGAAAAGTCCTACGTCTTATTATATACTAAATTATTCAGGGCAATCTTTGGACTTTTTAGTCTGGTGCCAGATCATCCTGATATCGGTTTAGCAGTGTACAAATAAAAGCCGTTTACATGAGAGTAAACATAAATGGCACGCGTTCTTATTCAATAGGTCATCTTCTGTGCTGTGTCCGCAAAAGACCTATGCTACAGAACTCTGATATAAAGGGATTTTGTTAATTTTGTGAATATGGAATCGTAGAGTTTGTAATTTTTTAAATATATTATTCAAATAATAATAATAATAATATTTTTTAAACAAAATGTTAGAGTGAGTTGAGATTTTTTAATTTTTTGGGTGAATATTTTATTATTTTTTTCGTCTCTAAATATTATATGGGTGAAGTGTTTACTTCAAAATATTTTTTCACTTTGGCATACAATTGTGGAAAGGCATTGGGCAAAAAAATTCAAAAAATTTTGTAGAGGCAGTGTTTGAATCGTGTTTTTGATAGTGGAAATGGATTCAGCGCCATCAAAACGTCTAGGACACCTAAAATTTTAAAGTTTAACAACTATAACTTGGATTTACAAAATCCTTGCTGAATTTTCTCTAAATATAACTAGAATTTCCACAACTTTCCTGGAAATTCCTCCGCCTAGTTAGACTATGGCATTGTGGAAATCTACATTCCAAAATTAAAAATATTTTATTTTTCCTTGTAAGAAAAATTATATATATATATATATATATATATATATATATATTGCATTTCTTAAATTTAAGGTTTACAAGTTTTTTTAGCCTATGATTAAAGGAATAAATCTCTTCACTTTAAAAGTGCAAAAATCGCTACACTATTTGTTGGGACTTTTAGGACATTTTTAGATGGAAAATTACATAGCTTAACCATAAAAAGGTTGAAAACATAGAAAGAGAATGACCTTTAGACAAATTTATATCAATTGTTGGCTTCGACTGGCATGGGACCTTTATTATTATATGGGGAGAAATTAATTGAATAAGCGGGAATGCATATGTTTATGAAAATGACCCGATCATTGATCCATAGCTATCATGCATTGTTGCACCTTATTTAGAGTAAAAAGAATGTCCTCCTTGATCCCATTTCTGTCGACCAAAACTTTGCCAAGGATTAACTTTATGTGCCATTAGGTGTCTCTTGTGTACATGTATTGGTTATAATGACCTCTAGTATGCCCTATATCTAATCTCTAATTTGTTACTTCCACTAACACTTTAGTGTCCATGAGAGTGTGTATCTCATCAGTAAGTTCCTTCTCTATCTGAGTGATTTCATGTTGAACTAGCTAGGGAGTGAGCTTCGTGAACCTAACCATTGAAATTTTATCTCACAAATTAGCCAGAGTGCATCACCTTTCATGATAGTAAGCCACTCCATGGTGCACTCGTGCTCTTTGACATGGAATTGTGAGTGTCGAAAGAGTATTTTGAACCTAAGGGTAATTAGAGCACCACCTTGACTAGAAACTAACAACAAAAGGATGTTTCAGCATTTAACAAGGCTAGAAAAAGTAAAAACTCCCTCCTTTTAATTAAAGTTGTTGATTAGGCCATGACTGTGGGAATGCCCAATCATGAAGAAGAACCAATGTACCTCAAAATTCAATGGAAGATCAAACACCAGAAGAACTAAAATAACAAAAAATTTAGAGATGCTCATAAGGGAAAGGGGTCACGGATACCACTTAGGTAGCTTTCCTAGGAGGTCTAGGATTAATTGTAAAGGTTATGTCCATAGAAGCAATTTTACACATGAGCCCATCTTAACCGCATTGGAAATACTAAAATCCTAGAGTAAATCTAAGTGACATAGGAAGCGAGAGAAAAAACATAGACATGAACATAGGAATAAAGGGAAACAACAAAACCATACCTAATTTTCCATCAAAATCCCCTTGAAGTGGAATCATCATGTTTAAAAATGCAATTTAATGACGATTCAGAGTTTTGGATGGGATTGAGCTTTATCCATTGCATAGAAATAAATAGAAAATTCTAGACCCAAGAGAGATGAATAAGGACCATCATAGTGTTAATGCACTGTGATCAGTCTCTACAACCAAAGAAATGATGAAAAATGATTAACATGATTGAAATTTAAGCATTAACACACGCCGCTTGAAACTAATTTAATGTCAAATTAATGATTTGAGGTGGATTGGCAACCTTGTATGGGAGCTTTACAACTTTTTCATCCTTATCACTTTGAATATCCAAAGAAGATTAACTATGTATATCATTGGGTGGTGGATCAAAAGGCTAACATCTATAGTTTTCATGTCACATGCATAAACAATTAAGGGACATGTTGCCACATCCCATATATTTCTATCGTTATATGTTGTTCCAAGTTAGTGTTTTTGATTGGACTAGGAGCCATACAAGTATTAATACTTTTGGCCATAATTTTCATTTCTAGATGTTGCTCCAAATATAAGCTTTTGGAGCTTCTTTCAAATTTTCTTCTAAACTATAGGATTCATGAAGGAGAAGGTGCCACTTGACCCATATCCTCATCACAATTTATCCACCCTTGTGGAAGTTGAGATGGTCCTTCCTTGGATCTTTTGCAAGAAATTTGTCAATACTTCCTCACTAGGTTTGGGATACCATTCATCTAAGGTCAGCCATTTATGCCACGTACAGAAGGTGTTGGGGTTCCCCGAGTAATAATTGAAATTATGCAAGCCTTAAGAGATCATATTACGTAAGATACTATTTAAATCATTTTCGTCATGGAGCTTAGGTAATTGTTACCGTGACTCCTAACTAAGCATGGCAGTTTTACCATCTCAAATCTCCCAAAAGAAATATTGTTGGATTATGTGCATGCCTTTTCTTATGAAGTTCCAAATAAATCACCCTTCGTAATTAAAGGTTTCTTAGACAAGATATTGTATTGGGACATGTATTTCATATTTTATAAGCCAAATATGTTTTCATAAATCTTGGCTATCATCTAGCGATCTCCACTAGGCCTTGGCTCTTAGAAGTATGGCTAGGGTTGATGGTTCTCTTAAACTGGGTTCTCCCTTAAGCTTGGTTCTACAAAGTTTTTTCCTAGTCACTAGTGAATACTTTATCTTCATCTTGGATCCAACACACAATAAGGAAAATTGCATGTTATGAATGGACCTAAAAGTGGAGGAAAGCACCATAAGTGCATAGAAAAGGTATGTTGGAAGTGCAAGAAAAACAGACTTCAAAATAACTAATATTATGGCTAAACTGAGAGAGCCAAAAGTCTAGTAGCCTATATTGTTATAAATTTTCTAAGGAGATCAATTAATAAATTGTTCTTTAGAGAATTGTCTACTAGTAAACCTCCTAGGTATTTTGAGGGAAGGTTTCTCATCTTAAAACCAAGTAGCTTTACTATATGGTTCTACACAACCAGTAGTTTTTTAAATAAAGATACCGTGACATTTGGATTTATTTATTCCCATACACGAGGAAAGAGAAAATTCCTCGAAAACATCAGATAAGACTCTAGCCTCATGAATTGTTGGGACTTCCATCCACATGGCGTCATCTACAAATTGGCGATGTGATAGTGGGAGGTATTTTCTGAAGAGACACTAGTCTTTCATCATTTTTTTATGAAATCATTGTTTTGAAAGGCATTCATAATCCATTATTAGCCAATATGAGGAGGAATAGGAATATAAGATATCCTTCATAAATTCCTGAAGAATAAGTGAAGGGAATAGTAATAGATCCATTGAGGACAATAGAAAACATGTAGAGGAAATAAGACCTGATGCAACCCTAAGGCTACCACACTAATATACCTTATTGGGACTTAAATTCCCCTTAATGGCCCCTTTTTAAGCTTTAAACCTCCATGCCCTATATATATATAGATCTATCTATCTATATATATATATATATATATATCTATTTTATATATATATATATATATATATATATATATATATATATATATATATATATATATATATATATATATATATATATATATATATATATATATATATATATATATATATATATATCGGAAGCGTTTTACACAGTTAAAACCCTAGAACCATAATCTTTCTTGCTAATATATTAAAATACACAGAAATGCCTGAAAAACCTTGCTTTAGGCCTTTAGCTAGACTTCAAAAACATTTTAACTGCGTGCATAACCCTATCGGTCCACACATCACCCCTTTTCCCATCAGCACGCTGACTGTACGTGAATAGTCAACGCACCAAGCATTCATGACCGTTGATCTGGAGCACGAGATCTAACAGTCCAGATCAAATCGCCTTATCGGTGATTGGGGGTCTCAATGGTCAGCAACTATCGGTGCTTTCCTTATTAGAGGTCCGATGCGATATCGTATCACTATCAACAATGGTAATAGCCCATTTATAATATATAACTCCCACTCCTATGTGCCAATGTGATTTGCGTCGGCAATCGCAATCGCAAAGGGTTTGGGGACAAGCTTCGGTCGTGCGCCAATACAACTATGCGATGCGATAAATAAGCCGGACCCAATATGACTCAAAGCTTCAATGCATAATATTTCAAATCCGCCTACTTGACTCCGCTAGTGGTTTTTCACGATTTCTCTGTGTAAATGGAATTTTCGCTCGCGGGTTCGAAACCACGCAAACAGGCTTTATCGACCCATATCAACGATGATATTTCAAAATCAAGTCCCGACTTCTATCAAACATATGATTAGGTGTTTACACATAACAAAACTAAGGAATATTCATTCGGCCATATAGACAGAATTTGAAAGCATACAAGGATTTCCACAAACCGATGATCAATTAAAAACACAGCAATCCTTCATTACTTCAACATAACATGATTATAGAGTCTCGCTTTGGCCTATGATACCAATTCAAAGGACCTCTGTTTCATTTACAATCCACACACTATTCTACTCTCGCTCCACTCAAATCCTCTTCTAAATTCTTCCTCTCTAGCCTGATACTTCTGTTTAATGGCCTTTTTCCACTACGATGCCCGTAGGCTTACAATACTCTCGATCCTCTCCCTCTCTATCTCACCTATCTCCTAACTCTGAATTATACAAGAAGACACAATTTATACAAATAAATGGATTCATGAACCAATTCTGGTTCAGAACCAGAAATCTCTCAACCTCTCCTAAAAAGTCTCTTCAAACCCACTCTTTTCTAAACCAACGCTAAATCAAGCTTTTAAAATTCCTCATATTCTATTCTAGCCAAATAAATCTAACTATTTGGCCTGATCTCCACACAGGGAGGATCAATTAGCCACATAAACCCTTTTCTCATATTTTCCAATAAATCGACACTCTCATAGACATAAATAAATAAAATTAATTAAACTATTGTCTTCCAACCCCTAGTTAGTCACAACATGTGAAAATTCCATCATATTGCTGACTAGGCCTGAATGTTCCTGCACCAGACTCCCAAAGTTGAAGGTTTCGATGACCTCCTGGTCATGTGTTTCTTCTGTTGTCCATCCAGTATCCCAAACTTTACTTTGTAATTGGTCATCACTTCCATCCTACTATTGATTCAATTCTTCTGCCACTGTCGCTTCTGTGTTCCCAGATTTCCAAATCTTATTTTTTTGTTGTCCTCTGTTCTCGTTGATACAAAATTCTCGTGGTTAATTTTTCCTTCTTTTTGTCCCTCTTCTCATCTAATTTCATCTTCCACAATTTCTCAATTTCCTTCTTACCATTTGTCTTTAACTGAACTCTAATGACATCTGTCTGTTGTACATTCTCCTTTGCCATATACATTATAAGATTTTTGTCCAAATCTTCCTTGCCTCTGCCATTTACAAACTATTGTTTGTATTCTAAAACTCCCCTTCCATTATCATCAAAGATAATCTTTTCCCCAATGTTATCAGATTTATCTAATAACTTTTCTAGCAAAATGTCAATTCCTTCATATTCAATGAGCATGTCGTTTGTATATGACTCCTCTTTCCTGTATATGACAGTTTTTCCATTACAATTGTTAGATTCAAAATAGCTATGGTTTTCCATATTCACAGGTGATTCTTCCATCAACTCTTTATATTGTCCTTTTGCAAAATCTATGAATCTTACATCAATTCACTTTCCAATACTTTCGTCCGCCCTATATAGTATTTCTTGTTTTATCACGAGATAATCATTCAGCAATTCAATAGCTAGGATTTCTTGGAGCATATCATTATGAAGTATCTTTGCATCCTCTATACTTATACCATTGCAACAAAATGATGTTATTGTATCTTCTCCTACAACAGAAACAAAATTCTGGTTTTCTAGAGCTTCTTCATGGTTTACAGATTCAATAAAATAATTCACTTTAGAATCACAGAATTCCTGATCTCCTGCGTCTATCAACATCATCATGCATTCCTCCACAGTTTCCATAATATTTTCATTTCAGTTTTTTACTGAAAATACTTCATTCTGGCTATCATCACAAACTTTCATTTGTTTATCTTCAGCTCCTTTAGTCATGACAAATTCCCTGTCAATACCATCATTCTTGAGATTATTAAATACATGCTCAAAATATCTTTCTTTTTCAGCCATTTCTTCCAGTAATCTCACTTCTTCATCAACATGCATAAGCACATTGTCCATTTGTTGTTCACCACCTTTCAAACCTGAAAACATACACAAGTTTCAAAGTTACAAGGCTCTTCATTTGAAGCCTCAGTGATTAGCTCCTCATACTTCCCCGAACTATTATGATAGTTCACTAAATTAGTGAAAATTTTCCTCAACATCTATGATTTCTTCCTCATCAAAGAAAGCTTCTGGGACTACAACTTCTTGACTATGCTTGGCAACTTCATCATAAGTTTGTAAAATACCTTCCTGCTCTACACAATTTCTTCCAATACTACGTTTGTCCAAATAAGACAATAATGCCTCTTCCTCTTCTCTGATAAGATTTTGATCTTTCAAAGATTTCCTTGGATTACCTTCTTCATCTAAGTTCTCTGTGTCAACTTTCCTTCTCTTCATTCCACAGGTCTGCAATGCATTTGTTTCCTTCCCTGTTTCCATTTCCCATTGGTCTTTTATCCATGCTAAAATTCCTTCAAATATGATCCAATAAGTTTTCACTAAAAGAAGACACAACCATTCAGCCATACCTTTTAATTTCCTCCACCAATTGAAGTCTTGAAAGTCCTTATGCATCTCCTTTCTTGTTTGTCTTGCCTTTGCTCCTTTCACCTTTTCATACACAGGTTCAAATTCATTAGGCTGCATATCTATAATTTTACATTCACAGAAATAATTATTCCCAAAAATATGAGATCCTCTTGTCTGTGAGGATGTTGTCAACACATTCCTCTCATTCTGATATGCATAGATCAGTTCTTCATCACTATCTTCTTTCCCAAGGGGAGATCCTTTCTCTGGTTCACAAATGTATTCTATCCCTTCATTCCCAACTGTTCGAAGAATTAATTTCTTAGTGAACAATTCTCTGACAGGACATTTAACTCTTCTTGCCACATAAAATCCCTGTTTCCATTTTTCTCTAATTCCTTTTAATACCAGCTTCTCCAAATGACTGAGTTATGCCTTTATCCCAACCAGCTCTATGTCCCTTTCTTCTTTACTCATTCCTTTGCGTCCAACTACTTCAACACTCCTTTCCCTATGTCTGTGACTTTCCTCTGTACCCTGGTCATAACTATCAATAGTCAATTCCTTTCCTTCCTCTGGTGAACTTTCCTTGTTCACTAGTGAGTTGCAACTAACTTTTTCCATTTCACCTGTAACAAGTCTCCTTCATGCCTCACCAAACTTTCCTGAGTTTAGCCTTTTGGCACCTATTAGTTCTTTCCTCAAACCTTTCACTGACTAACAATTCTACCCAGCGCTCCTCTTGTTGGAATTGTTATCTCCTATCCACAATCACAATTATGGAGCTACCTCAACAACTTCTACCCAACCTCAGTTGGAAGTTGTTCTCATCTCCTCTTGAATACTCCTTGCTTTAGGCTCTACATCTTCAATTGCTCACTTCCTTCTTCATTCAGTAAATTCATTTACTGTCGGGTACTGTCACCTTTACTCATGTGAGAATTCTTCTTGCCTTATCTTTCTTTACATAGCTCATATGCTATGATGCTGTTACCACTCATCCCACCTTTCAACAAATCCACTACTTCCACTGACCTACACAATCTTATCTCAAGACACATCAAAGTATCTTTCAAACCTGCAATATTTCCTTCAAAGATGTCTTAAAACTAATTCCCATTCCATCAGTCAAAGGACTCACTTGTTCACTATTTCATTTAGACTTTCCATTCAATAGGACTCCATACAACCAACAACTATCTCCCATTCTATCTTCATAATGGACTCTAAAATTTTCAAGACCAATTAATATTAGATCTGAGTTTCAATTATATTTGCAAATTTATGACAGAAACTATCAATTCCTTCTGATAACCTGTTTGTAAGCAAATCCTGTTTTGGTTCTACAAGTCCCAAAATTCATTCCCTATAGTGGACCTTCTTTCAGCCCTATTAAACCCAATCTCTATTTCATAAGATTCTTCAAACTATTCAAATGAATTAAATGCTATAGAAAACCACTCTTCTGTTCAGCTTTAACTTCTAAACCTTTTACCTCAATCAAATCAGTCATGAAATCAAATTTTCCTGAAAGGAAAACACTTCCTCCTTTGAAAATTCAATTCCCTGCTATTATTTAGACATTCAAATACATCTCTGCAAAATTATCAAATTAAACATTCTTACCAGACCTTTCCGGGCATTCTCTACTTCTCCATTCTGATCTCAGCATTCTTTGTAGTCTGATCCTCATCTTCATCAAACTCACTTCAAGGAAATTATACATCTACTGAAATTAAAATTCAGTTCCCCAAAACAATCTTTTCAGAGCGTTAAGCTAGCTCTGATACCAAAAATGATGCAACCCTAAGGCTGCCACACCAATATACATTATCAGGACTTAAATTCCTGTTAATGGCCCCTTTTTAAGCTTTAAACTTCCATTCCCTTTATATATATATATATATATATCAGAAGCTTTTTACATAGTTAAAACCCCGGAACCATACTCTTTCTTGGTAATATATTAAAATACATGGAAATGCTTGAAAAACCTCGCTTTAAGCCTTTACCCAGACTTCGAAAACATTTTAACCATGTGCATAACCCTATCGGTCCACACATCATCCCTTTTTCCATCAGCGCGCTGACTGTATGTGAATAGTCAATGCTCCAAGCATTTCTGACTGTTGATTTGGAGCATGAGATCTGACGGTCCAGATAAAATTGCCTTATCGACAATCAGGGGTCTTAATGGTCAGCAACTATCGACGCTTTCCTTATCATAGGTCTGATGCGATATCGTATCACTATCAACGATGGTAATAATTTTATAATATATAACTCTCGCTCCTATGTGTCGATTCGATTGGTGTCGGCAATGACAATCACAAAGGGTTTGGGGACAAGCTTCTGTCGTGTGCCAATATAACTACATGATGTGATAAATAAGTTGGACTCGATATGACTCAAAGCTTCAGTGCATAATATCTCAAATCGCCTACTTGACTCCGCTAGTGGTTTTTCATGATTTCTCTGTGTAAATGGAATTTTTGCTTGCAGGTTCAACACCACACAAACAGGCTTTATCAACCCATATCAATGATGATATTTCAAAAGCAAGTCCCAACTTCTATCAAACATATTATTAGGAATTTACACATAACAAAACTAAGGAATATTCATTCAGCGCATACACAAAATCTGAAAGCATACAAGGGTTTCCGCAGACCGATGATCAATTAAAAACACAAAAATCCTTCATTACTTCAACATAAAATGATTATAGATTCTCCCTTTGGCCTATGATACCAATTAAAAGGACCTCCATTTCATTTAATCCCCACACTATTCTTCTCTCACTCCACTCAAATCCTCTTCTAAATTCTTCCTCTCTGGCCTGATACTTCTCTTTAATGGCCTTTTTCCACTACGATGCTCGTAGGCCTGTAATACTCTCGATCCTCTCCCTCTTTTTCTCACCTATCTCCTGACTCTGAATTATACAAGAAGACACAATTTATACAAATAAATGGATTCATGAACCAATTCTGGTTTAGAACCAAAAATCTCTCAACCTCTCCTAAAAAGTCTCTTCAAACCCACTCTTTTCTAAACCAACGCTAAATCAAGCTTTTAAAATTCCTCATATTCTATTCTAGCCAAATAAATCTAACTATTTGACCTGATCTCCACACAGGGAGGATCAATCAGCCACATATACCCTTTTCTCATATTTTCCAATAAATAGACACTCTCATATATTTAAATAAATAAAATTAATTAAACTATTGTCTTCCAACCCCTTGTTAGTCGCAACATGTGACCATGCTATCACATTGCTAACTAGGCCTGAATGCTCCTACATCAAGACCTTTGATCCAACAAAACCAGTCATGGCCAAAACCAAATGCTTGACGTATTTGATAAATATGATTTTAGTTGAGTTTTTCAAAATATTTAGAGAGATCTAATTTAAGTAGCATGCCTATATTTTTTGAATTTTGGAGAGACTTAATGTTGTCATGAGAAATCATGGTACCATTCAAAAAAATATTTTCTTCAACATATCTTTTTTTCTTAACCAATATAGGAAGTGGGAAGATAGGTTTAAGGTGATTGGTAATGATTTTGGTGATTACCTTGTAGGCTACGTTGCAAAGGGAAATAGGTTTGAAGCCACTTGGGACCTCCACTTTATCCTTCTTTGAGACTAAAATGAAGAATGTGGCATCTAGATATCTTAGTCTAGATTTTGACTTCTTGATTCTTCCACTGCTTCCCATAGCTCATTACCTATTATTGTACAAAAATCCTCAAAGAAATTTAAAATTAGAGGAAAAATTAGCCTAAAAGTGGCCTCCTAAAAAAAAGAATAAAAACAGCTAAAATAATAAAATACGAGTTATGAATTTTGGAGGGAAAAGAAGAAAACTACTTTTTAATATTATATTTTTTGTTTATCTCCTTTATTAATGTATCTTCAATTTTAATCAATATTGGTCTTATTAGAGGTATGCATAATGGGTACTCGTTTGATGCAAAATTTAATTTTGTATCCAACGAGTGTCTACACATGAAATTTGAGTAAACCTATAACAAGATCAGAGAATTTACAATTTAAAAAAAAAAAAAAATTTCCTCTTTTCTTCCAAATTATTTGCAAGTACCTATTTTTAAATTTAAATGATTTTGGTTGGTTTACATATTACGGCATGGAAATTACATGAAAATTTCATTTCCACTTTTATGTTGAAATTTTCTCTAATGGTTATAAAATAGTTTAATGTAGAAAGTTTATTTTCGGAATTTATTTGACCATGTATTCAACTTCTTCGATGATGATTTCATGTAATAGGGTGTCATTTTATTCCTTGTTGTCTGGTGAAGGGATGTACTACAAAATTTTTTGTGTGGCTTCATTTTGATGTGGTAGAAGGTCCGATAACATGTCTTTGTAGAACTTCACAAGAACCTCACAAGATTTTTCACCATATCCTCACGGTATTGAATCTTGGAGGATTCCTATTTTCTCAAGGATGTGATTTGATTATGATGGTGTGTTTAGGCATAGATTTATGGAAGATGGAAACATTTTTGTCCCCTTCCTTCAACAAGTACATTTTGGACTTCCATTGCGAGAGGACTTATTCCTACTTCCTTTGATCCTTTAGTTGGGTGAGGATTCTATATTTATCCTTGATAATTCGTCTAACCTACCTTGGTGAATGCATTCTTGTTGGGTTCTCTCTTCTTAGGCTTCCAAGTCTGATTTGGATTGGAGCATATTACCAAAATTTTCCTTGTTGTTGATCTTGTGTTGGTTTTTCAGGTGTTTTAATTTTTTATGCAACCGATACAGATCGATGCCTTCTACGTTTCTTCCTTTATCCCACAATTTCCTAAAACTATTGTTAAAATACAGCCATTGGATCCAAAAAAAATTCAAGTGAAAAGGATGATTCCTTAGACAAGTTTTCGTTCCTATTTATAGCTTGTGTTGAACCTCAGAATTACCCTCTCCTTGACATTTTTTCTCACATTTTTTCCCTCACTTTCTCATAACATTACAGACCCAATCAATGATAAATTCTAGGTTTTGTCTTAAGGAAAGCATTAAAATGATCGCCATATTATATTTTCATGTTCTTGCTATTTGAATAGATTTTTTCAAATTAGCTATAGAACGTAGCCTATTTTGTAGCTAACTATGGATTTTTTAGCTACTCTCACGGTTTGGTAGGTTCTAGGTGTCAAATGAAAAATTGGGCCACATGGGCATTTCTAGAATCATCTCCTAATGGATTCTATCCTATTCACTCAATCCATATCTATGGAAAAGCAAGCCTAAGGTCATGGTCAAAGATGGAGTCAAAGTACGTTATCCAAAAGCAATAGGTGTAGGAATTTACAGGGTAAGTTCCTCAGACAGAACACCAAAGGACACTGCTCACAAACAGATCACAGATCAATACACCACTATTTTGACGTGGTTAAAACCCTCAAAGAGGGAAACAATCCACGGCCTGAGCCAATGCGGCCACTTCAAGCAATTTATTAATACAAGAATGAAAATTTACATATGCTTCTCTCATAGACGGATTACCCTACAAATGACCCTCCATGCTCTTTAAATAGAGATCATGGACCAATCGGGTGTTAAGCCACGGATCAAGTGTCGGTAATACCGAGGAGAGAATGAACCGTCGGATCACTACATATCGTGACCGTCGGATTGTAAGTTACAAAATGTACATAGTAAAGAAACACACTTTACCTAACTCTATACCTAACTCTATACTAGACCAAGTTGTACTTAATTGTTTCCTATGTGTCGGAATATCCTAACAATAGGACTCTTCATTTTCTCTTTTGTAGCTAATCAAGAGTCTAACAGTTCTGTTGCAAATCTAATTTGAATTAGCCACTTGTAGCTAATCAGGAGGTCAAACAGTCCTATTACAATTCGAATTAGCCACCTGTAACAAGTTTATCTCAGAAAACGTCATGTTAAATTTCATTTGAATTAGCCACCTGTAGCAAGTTTATCTCATAAACAATTATGTTATTTTCCTTTAAATATTTGTTGCATGGAACCGAGAGAAGCTAGAAGGAATTACGTGTTAAGTTAAGTATTTTTGCTGATACTCTATATTCAGACTTCATTTCTTCCATAATACAAATTTCGTGTTGCCAATGATCATTTAAAGTGCATCCTTAACTAGCTAGCATTCCAGCCACATCAGTTGCAGAGGGCCCCTACATTGAAGGAGGTTTTTCATTTGTTGTTTTTAGTTCAATTTCCATTACTCTGTTTTCAACAAATCTGTTTTCTAAATTACGATGATATTTCATTTCAGTTTTTAATCATTAGCATAATGATAAATCACAACTATGAAGCCTTGTTCTTTTAAGATATTTTGTGGAGAAAAATGACTCTATTTCCAAACTGAATTAATATTGAAGTAAAAAGAATACACAGTGTCTTAGTTTTCTTACTGTTTTGTCATTCATTTTCATAGAACATAATTGAAAATTAACTGTATTAATGGATGTTTTCAAAAGCCATTTCAAGATGATGATGATCCTAAACTAAATGGTTAAATGTCTACTTCATACAGTGATTGAATTTACTCAATACATTGTTATTTTCCTAGGAACTTATGAACTAAAGTATAATTGATTTTTTCCATAACACTTCAAGAGGGTAATGCTTCACATTTGAATTTTAGGGAAAGTAAAAAATACATTAGTTATTTACAGTTAGTTTTACAAGCTTTTACCTTTTTTCTTTCAGATCCTCACTTAGTTGCATCACTGATATTCCCAATAATCATTTCAAGGAGATTGATTTAATCACATCCCAAAATTGAATGGTTGAATGTTTAATGAATGCAATTACTTAGTTACCTTCTGCATCAATTTCATTCTTAGTTTTAAGAACTATATCCATGGATTAGGACTAATGATAAGATAAGATAGATGCTCTGTTTTTTTATTAGGTTCTAACTAGCCAACAGTTCTTGGTCCATTTTTAAGAAATTAGATTAACTTAGGAACATTTCCTTTCCTTTAAAACTCATTAGATTCACTTAAATTTTCTCATAGTTTTAGGTTGTACATTCTTATATATCAAAGAATAGAAACCCACCAAAAAAAACAACATAAACTATAAAACAACGAAGTAAGAAAAAGGTTAACTAAGCACGTATAGTGCACCACACTTCATCAGCTTACAAACCTCGGTTGATAATTTATGCAAGCAATTTAAGACACTAAATTGAATAAACATTTTGGAATCATTGTCAAGGAAGTGTAATTAGGTAGCCTCATCTCTTACATCTATAAAATGATATGCATGGAGAAAGAGACTCTAGGGGTAGATTCATAGCTAGAGGCAAGAGTTTAATTCCTACAACACCACTTACTCCACAAGAGTAAGGAGAGACACACCTCCATATAAAACTCATATTCCACATTTCACTAGCCATAGACTTCCTAAAGTTCTAAGGTCAGAAATCCAATTAAGAGGATCTCCTACTTCATCTATTGAGGCAGTCCTAGAGGAAGAAAATCTTGGATCTCCAACAAAAGGAGTAGCCTTTTTCACCTCTACAAGGGAACATATTTTAGTTGAAGAATTAGAAATTCCTAGTGGAGAGGGAGAAGTAGAACCTTTCTTCCACATACCATTGATAGAGGAACCAGAGGAAGAGCAATTAACCTTGCAGGTTGAATCTTATATTAACTTTGAAGAATCTATAATGGCAGGAAGAGAAGAAGATGGAGAGGGAGTTTTGATGGAGAATTTGCACTATTTGGAGGAGGAAGAGGTAGAGGAAATGATGGAGAAGGTAGAGGAAATAGGGAAGTTGATAATTCTTTTGGATTCCCTATAGTTGATGAAGAAACAGATGCCACAATGAAAAATATCTCACCTTCTGTCCTCCAAAATTTTCATGGATTAAAAAGTGAAGATTCTCAAACCTTTTTTGAGAACTTATGATTATTTACAAGACTCGCAAAAACTTAAATTGTTTCCTTCAACATTGAAAGGAGCTACTTTAAATGGTTCAGGGGATTGATCACTCAGTCTATTAGAACATGGAATGACGTGAAGAGAGAATTTTTGGACAGGTATTTGGATTATTGCATGCCTATCAATCACAAAGACGAAGTGTTTAAAATGATGCAAAGAGAGGATGAAATTTTGGAGGATTTAATTGAAAGATTCAACTATAACTTAAAAAGAGCAAAAATGGATAACTTAGATGAAGATACTTTAAAATCTTTTTTATTAAAAGCAATTAGAGATGAGTGGATAGACATCCTTAACATGATGGGGAAGGGAGATATCTCTTAACTCCCATTGAATGACATTGGAGAATTATGTGTTCATCTCTCAAGAGGAAAATCCAAAACAAGGAAAGGTCCAAGAGATCCTTCTCTTGCTAGAGTGAATAAATCTACAACTGGACCAGTGAGTAGGGAAGAAATTGGAAACATGCTTGATGAATTTAAAATAGATATTCTAGGGAGCCTTAGTGAATAGATAGACACCCTCAAGTTACAAAACAAGCAGAAAGTTGAGACTGATGCTTTACCTATTTTCTGTCCCAAATGTAGAAAGAGGCATGCTTTAAGAGAATGCCCTTTGGATGCAAAAGTCATAGAGACTTGTGTGATTTTTTCAGAAAACCATGAGACCAAGAGTTGTCCTTCAATTCCTAGTCTTAAGACTGTTTTTCAAGAGGAAACAATTTCAAATCCAACATAATCTCTTTGCTTTGTCTCTAGAAGACCTTAGCAGGGGCCACAAAACCAGGGTTTTAACAACCAAATGTATATTCAGCCCCCACCAAATTGGAATTCTTGGCAGTAATCTTGGCCTTAATCTCAATCTCAATCTCAACCTTGGGCTCAAGGAATGCAAAATCCCTATGAAAGATTCTCCCAATACTATCAATATCTTCCATCATATCCAAACTATCCTCCCCAACAAATTCCTCAACTAAATCAACAGCCCCAACTTCAAAACCAAAATCCTCAACTTTCACTGCCATTCTGTTATGCTCTTAACCTGCAAAGTAATACCCAGACAAAGAATTTGCGAAGAAAAGGTACCGAGAACACAGAATATGCGAAGAAAATATACCCAAAGCACAGAATAGCAATGATTTTATTATTCAGAGAGAAATGTTCACAGGCCTCTTCGAGGGGGCAACCTCCAATAGAGCAGAGATCGATTACAAAGCAAGACACGATACTCCTCGCAGGGAGTCTCTATCCTTTATATATGACTCATACATGCAATACCACGGGCCAATATCGTGGGTTTTATTAATACCATCTATCTAATACTACCGCCCATTTACAACTAACTGTTGTCCCGTCATTAATTGTGGGTTAACCACTTACAAATATTAATATGGGCTTTATTGACTCTTGACTATGACGTGATCCCATGACATAAATAAGGGGGTTAGGGTGGGACCCTAACATGCCCTCCCCCTTAAGACTAGCCTTGTCCTCAAGGCTGAAGCTGCGGAAACTGCTGAAGAATAGTGGCTGGTTCCCAAGTTGCATCTTCCGGAGAGGTGTCTTTCCATTTGACGAGGACCACCTTAATCATGCGGCCACGCAGGTGCTTGTCTCGTGTGTCTAGAACCTGTTCAGGTTGAAGCCAGATTGACCCTTCTTCGTCCAATTCAGGTAGACTAGTTTGAACTCGGCAATTGTTCCCAATCAATTTCTTGAGGCACGATAAATGGAAAACTGGGTGGATTTTTGCTGTAGGTGGCAAAGCCAACTTGTAAGCCACTTCTCCAATGCGCTGAAGTACTTGGTATGGTTCGTAGAATTTTAGAGAGAGCTTTTGACAACCCTTGTCTTTGAGTGATGTTTTCTTATATGGTTGCAGCCTCAAAAAGACTTGATCCCCTTCTTGAAATTGGCGCTCTGAGCGATGTTGGTCAGCCTATTGCTTCATACAGTTCTGAGCTTGATGAAGATTCTCGCGCAGATGGGCAAGCATGGTTGCGCGGTGTTGTAGGAGTTGATCCACGGCTTGTACTTTGGAGCACCCCGTGAGATAAGAAGTAGGAAGGCGGAAGTTGTCCATAGACTGCTTCATAGGGAGTCATTTTGGTGGTGGCATGATAGTTGGTGTTATACCACCACTCCGCCAGAGGTAACCACTGTACCCAAAGGTGTTGCTTTCCTGAAGTGAAACACCTAAGGTAGGTTTCTAGACATTTGTTGACGGCTTCTGCTTGACCATTTGTTTGCGGATGATATGAAGTACTGAGTTTGAGTTGAGTGCCTTGTATTCTAAAGAGCTCCTGCCAAAAATTACTCGTGAAGATTGGGTCGCGGTCGGACACAATAGAAGTGGGCATGCCATGCAATTTGAAGATCTGATGCATGAAAGTTTGAGCAACCAAAGTTGGTGTAAATGGTTGGGGTAGGGCGCAAAAATGAGCATACTTCGACAGTCGGTCCACAACCACCATGATGACTGACTTGTTCCCATAATTTGGAAGACTTGTAATGAAATCCATGGAGACCTCTGTCCAAATTGACGCCGGAATGGTCAATGGTTGTAATGTGCCTAGTGTGTTGACGGTTTCCCCTTTGTGGCGTTGACAGACGTCACATTCTGCTACGAAAGTAAGGATGTCCTGTTTCATGCCGGCCCAAAAAAATGATCTTCTGGTGCGAGCGTACGTCTTCTGAAAGCCCGAATGTCCTGCAATGGGAGATGAGTGCAATTCTGCCAAAATGCGACTTTTGAGGGTGGATGTTGGTAATATTACGACTCTGTCCTTGTAGCAAAGAATATCATTCTACCACGAGTAGCCCTTGCTGGAATTAGGATCTACCTGCAATTGAGAAATGAGCTGGGAGAGCCCGGGATGTGAAAACCATTCCCTGCGAGCCTCTTCAATCTAGTCGAGAATGGGGAGGGAAATTGCGAGCAGAGTACTTTCCTCCTCAAATTGGCGCGACAATGCATCTGCTACCCTGTTGTCTTTCCCTTTCTTGTAAATGATCTCATAATCATATCCCAGAATTTTGGCTAACCATTTATTTTGTTGTGGGGAAGATAGGCGTTGCTCCAAAAAATATTTAAGACTGTGATGATCTGTGCGGATTTGGAAACGTCGCCCCAACAAGTAAGGTCGCCAGGTCTCGACTGCATGTAAGATGGCCATCATTTCCTTCTCGTAGGTAGATTGGCCCAGATTCCTCCCACTTAATTGTTGGCTGGTGAAGGCCAATGTTCGCCCTTCCTGCATTAAGACCGCTCCAATACCTGTTCCCGAAGCATCACATTCAATGACAAATGATTTGGTGAAGTCCGGTAGTGCTAAGACAGCAGTGGAACACATGGCGGTTTTGAGAGCGGTAAATGCCTGTTGTGCTTCCTCGTTCCAGAAGAAGGAATTTTTCTTTAGGAGTTGCGTTAGGGGCTTTGCTATGCGGCCATAGTTGCAGACAAATTTACGATAATAGCCTGTGAGACCCAAAAAGCCTCTCAAGCTTTTCAAGGTCTTAGGTTGAGGCCATTCTTGCATTGCCTGGATCTTTTTGGGGTCCACCTTGACACCTTCACGCCCCACAATGTGGCCCAAATACTCAACTTCTTCCATGCCAAACGAACACTTAGACATCTTGACAAATAATTTATGCATGCGGAGCAGTTGCAAGAGTAGATCTACATGCTGAAGATGTGCCACCCAAGTGCCACTATAGATGAGGATGTCATCGAAGAAGACAAGGACAAATTTTCTGAGATATGGTTTGAGGAGGTGATTCATAAGGCTCTGAAAAGTAGAGGGGGCATTACAGAGACCAAATGGCATGACCAGGAACTCATAATGGCCTTCATGAGTTCTGAAAGCTGTCTTGGGAATGTCGACTTCCTTCATGCGAATTTGGTGGTAGCCTAAGCGAAGATCCAACTTAGTGAAGAATTGAGCCCCATTGAGTTCGTCCAGCAAATCGTCAACCACTGGGATGGGAAATTTATCTTTGACTGTTAACTTATTGAGGGCCCTGAAGTCGGGACACATCCGCCACTCCCCATCTTTCTTGAGGACCATGACCACTGGGGATGAATAAGGACTAATGCTGGGACGAATGACACCGGCTTCCAACAATTCCTTGATGATTTTTTCTATTTCATTCTTTTGGGTGAACGGATATCTGTATGGCCGCACATTTGGGGGTTGGGCCCCTGGAACCAATGTGATGCTATGATCATGTTCCCCTCGCGAGGGTGGAAGCTCATGAGGCTTGTCAAAGACCGTTCGATGTTTATTTAAAATCTGTTGCATCTCAGGATGAATTGGCGGAGACATGGTGTCTACTACCTGGATGGCATTGAATTCAGCTACCACTCCATGATGGACCTTTTTTAACAATTTTTCCATCCTATGCGAGCTAATGATAGAGGGGGCTCCCGCCTGTAGTCCACGGAGGGTATGTGTGGAGTTGTTCTGCTTAAAACTCATATATAACTCCTGGAAATCCATTGTGATTGGCCCAAGAGTGCGGAGCCATTCCTTGCAGAGGACAATGTCGCAACCCCCCATGTGTATTGCAAACATGTGGGTTTTCAATTGATAATCCCCCATTTGAATTTTGACATTTTCACAGCGACCTTCACATTTCATTGTGCCCCCATCTGCAATCTAGACTTGGAAGTTAGAAACTGCCCGGACGAAACAATGTGCTGCTTCAGCGATCTTTTGATGGATGAAATTATGGGTACTTCCACTATCAATCAAGACTACTACTAGGCGATGTTTAAGAAAACCCCTGATTTTGAGAGTTTGAGGGGAAGAAATTCCTGCCAATGCATTTAGCGAAATAATTGGTTCATCAGATACAATTTCCTTTTGGTTATCTTCTTCGATCTCCTCCGGTTCCTCAAGTGGTGGATCTTCCTCGGTGGAGCTGTAGTCAGTGGCATCTATTTGAAAAAACTTGTGCTCTTTGCATTTATGACCCGGGGAATATTTTTCATCACAGTAGTAACATAGTCCTTGCTTCCTTCTTTCGGCCATTTCCGCAGGTGACACCTTTTGAATTTTAAGTGTCTGAGTCGTATTGGGAGCCTGTGAGGGACGACCTTTAGCGGGGAAGTTGGGGCGGCTAGATTGGGCTGTTAATGCACGTTCCACCTTACGGGCTACCTGGCAAGCCTCTGTCCATGTGGGAGGGTGGTGGAGTAGAACCTAAGCTTTGATGGCTTCTTTAAGACCGCTGATAAAGCATTCCATGTAGAACTCATCTGTGAGACCCCTAGTGCGGAAGGCTAAGGCTTCAAAAGCAGTAATATATTCCTCCACTGTACCCGTCTGTCGGAGCTTAGTGAGACGCCCCAAAAAAGAGTCTTCCTGTTCAAAGCGACTGCGAAGAGTTTTGGCAAATTGGGCCCAATTCTGAAAATGTCCATTGCAACGCTGATGCCATTCCTTCCATTGCCATCGTTCACTGTCCAAGTACATGGTGCCCACCATAAGCTTAGTCCCCTCATCTATGATATGATTCAATTGGAAATACTGCTCCATTTGTGCTAGCCATGCAGACGTGTGATAACCGTCAAATTTATGCATATCCAACTTGGGAGGTCGCTGACTAGGTGGTGGATGGGTGTGCCAGACGTGCTGAGAGTGGCTAGACTCACCCTCATGGTATTCATGGCCATTATACGCCTCCTCGTGGGCTGGCTCCTTGCCCTTTGGGAGTGCATCATGTATCTGGTTACTTATTCCTTTAAGCTCAAGTTCGATATTCTTCACCGCAGTTTGGAGGGAGTGCATATGGTCTTCAATTTTGTCGATCCTTTCATTGGCCATCGCTTGAGCGCGAGTTTCTACCATACACCAACCTGAGGAAAAAATTGGGACCGCCTAAAAAAAATTTTACTAAGAAATTGAATGGTACCACCTTGCTCAGCTCGTCGTCCTGATTCTGATGGGCTAGGTCACCAATAAGCGCCCCAGAAGATCTCAGACTTTTTTTTTTTTTTTTTGGAAAACTCCTAACGGAGTTTTACTCCTTCCTGATCAATACTGCAGTCGCCAAATCCTTAGAATGTCAATGCCACCAAAAGTCATGCGAAAATTATATCTAGGGACAGGAACCCTTCACAACTACTCCGATCTGGTGGATCTGAGAGATCTGAATGGTGGAACAACTGCTGCTGTTGATCTGATGGAGCTGCGGGACTGATGTCGGCTGCTGCTGCACTTGCTGATCTGGAATAGGTGATGTGTGATCCCCCGATAGAAAGGGAACTATGGTCTTGAGGAGTGTCAGGTGCTACAGATCGCAATATACATAAGGGTCTAACAGTAGTACTCAGCCCAATGTTTCAGGGCTCTAACTAAGGAGGATCGACCGTACCCTTAGCCGTACGACCCGACTACCCTATCGTACGGGCGAGTAATCTCTCCGAGTGCTGTTCTCGGTGTACTGTAGCCACAAGACGGCCGAAGGTTTATCTATGGCGAGGTTTCAAGGGAGCTAGGGGGCTTCCTATATACCCAGAGGGTACGTGGAAGACAGTCCATGCGCGGTTCTGTCTAATGCGCTACTACTCAAAGGGGTAACCACAGGGGTTACAAGGGAGTCCAACAGACATGACCACCTCTTGTATTTCCTGCATGCATGCCTCCCCAAATCCGTAGGTTTATGCGCTTAACGACAGATCCCGTGGTTTAAATACGTCGGAACACGTCTCTAGCCAAAAAAAAAAATTTGCTAAAATTTGGAGATCCCACCGAGCCCTGGAAAGTGCTCTAATACCACTTGTTATGCTCTTAACCTGCGAAGTAATACCCAGACATAGAATTTGCGAAGAAAAGGTACCGAGAACACAGAATATGCGAAGAAAATATACCCAGAGAACAGAATAGCAATGATTTTATTATTCAGAGAGAAATGTTCACGGGCCTCTTCGAGGGGGCAACCTCCAATAGAGCAGAGCTCGATTACAAAACAAGACATGATACTCCTCGCAGGGAGTCTCTATCCTTTATATATGACTCATACATGCAATACCACGGGCCAATAGCGTGGGTTTTATTAATACCATCTATCTAATACTACCGCCCATTTACCATCTATCTAATACTACCGCCCATTTGCAACTAACTATGGTCCCGTCATTCATTGCGAGTTAACCACTTACAAATATTAATATGGGCTTTATTGACTCTTGACTATGACGTGATCCCATGACATAAATAAGGGGGTTAGGGTGGGACCCTAACACATTCCCATAGAGACCAAATCAGTTACATGCCCAACCATTACCAAACTCCAACAATAAAAATCCTCAGAATACCTATATGGTGGAGGGACAACAATTTCCAACTTATATGATCGCTCCTCTAGATCTCAATGATTTCCAACTAAGATCTAGTAGGATATTAGAAAAGAAAAAGGCTTCTATATTTATTCAAGAACAAGACAATCCTGAGGAAGATTCTCTACAGCCATATAAAAGTTTTGAAGGAACATCTCTTCAAAACCAGAATACTGAAAATGAAAAACAGAAAGAACCAATACACTCAACTCCTATCATAGAGAAACCACCAGTATCTACTTCTACACCTCCTTTTCCTGAAAGATTACAAGTTGATAGAGGGGTAGAAAAGCATATTATGTTGCCTAATTATGATTTTCTAGATGAATTGAAAATGGTCTATATCAAAATCCCTTTGTTACAAGCCATTAAGGAGATTCCATTTCTAGCTAAAACAATCAAGGAGTTGAGCATGAAGAAACCAGGAAGAAAATCAAAAGAAATAATAAGAATTCAACTGGCAGGAAAAATAGCAGACATAATGATGGGAAAATTTGCCATACAAAAATATGTACATCCAAGTTCTAGTTGTAAAAACACATATCAATGGAGTTGAAATTACAATTACATTGATTGATTTAGGAGTAGCAATAAACATCATGAGTGAACAAACCATGGAAGAACTCAAGCTTCCTAATCTTCTTTATAAACCTACATTACTGCAATTGGCAGATAGATCTGTAATTAAACCAAATGGTGTGTTAGGAAATATTTCAGTGTCCTTAGACTCTTGGAATTACCCTGTTGATTTTATGATCTTAACCCCTAAGAACAGTCTAGGAGGACATCCATTTATATTGGGAAGACCTTGGCTAGCTACGGTTGATGCTTTCATTAGTTGTAGATCTGGTGATATGTATATCTTTGATGGTAACTCAACTAAGAAATTCACTCTATATCCTCCAACAAGAACAATCATAGAGATAGATGAAAAAGAATGGATTTATGATGAAAATGATATTCAACCTCTCTTTTACTATTTCAATCATTAGTGAAGATAGTCAAATCTTAAATATAATGGAAAATTTTGAACCATCTCCAAAATATGAACATGATCAATTTGAAGAAAAATCCAATATTGAATATTTTTCATCAAGGCAGATGTCTCTTTATTCTATGGAAGAATTTGGTAGCTCTACAGTTGAAATCTTTCCAGGGAAAACATTGAACATAAACAATAACTTGGAAAAATTACAACAGGAAAAGCTAGTCAAAACATTACAACAACATTCTTTTGCATATGCATGGGAATACACTGACATGAAAGGAATTGTTCCTAAGACTTGTATACATCGCATCTACATTGAGGAAAATTATAAACCTATTAGACAACCTAAAAGAAGGATGAATCCAAATCTTAGAGAAATTGTGAAAGAGGAGTTGCAAAAATTGTTGAATGTAAACTTCATTTACCCAATTTTAGATAGCCAGTGGGTTTCTCCTGTAGTGATTGTGCCTAAAAAGAATGGTAAATGGAGGGCATGTATTGATTATCGAGAATTGAATAAAGCTACCATAAAAGATTATTTTCCTTTGCCCTTTATAGATCAAGTGTTCGATACATTAGCAGGTAAGAAGTATTTCTCATTTTTGGATGGTTTTAGTGGTTACAATCAAATTCAGGTAGCACCTAAAGATCAAGATAAAACCACATTCACCTGTCCATGGGGAACTTATGCCTACTAAATACTTCCTTTTGGATTGTGCAATGCACCTACGACATTCTAAAGAGCAGTACTAGAAATTTTTTCTAATCTAATACATGATTGTGTAGAGGTGTATATGGATAAGTTTATAGTTTATGGGAATACATTTGAAGAAGCTTTATAAAATTTGGAAAAAGTTCTTAAAAGGTGTAAGGAAGAAAACCTTTCACTAAGCCATGAAATTTTTTTTATGGTGTTTACAGAAGAGATTGTCTTAGGACATCGCATTTCAGGAGATGGAATTAAAGTTGATAAATCTAAAGTTGAAGTCATCTCCAAACAATCAATTCCAAGTTGTCAAAAGGATGTTAGAATTTTTCTAAGATTCATAGGATACTATAGAAGGTTTATAGAAAATTTCACTAAACTAGCATCCCCACTCTTCAAATTACTCACCAAAGATTGTGAATTCAATTGGAATCCTGATTGCCAGTTGGCATTTGAGACTTTAAAAGCAAAAATTTCTGAAGCACCCATCTTAAGAGGTCCAAACTGGAAACTACCTTTTCACATTTCAACAGATGCTTCAGATACAACTCTGGGAGCTGTATTAGGACAAAAGGATTTGATCCCCTATGCCATCTATTACATAAGAAAGAATTTGACTCCCACTAAGTTAAATTACACTGTAACTGAAAAGGAATTCTTAGTTGTTGTTCATGCTATCAACAAGTTCAGACATTACATAATAGGCTATGAAACCTTTTTTTCATACAGGTCACTTTGCAATTAGGTACTTAATGAATAAACCTATTACTAATGGCAGAGTTATAAGATGGTTATTACTCTTGTAAGAATTCAGCATCACTGTTCTAGATAGACCTGGAAAACAAAACACAGTTGTTGATTTCTTGTCTAGAATTCAAAATATCAAAGATGACACTCCAATTGAAGATAAATTTCCTGATGAATTTCTTCTTGCAGTAACTACTCAAACCCCTTGGTTTGCAGATATTCCCAATTACTTAGTCACAGGAAATTTACCTTCACATTCATTTTCTAAGGAGAAGAGAAAAATCATTCGAACAAGTGCAAGTTAATCATGGATTACTAATGAATTGTATAAAACAGGTCCAAATATCATGATCAGAAGATGTGTTCAAGAAGATGAAATGCCTGAAATTCTTAAGGGATGTCATGATGAACCTTGTGGTGGACACTAACCTGACAAGAGGAAAACCTATAAAATCCTTCATTTAGGATATTATTGGCCCTCCATCTTCAGAGATGCCAAAGAATATGTCAAAAGTTGTGATAGTTGCCAAAGGTTAGGAAAACTTACTCCTTTAGATGAAATTCCACTACAAACTCAGATACTCATTAAACCTTTTGAAAAATTGGCCTTGGATTTTGTTGGACCAATTAATCCTCCATCTAAAAAAAAGAAGTATATTTTGGTATACACTGATTATGTCACTAAATGGGTAGAGGCTAAAGCATTACCTTTTGCTCATGAAAAATCTGTGGTTAATTTTACTTTTGAGGACATCTTCACTTTTTTCGGTGTTCCAAGACAAATTGTGACAGATCAAGGATCTTAATTTACATCTAAAATGGTGGAAAGGCTTGTGGAATATTACAAGATCAAACACAAAAAGTTTACTCCTTATCATCCATAAGAAAATGGTCAAGTTGAATCTACCAGTAAGGTGATTGAAGGAATTCTCACTAAGACTATACATCTACACAAAAGAGATTGGGCAAAAAGGCTTCCTGAAGCCTTATGGGCCTACAGAACTACATGGAGGAACACAATAGGACATACTCCCTATGAGATTTTTTATGGGAAGAATGTCCTGTTCCCTATAGAGTTTCAAATTAGAACCTTCAAGATGGCATCCAATTGGGACTAGATTTATCAAAAGCACAGAAAGATAGATTAGAGAAACTCAATGAGCTTGATGAAATCAGGCAAGATGCAGTTCAAAGAACTAGTATAATCCAGCAACAAAGGGCTAAATGGCATGATAAGTATATCTAGGAGAAGAAGTTTCAAGAAAGCGATTGGGCACTTTTGTTCGATGCAAAATTCAAATATTTTGAAGGAAAATTTCAGACTTATTAGCTTGGTCCATATGAGATTGAATAAGTCTTTAATAATGGAGCGGTGAGAATAAGGGCAATAGATGAAATAAAGGTACCTCTTCGAATGGTCATCGATTGAAGATATATCATAAGCCAATTTTAAGAGAGGATTTTATCAAGATTTTCCAAGATAACACTGAAATGAAGTTGGTGAAGAAGATATATATATATATATATATATATATATATATATATATAGATATATATATAAAATGAAAAAATCATTAAAAAAATAATAATAAAATGTATAAGTATGAAAACCAATCATTAATTGGACTACTTATATAGAAAATACAAGGTGAAAACCATAGATTTTTGACATCCTATAGTTTCCATTTCCTTTCTGTAATAAGTAGTGACATAAAGCTACATTCATTTGTAGTTCATAATCTACAAATTCATTTCATTTTACAGTCTCATTCCATCTCACCCCATTTTCATTTTATTTTACAGTTTCATTCCATCTCACTCCACATTCATTCCATTTCACTGTCATATTCCATTTCCATTTCATTTCACATTCATGTTCCATAGCCATACTTCATTTTTTTATCTTATTCCGTAGTTGATTCCATTCTATAGCTAATTTGATTCTGTAGCCATATCTCATTCAGCAACTCTAGCATAATTATACAACTTACAAACAAATGATGATTGCAGGAAATTGAAGAATCTTGATTTGAAGACAAATATGCTAAAAGGGTATCTACAGATCAACAACAAAGAAAACAACAAACGAAAAGGTTGAGTTCTAAAAGGTAAAGTGCAAAAATTTATTTTAAATAGCAAGGTTAAGACATAAAACATATATAATATGTATATTCATATGTTTCATTAATGAGTCATCATTTGATTTGATTGCAATCTCCATAATACTACATATCTACCACATCCTTCATATTTTGTCACATAATGGTCCATAATTAACTCCCTCGTTGGTTATTAACGGTCATGAATATGCCATGACATACTTGTCTATGTTTCTCCAGAACCCCTACCATCTATTTATTTCATACAAACTCACAGTCCCTTTCACCATATTCACAGCCAATTCATTTCATAAAAGCAAGAAGGGTAATTCTAAAGGTTGAGAACTCTGTGTAGTAGAAGGCATGGGGCTAATTATCAGATTAGAACAGGTAGGACAAAAGTACATGGAAGGATACCCATGACTCAAAGAAATGTTGTAGAAAGCTGGATGGTTTAAATTCATCGCGAAATTTGATGGTTTTCATAAGAAAATTACAAAATCATTTTCTCGATCTTGTGGTGGCACAGAGGTAGAAATTGGAGATATCAAGTTTGCAGTGACTGAGTCATTCATGACTGAGGCCACGGAACATCCAAGGCATGGTTAAAGATGGTTCAATAACAAGGTGTTCCACAATGAATCATGGAATGTAATACTCAAAAACCCAGGTATGGATGTCTCTATTTTTAGAAAAGGTATTCCCATTTCAACTCTTAAAAGTAAGTGGAGGAACATGCTCTTGGTTTTACATAAATTTATCACTTGTGGGGGGAGGTTTGGTTACATGTATGTATACCATATCCATTTACTGATGAATTTCTTAGAAAATGGTGAAATGAATCTTCCTTTCTTCCTACTAAATAGTTTAAGAAGGATGGCCTCAAATGTGCAAAAGAGAATATAGTTCATAGATATAACCATGTATCATCATGTGTTGATAAAGATATTGATTGAGTTTTATTTAAAAAGCATAGAAGATACCTGTGAGAATTTCGTTATTAGAAACCATTTCCAAGAAGCACCAGAGTCACCTAAGGAAGATAATGTTAGAAGAAGTAGAAGAAAGAAGACTGGTATAACTATTGAAAAGAAACCTGAGTCTTCATTACAGAAAGATGATGAAATGTTAATCTGTGAATAAATGACAGAAATCAAGAAGAAGATCAAGGCAAGTGGGAAGACAAGAAAGGAGGAAAAGGTCACAAATGAGGAGAATGTAAGTGGCAAGTGGGAAGACAAGAAAGGAGGAAAAGGTCACAAATGAGGAGAATGTAAGTTCTCCACAACTTAGAAGGAGCTATAAACTCCAAGGTTTGGTAAAGAAAACATCATAAAAAAGGAAAAAGTTTATAAATTTAGATGAGGAAACCCCAGAACCATCTCCTATTAACATCCCTTCTACACACAGTCCTCAAAATTCTCCTATTCATGATTTTGAAGGTAGCCCAAGCAGAAGATCTCCAGGCATAGACCTAGTGCAACAATAAATATATGACTATATAGAATCACTAGAGAAGACAAGTGCCTCAATGAACCCAGAACCTTCTGTCAATCCACAAGAACCTCTAATTGATGCTCTTAAACAAGAAATTTATGAATTAGATATATTGACAAGATATATCAAACAAGACAATGAGACCTTGAAGGAACAAAATAAATTGGACAAGGCAATTCACGATAATACCATTCTGCATCTAGGATTGTGGTATAAGAAAAACATGAAATTGAAATGAAAGAATAAGATTTTGAGCAGAAGAGTCATTAACCTTAAGTAAAAGCTTCTTATGAGAAAGCCCAAAATGACAGTCACCTAAAAGAAGAAAAAAAGAAGGAAATTGGATGTACTAGCAGAGGTGTCTACGAAAATGCGGTAGGGAGGAAGAACTCACATTTTTGGCAAATTGCATGAGGACATGCAATGATTTTTTAGTGGGGGTATGTTGAACCTCAGAATTACCCTGTCCTTGACATTTTTTCTCACCTTTTTTCCCTCACTTTCTCATAAGATTAAAAACCAATCAGTGATGAATTCTAGGTTTTGTCTTGAGGAAAGCATTAAAATGATTGCCATATTATATTTTCATGTTCTTGCTATTTGAATGGATTTTTTCAAAGCTACAGAACACAACCTATTCTGCAGCTAACTATGGATTCTGTAGCTACTCTCATGGTTTGCTAGGTTCTAGGTTTCAAATGAAGAATTGGGCCACATTGGCATTTCTAGAATCATCTCCACATGGATTCTATCCTATTCACTCGGTCCAGATCGACGGAAAAGCAATCCTAAGTTCATGGTCAAAGATGGAGTCAAAGTACGTTATCCGAAAGTAGTAGGACTCTTGATTTTGTCTTTCGTAGCTAATCAACAGTCTAACAGTTTTGTTGCAAATCCAATAAGAATTAGCCACCTCGAGGTAATCAAAAGCTTAAACAGTCCTATTGCAATTTGAATTAGCCACCTGTAGGAAGTTTATATCATAAACAGTCATGTTAAATTTAATTCAAATTAGCCACCTGTAGCAAGTTTATCTCATAAACAGTTATGTTATTTTCCTTTAAATATATGTTGCATGGAACCGAGGGAATCTAGAAGGAATTACGTGTTAAATTCAGGCTTTTTGATGATCCTCTGTAATCAGACTTCATTTTTTCATAATACAAATTTATTTTTGCCAATGATCATTTAAAGTGCATCCTTAACTAGCTAGCATTCCAGACACATTAGTTGTAGAGGGCCCTTGCACTGAAGGAGGTTTTTCATTTGTTGTTTTTAGTTCAATTTCCATTACTCTGTTTTCAGCAAATCTGTTTTCTAAATTAGGATGATATTTCATTTCAGTTTTTAATCAATAGCATAATGATAAATCACAACTGTGCAGCCTTGTTCTTCTAAGATATTTTGTGGAGAAAAATGACACTGTTTCCAAACTGAATTAAGATTGAAGTAATAAGAATACATAGTTGGCTAGCTTCTTAATTTTTTGTCATTCACTTTCTTAGAACATAATTGTCAATTAACTGTGTTAATGGATGTTTTCAAAATCCATTTCAATATGATGATGATCCTAAACTAAATGTTTAAATGTCTAATTCATACAGTGATTGAATTTACTCAATACATTGCTATTTTCCTAGGAACTTAGGGACTAAGGTGTAATTGAATTCTTGCACAGCACTTCAAGAGGGTAATGCTTCACATTTGAATGTTAGAGAAAGTCAAAAATACATTAGTTTTTTACAATTATTTTTACATGCTTTTACCTTTTTTCTTTTAGATCCTCACTTAGTTGCATCACTCATATTAACAATAATCATTTCAAGGAGATTGATTTAATCATATTCCAAAATTGAATGGTTGAATGTCTAATGAATGCAATTATTGAGTTACCTTCTGCATCAATTTCATTCTTGGTTTTAAGAATTGGATCCATGGATTAGGACTAATGATAAGATAAGATAGATGCTCTATTTTTTTTATTAGGTTCTAACTAGCCAAGAATTCTTGGTCCATTTTTAGGAAATTAGATTAACTTAGGAACATTTACTTTCCTTTAAAATTCATTAGATTCACTTAAATTTTCTCTTAGTTTCAAGTTGTACATTCTTAGACATCAAAGAAAAGAAACTGTTAGGCCCCTATACTACTAGTGTAACCCCTTATTATTATTAGTACAACCCCCTTATTGTTATTAGTACAACCCCCTTATTATATTGTTGTGCCCATGTAGTCCCCATATTGTTATTATTATGTCCCATAGAAGCCCACTATTGCTATTATTGTTCCCTTACATTATTATTTTTATGTCAGCTTTGATTATATTATCACCCCTTAGACTCCTATATATAGAAAGGAGGCCTTGTCAATTGTATCATCCAAGAATTTTTCATTTGTGTAATGTAAAGAAGGTTTCCCACTCGAAGAGGCTAAATTCTAAGGCGTTGATCTATCTTTTCTATCTTTTTATGAGCTGGTTTCATAACATTTAGTATCAGAGCTTTGGATTCTAGGGTTTCGCTACTCCAAATAGGCCATTGTGGCATTTTTGCTACAATTCCTTTTTTGCGACATTTCAAACACGAACAAAAAAACCCATTTGAGACGAAATCGTGCCAAAACTTGGGTCTGAATTTCAGAGCTTTTTGCCCTATATTTGCAGAGATATGATCTGAGGAAGTTGGTCTTTTTACAAACTCCTGAATTACATTCCAAACAGGTGACCTGGGGAAAATCATCATAACTTTTGCTTCGGGCATCATATTGAAATTTTGTAAGAAGTTGCAGAAAGAGAACTGACTGTAGTTTCTTGTGTATAATTTTTACATCCTAAGGTTAAAGCAGTGACACGTGGCACTTCATACAATTTCAATCTTCTAAAAAGGTATATAATCAGGTCATATTGGTAGATTGTTCATAACTCTTTCTTGGAGAATCTAAATTTGATCAGACTAGTGGCATTGGAAAGAGGACGCAGAGGGCTACTGTAGGTTGTAATTTCAAAATTGGAAGAACCAAAATTACAGAGTTATAGTCATTTCAAGATCGAGCTCCTGAAATCAAGAAAAGGCAATATGAGGAAGTTTGATGGCAAGGATCCAGTAAATTGGATACTACAGATGGAGAAATATTTTGATCTACATGGTGTACCACTATTACAAAGGTTATGTATTGCATCTAATTATTTAGAACTGAATCAATTTTTATGGTATAAAACGCTTTGTTCTCGCAAACCACTTGTCACGTGGTCAATTTTCACGAAGGAAATGATAGCACATTATGATGATACAAAGAGAAACTCCTTCTTTAGCCAATTGATAAATCTCAAACAAAAGGGTTCAATGGAAGAGCACATTGAAGACTTTCAAAAATTGAATAGAATGGTAATTTATATTCCAGAGAAGCAAAGGATTGATGTCTTCATAAGGACTTTAAAGGTTAACGTTCAACATGAGGTTCGTTTTTGGGAACCTAATTCATTGGAGGAGGCATTCAAGTTGGCAAGAAAAATTGAAAGCAAAATTATGAAAACAAGGAATCCCACCACTCATGACTATAATTATGGAAGTGTTTCTTCTCATAGCCTTCCACAACCTACAAGGCTTACACCACAACAATTGGAAGAAAAAAGAGAAAAAGGGCTTTGTTACAATTATGATAGAAATTGCACTAAAGGTCATAAGTGTGCTGAGAAGAAATTATTTTACATAGAGTATGAAGAGGAGGAATAAAAGGATCAAGAAACATCAAAAGAAGAGGATATACACTAGGACCCAACCCCAGAGAAAGAAGAAATGAAACCAACCATATCTTGTAAAGCATTGGCAAGAATTACCACTCAAACTCTCAAGATAGAAGGACATATCAAGAAGAAAAGGTTCAAGAAGTGAAAGATCACATCGAGAAAGAAGAAATGAACCCAACCATATCTTGTAATGCATTGGCCAGAATTACTACTCCTCAAACTATCAAGATAGAAGGACATATGAAGAGGAAAATTATTCAAGAAGTGAAAGACCACATCGAGCATCAAGAAATGAATCCAGCCATATCTTGTAAAGCATTGGAAGAAATTACCACTCCTCAAACTCTCAAGATAGAAGGAAATATCAAGAAGAAAAAGGTTCAAGCAGTGAAAGATCACATCGAGCATCAACAACAAGTTCTCCAACCTTTAAAGGATAACACCACTTTGGTGTAGAATCAAATGAAAAAACAGCTAGATCAACATCGCAGTGAAATTTTTTTTGATGTAGGTGATTGGGTATTTTTACGGTTACATCTCAAGCAAGTTATTTATGAGAAGGAAATGTTGGCAATACTACATGCACTTAAGAAATGGAGACCTTACCCAATGGGAAGACACTTGAAGGTAAAAATGGATCATGATAGTCTTAAATAAATACTTTTTAGAACAAATATTATCTTTAGAAGAACATAAAAAGTGGGTCACAAATATGTTGGGTTATGACTTTGACATCATCTAGAAAAGGGAAGAAAATTTTTGTTGCAGATGAACTCTCAAGAAAGTATGAGGATGTGGAAGCATGGTTTTGTGCTATTTCTATTATCCAACCAGATTGGATAAACGAAGCAAGGGATGAATGGAAGAAGGACAAAGAAGTGTGGCCACTCATTCAAAAGTTGCAAGATATCCCAATTCAAACAATATTGCTAGAACTTGAAGAGGAAGGAAAAATCGTATTGGAACCTAGAGCAGTCACAGAAACATGAACTCGATAGCTACAAAATCAATCAATTTCAGAGTATCTCATCAAGTGGAAGAGTATTCTAGACAATTCTGAATTTGCTAAGAAAAACTATAAATGGAGAATCAGGAAGTTAATTAGGATGGTTTTCAAACTATGGTTTCTGGAAGAAGGAACCCTAAAAATTCGCAGGGTCCCATGAAGGCTAATCCCACTCCAAACCAAAACAAGTACATGGTGTTGTGAAATCCTAATGAGGATACCAATCTACCTAAATATATTACGAATCTTGGATCGAATTTTGGTGAGACTTAGTGCCAAGCTAATTCGAAGTGAAGAACCCCAGAAACACCTCTTGAAATCTTGACCATGGAGGAAACCAATGTGCAAGAAGTAGTGGATATGGGTGTTAAGGAGGAAGCTGAGACTTTAAGAAATGGGCTTCCTCCTTTTCATCTCATTTATGTTGTTATGGTAGTGCTTTCAATTGAATGCAAGAGACCCCTCTCTACTTACAAATCAAACATCTCCATAATTCCACTAATATGGCACAACAATTAGTAGAATTAGAATGATATAATGAGGACTATTCTATTTCCTTGTGAGCCATTGAGACTATGAAAAAGTTCCTTGAGACCCACTATGATTGGTAAGGCCTCTTTAGTGAAAGGGGTGAGATCGACCTAGTGAAAGGGGTAATAGAAACCACATCGTTGACATTGATGATTCCAAGTAGAAGATCTGATTTGCAAAATTTGAATTGTTATGGCATAACCATTACATTATCAAAAAATTGTTTGAAGATGGGGGCAAATGATTTTACTAACCATGAACATATCCCTTTTAAGGATTCCCTTAATAGGCTCTATGTTAAAGTAATTTATGTATAATAAAGTATTGTAATCATTAAACATATGTTTTGATTTATTTTCATTTGCATTCCTTTTCTTATTTTAAGGTATTCATTTTATTTTATGCATCATGTTTTTTTTGGTAAATCATGTCATGATGGTCCCACTCCCTATTATGGCATTAGCTATCTTAATGGTGATATTCATTGGATGTACCAAAAATCCTTAATCATCTGGGTCATTTAATCACCATCCTAAGTTGAATTACTTAATCCTACAACCATTAATTAAGTTGAATATGTTGCAGTAACTACTCTACCTACCATAACTCTTAAGAATTGTTTTTACCTCGCAAGTGTTCAAATTCACCTAGATTATTTAATTATCACATACCTAAATAACTTTCCCAATATCCAAAGACTTCAAATCTAAAAAAATATATACATACTAAATTTTATTATACGAATTTAATATCCATATTTACACAAACAAACAACAACAAAAAAAAATTAATATATATATATATATATATATATATATATATATATATATATATAATTTAACAAATGTATTATATATATATAATTTAACAAATTAATACATTTCATTTTGAATACAACTCTGATAACAAGGTAATTAGTTGTCTAAATCATAATAGTCATATAAAATGAAACCAAACATGTGACCTAATCACGTCTACACTTCATCATCACCATGAATACCTTTCGTATAATGACACTTCTAATACATGAGAGGGTGGATACCTTTTGTCGGGCCAACATCTCTATCACTAATAGTATTAGCAGCGTGATAAGGGAGAAATCAAAAATAACTCATTTAAATAATTTTTATTAAATTTTTATTTTTTTAATATAAAATATTTTATAAATTTTTTAATTTAAAATACTATTTATTTTTATTATTATTATTATTGGAAAAATTTCTAATATAAAATATTTATAATCATATATAATGATGACAAGGTTATATATTTTCTTTTAAACTCATCTTTCTTACCTTAAAATACCTTATAATTCTATGTCAAAATTGATGTTTTCAAGTAAGAATAGATGAATAGAAATAATTCAAGAAAGGCCAAGAAAATCCAACATATACCTTATTTCCCATCAATATAAAAAGGAAGAAACAGGTCACGAACCATGAGCGTGGATGCGTAAATACAATTCAAGGGGAAATGTTGATTTTGATGAACAATTGTGTTTTACATCGAAAAGTAAACTAACATAATCACATTTACCAATGTGGTTGATATACGTCGATAGGCTTATATCAACCATATTAATAATTATTATGGGTATTTTTTAAGCACCAACTAATTAGGTTGAATAATAACTATATAAATATTAACAACGAGATTATTTATATATATTATTATATGAATAATATAATAATAATATACACTCCTAATAATATTAGTAATATTAATTAATAATAAGAATAACTCATATTAATATTAGATTATCATTATATTATTAAATATATGTATAATAATATATTTAGTATTATATTATTATAATAATAATATCTCATTATAATATTATAATAATATTATATTATCATTATATTCTTATAATAATATACAAATATAATAATAATTATAATAATATTATAATTAATATTGTTTTTTCCCTATGGAAAAAGTCGTAATTTTCATTATTAAGAGAAAATTACATTTTGTAGATGCTGAGCATATGCAGAGTATAAGGCATTGCCTGTCCAAAATAATATTAAGCAGTGGTATAATGCTCCACATAGGGAGTAAACAGATCAAAAAACAAAAAGCATTATGGTCTCTACGCAGAGAGAGTGTAGCTTAGCTTAGTTCTATAATTGCATGTATAAAAACATAGATATCTACATATAAACAAAACGAAACTCCTGACTCAAATTCAGCCTTCAGTTATGCTTCTGGATCTATGAACAGTCTATGATAGACTGATAGTGTTGATAGGTAACTCCATCCTTCTCCTCATGTATCAACCAAGTACCATCATCCCTGTGCACTGCCTCCTTGGATAGGTGATCGATCGCTGAGTTTCGCTCCCTGTAAATGTGATGGAAAACAAAGGAGTCAAAAGTCAAAATGAGCCTGTGAATATCATCCAAGATATGCCTCAATGAGTATGCATTGCAATTAGATTTATTTTTTATCCAGTTGCATAATACTTTTGAATCACCAAGGGGTTGAAGGTTCATGCATTGTTTGTTCAGGGGAAAATGAATGAGGTATTTGGCAGTTATGAGTTCAACAAAGTTATTGGTGCCTCTTTCCAGACCCATTTGTATTTTAAAAGAGTGGGTTTCTGATATATGTAATATGGTTCCCGCCCCACATCCTATCTCTTGTGTCGATCCATCGAAGTAAGCCCATGGCATGGAGGTGTTTATGGATTCCATCGTGATGTTCCTATGATGCTGTTGAGTGGTCTCTTCTGTAATAGAGTGATAGTCGGCTATAGTTATAGACAGTATAAAGGGCTCGGGTGGAGCCTTCTGCTGAAAAATAGTACTGTTCCTGGCTATCAAAATAGCCCAGCAAGTGAGTAGTGGTAAGTTTCTCTCCTTTCCAGTGGTGGCCTTCCACCAATTGTTCCATGCATCTTTTATGTTATCACCATGCCACCGACATGTTATGGGAAGTAATGTGTGTAGGCTATTCTATAGATCTTAGGTGGTAGGGTAGTCCAAAAATAGGTGGTCGTTGTCTTCAATGCAATTTCTACAAAGGTGGCACCAAAATGGTCCTAAAAAGGATCGCTTCAACAAATTTTCACCCATCAGGATTTTATTGTGCAGAATAGACCACATTAGCAGCCTATTTCTAGGGGCCGCTTTTAGCTTCCACATAAGGTTCCCCAAGGCTTAGTTTCTTGGGGCTTATAGGGTTCCATCAATACCAGATATCCTATCTTGGGTGCATATGAGCCATGTTTGGCATATGCCCAAATTAGTTCATTGTCCCCTTCCATGATATTGATGTGGGCCTCTGTTGATTCAGTTAGGTAGTCACGCTAGTTCTGTTGCTAGTGCAAAGGGATATTTAGGAAGGTCCCTAATTTCCAGGCCTGTTGTGTCAAGGAGGAATGAGCATTGTCAGCAATATGGTAAATATGTGTGATGCCTTGATCAACGAGGTGTGTTTTCAACTCCGCGGGTATCCTATGAGCATTACCACAACCAAACGAGGGATCTTACCCTATGCACACCAAAGACCCAGATCAGATTCTCCATGTCAGTCCATTTCATATAAGACTCATAGCATTTATTACATCCTTCCAAATGATGGATATGTTTGATGTATTCCTTTGTGCTTGTCTGATCCAGTCAAGAGGATAGGAAGGGTAATATATTTAGAGACCGCTACCTTTGTCCATAGGCTGCGGTTGTTGAGAAATTTCCATCCTAACTTTTCTACCAATGATTTGGAGAAAATATCCAGTCTCTTGATCCCCCAGCCTCCCCACCATTTGGGCAGGGCAAGATTTTCCCATCTGGCCCATGCAAAAATTCTCCCACACTATTTCCCCTTCCATAAGAACCAACAACAGATGTTTTGTAATCTAGCCAATATTCCTCTATGGACCAAGCCAAAGTCATCCAGTATATGGGCATTGCTTCTAGAACACAACCTTGATCAGGACCAACCTACCTGCTCTTGACAAATATTTGTGGTACCAGATATTAAGGTGTTTTTCTACCTTGGTGATTAGCCAGGTCCAATCAGCTATTTTATATCCATGTTGCTTTAATCTATAACCTAGGTACCTTAGCCCTTCTTCCAAAGACGGGAGAGTAAAGGAAAATCTCCTGAGCGCATACTATATTTCGTGTTGTGAGCACCCTGCAGCTGTGATAGTGGATTTTTCTTTGCTCAACACCATTCCCATAGCTTTTTGGAATATTCTGAAAGCATTGTACAGAGATGTTAGATTGCCAATGCCTCCATTGGTGAAGATAAGTACATCATCAACAAATAGCAGGTGAGTCAGAATGCAGGAGTCGGTGGTCTTAATTCCCATAATCCACCGTTGCCTGTGGTCTTCTCCGATAATTCTACTAAGGCCCTCCATTATGAGTAGAATAGAAGGGCGATAGCGAGCATCCCTACCTGAGCCTTCGTTCCACATGAAAAAAGGGTGATGTCGAGCCATTGATTAGTACACTATAAGAGATGTTGGTTATACAACACATGATCCACTTGATGAAGGTGTAGGGGAAACCCAAATGAGTTAACAAAAATCAGATGTAGAGCAAGCTGACTCTGTCGAATGTTTTTGATAGGTCTACCTTCAATATCATACCTTTTATCTTTTTGAGCTGAATAGTGTGGAGGAGTTCTTATGCAGTGCACACCACCTCGTGAATCTATCTGTTTTGAAGGAAGGAAAATTGTTCTTGGGAGATGTACAAGGATAGGATTAGCCTTAGGAAATTAGCAATAATCTTTGTGATGATTTTGTAGATACATATACATAAAGATATAGGCCTGAAATCATCGAAAGTGGATGGTTTGTCTATTTTGGGGATGAGAGCTATGAATGTGGAGTTGAGGCCTTCCGAAATCCTTCTGCATCTTTGGAATTCTTCAGTAATCCTTAATAGATGTGCCCCTATGATATCAAAGAAGGTAATGTAAAATTCTATTGTCCAGCCATCTGACCCCGGACTCTTATCCTTCTTGAGCCATTTTAAGGTTCCTTCGAGCTCATTTAGAGTGACTTCTTTTGTAAGATCCAAGTCTGCCTCCTAGTCAAAAAATCTGGGGAATAGCTTGACAGTGCGCATCACTTCAGCCATAGTGTCGATAGGGGGTGGTAGCTCTCGAAAGGATTGTATGGCTTGTCCATGTTCATTTTTAAGCTCCCATATTGTATTGATGACCTTCCTCCCGTTAGCATCTTTATTGATCCAAAATGGATCTTGGATAGACTTCTAATTCTAAAGTGTTCCTCACAGAGGAAAACGAAAGTCAAGGGATGCTCCTGGAAATAGTCCCATTGCGTAGACCTTTTGATTCTGAATCTACTGCAATTTTAATGGGCTAAACTGGACTTCAGATGGGGACGTTATCACAAAAAGAAATTTACCTTTGTCCTTTGAAAAGGAGGCAATTTCTTATAAGGGGAACTTCAGGGAAAATGTGTTTTTAAACATAAAATCCCTTAGATTTCATTGCATCATATTCTGTTATTACATCACAATAAACCAAGGGAGAAGACTTAAAACAGGTGCAAAGGCTTTCAGCAGACCAGACAAATTTATGAATAAAACAAGTGAACCTTTTGAGTTCTGGAAGGAGGGTAGTAAGTAGTATTTTGGGTAGGCTTCAAGCAGTAAGCGATATTGGATGGGCTCCACTCGATTCCATACATTGGCCGACACGTAGCACATAGGAGGAGAGAGGAAACCACTTTTTTGGAAGGTTAATCCCTGTGCAATTTGTGTGCCCGAAATGAGTGTGAGTCATTGGATTAGAGGTTGTGAATCAACAGTCGAGATGCAATTGGTGATCGTTGATCACAGGATGCAAAGGGAAGACCCTCGGGTTGTAGCACTGTGATATGCCGATATGCGATTAGTGATAGCAACGATGCAAGGGGGCTGATAGCGATATGCCGATGTTCTGATGGGCCGATCGGTGATATCGACAATCAGTGAACCCCCGATACTAGAGCCAATGCACATTGCGATTGCGACTTGCAATATGCCGATAAAGGGCAAACCTTATGGGAATTATAAGTGTGAATGCATAAAATTTGAAATCCGTTTTATTCAGATTTTCTTTGTATTTCCCATATATTTAGGTTTTGTCCTCCCACCTAAGCGATTGTGATATGCCGATAAAAGGCGAACACGATGGGTTTATAGATGCGATTCTATAATATTTGAAGTCCAGGTTTTTGGATTTTCTATGTATTCCTTTGTATTTGGGTTTTTGACTTCCTGCATATGTGATCGTGATTTGCGATGACAAGATGGATCCGAGAGGAATATAGATGCGATTGAATGCATTTTGAGATCCGGTTAAGTGCTCCAATTATGTGTTTTCGATAGTTTTCCTGTGTATTTCATTATGTGGCTATTTCCATAGGAGGAAGGCCGAATGGTTGGGTTTTCCTATGCCCACCAATTCATTGCAATAGGAAACTGATTCTTTTGTGGAAATAGTCGGGTTCTTCACTGATGGAGGACTATAACCAATGCATGATAAAAACACAGAGAGGGCAAAGGACGAGAGGGAGCCGGAGGACTCAAAAAGGTCACTGGAAGGTTGCTAAGAGTCACTTGGAGGTCAAGCGAACTGCAGTGGCACGTAGAGGCCGGGAGAAGCTCAGAGAGCCAGAGCCAGAGCTGAAGAGCTAGAGCCAGAGCCAGAGCCAAGAGCCAGAGCCAGAGCCAGAGCCGAGAGCCACAGCGCGAGCCAGAGCTAGAAAGCCTGAGAGCTTCAGAGCTAGGCATAAGATGGTGTTCTAAGCCCATTGTTTCGTTGAAATCCAATGGAGTTGAGCATGGAGCTTGTAAAAGAACTTATGCTATAATCTCAGAGAGCCTAGTCGAGTTGACTAGAGATCAAGGAGACGTAGCCCAAGAGTTTAGGGTGAACTCCATATTAATATTGTTGTTATGTGTTTTTGTTTATTTGCTACATTATTTACTATCACATGTATTTAAATACCATCATAAGTAACAGAACTTAAAGCACTTAATAGTTAAAGGCAAACATAAGCATACACCTATTTCAAGCACTTTTTAATTCCTCAATTAGTTAATCATAAGGTCTTGGGAATATTTAAGCTTTGGAAGTGGGAGAGGTTCTTGTAAGCTGACAAGAAGCCTTTAGTGCCCCATTTTCAGATCATTTATGGAAGAATTTGGTATTGTCGACCCCTTCCTTAAGCTAGATTGCCCGACTCCATAGTCTCTAGCTTTCTTCTCTGCCCTTCAGGATTTGTGTCCTCTTGTGCACTAGTGAGGCAATTTTATCTTTTTGTTTTAGAGACATAATTATCCCTCCGGTATCCTCCTCGAAGGTGAATATTTCCTCTTCTGCTATTCTAAGCAGTTGTTCTTCTAGTTTTGTTTTCCTCTCAGCCTAGGCTCTGGATAGGTTTTTCAACTCCTTCAGGTTATGGACAATGTCTTCCACAAAGTTCCCATCAGTACCTGGAGAGTGGGCCTTACGAAAGTCATCCACCATCCTCATGTAATCAGCATTCCTTAGCCATGTGGAGTTAAATTTGAAGGGAGTCTTTGGCTTATCAATGGCATCCTACATTTCCAAATAGATGGGTCTGTGATTAGATAGGCCCACAGATTCGACCCATTCTCTGATCCGGGTACCTCTGTTGACCAAAGGCTCTTTAATTAGAATCTATTGTGCCTTCTGGCAAGGCTTACCTCACTACTTATATTATTCCTCCAAGTGGGCTGAATATTGGCCGGGGACGTTAATAAGGTTGTGGTCCTCTAGAAGATTCTCAAAGAATGCTGATAGCATATACACTTGTGCTTGTTGGCGCCATGAATTTGCATATCCTATCGAGAAGTTCGTATCCCCTCCCAGGATTATGTTTTCTTGCTAGAGGGATTGGTGAATTAAGTAGTATCCTGCAATAGTCAGCCCTATCAAGATAATGGTTATATACATTAATTATTTTGTAGTCAGCTTCAAGGGTGGATGAGAAAATATCAGCTCCCGGGTACCAATTTCCCCCCAAAACATTATTTAGCTTAATAGATCAGTTGTGAATACCTAGGTCTACCCCTCCAGATCTTCTTGTGGCATCAAGCGAGTGACAAGACCATCCTGGTAACCAAGACTCGAGTAAGGGAGTGATAGTGCCGGCAGGACCAAGGATTTCTTGGAGAAAAAGGATATCTACAACTTCCAGAGCAATTAGTTGTCTCATGGCTAGTTTTTTTCTAGGGCTAGCCAACCCTCAGCAATTAAAGGAGAGCATCTTCATGGAGGCGAGAGATCTAGGGTTTTCTCTGCTCTAAGAACCCAATTTATGGTTTTTTTTTTTACCGTGAAAATCTCCTCCCTTGCCTAGTGATTGGATTTGGATAGAGAGGAGTGGTGCCCCCGAGATGGTTTAGGTAGTGAGGGGTAGGGTCATGAACGAATCCCATGGCATGAAGACCTTGTGAGCATAATCTCGAGGGAAGGGGGTATCGAGGTTCGGTGCTTAAAGGATGGTTAGGAGAAGGGTGCAAAGGGGCCTCTAGAAAGGAAGGCTGGGAGGTAGTATAAACAAGAGGAGGGGTCAAGATAGGGCAATGCTAATTGACAGAGGCAATCTAGGTGGAGCTGGGGGGATAAAGGGGATCAAGATCATGATCAGAACATAGGGGTTCATATGAGATATAAGTAGAGGCTCTAGTATGAGAGTGAAATGTAGAATTACTTGGAGATTCAGATGTAATGAAAGCAAAGGAGTGAGAAGGAGTTGTCATACCCGTGGAAAATGAATCCCCTATAGCCGCCCGAGCTCTCATAAGTGGTGTAGAGGATGGCTGAAGTGGATCTTTCCCACACTTCTTCTTTGCCTCTTTCTCATGTGCCTTGCCTACTTCTATAGTAGCTTGTTGTGGCTGATCTTCTACTTCCATTGCAAACTCCAGTTGGTCCTAAGGGTTTGAAGTTTCCGGTTCTTTTTCAGATGACCTCTCACCCCCCTTGTTGTTGAAGGGACAATCCCTGAATACGTGGCCAACCTTGTGGCATCTTCGACATCTGTAAGTTACTCCTTCACAGTCCAACAACTGTTTCCGAGAGTATGTCCTCCATTTTATGGTGATGTGTTCCTATAAACCCCCTCTGCTATCCATGTGCACCAAGATCCTAGCATAAGCCATCTTTCCAGTCGATAGGTAAGAATTTTTGTACTCCATATATGTGCCTAGTGAGTTCCCGATGCATCGAAAGATGTCTTCCGACAAAAAATGTAGTGGGAGCACCAGCGATCTAATCCAGATTGGGCTGACCACTATCTGCTCTATTTCTGGTCGAAAAGTGGTGTCCATCTCTTCAGAAGGACAGGTGCATGCTCAAAGTGCCAATATGAAGATAAAACCCAATTCGTGTGGTTAGGCCTAGCGAACCTTAACGCAAACCAGCCTCTCACGAAGGTCTGCACCATAGGCATATAGGCCAAATGATGTCCGCAAACCTCAGAGGCCCATAACTTTAAACAAGCCTCAGAGTAGTTCCGGCCTCAGATTCTTCCAACCAAAACTCTATCCGTAAAATCCATTGTTTCCCTAACTGAATGTCCTCCTCAAGCTTAAGAATGATGTCTTCAGCTTTAGATTTAAAGCATTTGGATTTCTTGCGGGGCCTTGCTTGAGCAGCTGTATCCTCTCAGTGGTTAGAGCTTTCCCCAGAGACAGGTGAGTCCTCATGGGGGGGAGGTAGGGCGTCTGATAAGGGAGGGATGTTCGAAAAGCTGCCGGATGGAGGGGCAGATGAATGCGGTGTGATCAGGGGTTCGGAGGTGGAAATAGTGGATGAGCTAGGTAAAGAAAAGTTGAAACCAGAGGATGAGGGGAGGGAGGTTAGGCCAGCACATGTATTCACAGGGTTAGGGTTAAGGCAACCCAAGGCAAACCCAAGTGAGGAAGGTGACAGCGGAGGAGTGGCAAGGGACAGCCTAGTCAGGGGGTCATGCGGCAGTATCACCGGGTGTTCCGAAGGGCCCGAGAACGGAGGTAAACCGACAATGGTTTCTGTCAACACACTACTGAATGGGGTCAAGCCTTCCTCGGGGGCATACAGGGTCATCCAGATAGAGCCTTCCACCAGCAGTTCCTCCGAGTAGTCAACAAGATTGAGGTCCATAGCTATCGGGAAATGCAGATCGCTAGCTACTTGAGGGTAACCATCGAGGGAGCAGCAAGAAGGGCAGGTGGTAGTGTGACCAAAGACCTAAACTCTGGGCATGGAAGCAGGAAGGCTACAGGTGCAGTAACTTGGTAAAACCTTGTTACGGTAGTAGAGACGGAGGGTAAGGTAGAGTGACCAAATTGACTTATGACCTACGTGTTCCTGCTGTACACTGCCAGCTGCAGTGTTGTGGAGCGATAAAAAGGTGTCTTGTGAACTCCTAATTACCTTCACATTAGTTATCAACCCAGGGACGACTTTTTATTTCAAGAGTGTACTCAGTCTGAGGCGGCTATTTACTTAAGAGTAATGTTTTGCAGTATAGTGCTTAAAACCCAAAAGTAAATGAATGCTTGAAACAAAATCTAATTGGAACAGCAAGAAACTGAAATGTTCTAAACTAAATCATTCATTCAAACAACCATCAATCGAGGATATAGTAGCAATAACTCATTCCTCTAGAAATTGATGGAATAGAGTATGGACCATGGATCTGGGAGCGTGGTAGCGTCTGCTGAGGCTCACGACAGCCTTGGACCTTCTCTCACACCAAAGCAATAAATGCAAGTAAAAGGAATGGCAAAAAGCAGAATGAAACGAAATGGACAGCAGTAAATGAAACAACAATTAAAAGAACTAAATCTCGCGAGTTAGAACTGAACTCTCATTCCGCAATCAAATAACAATCGGCAAAAGCAATTCCAATGATCTTTACTTTACGAGAAGATATTTACAAATGAATTATGGAACAACAGTTCATTATAAAACAAGAACGTCAATCATATATACATTCAACACACTAAGATAGTAATCTGAGATGATAACTATGTTTCCAAATACAACATTACTTCTGGATTCCAATAATGATAACTTCAAACAAATCTCATGTTGGTAATGTTCAATACAAAAGCTCTGTAACAGAAATACCCGATTCAGACTGATACCATGCAATCAATTCTGGAAAAGATTTAATAATATAATGCAGAATCGCCACAAGGATTTCGGAAGGAAACATTAATGAATTAATGATAACATAGCATTCGTGCATCAGATTACTGAACAATAAAGATAAGCAAACCACAAAAGAATATACTATACAGTAGAGGCAGCAGCGTACTCCACCAGAGGCTGTGCCCTTAGCCGCCAGCGGATGCCGCGGGGTTACTTCAGAATGAGAAAAATGAACAGCACTCCCAAATCATTTATTAATCAGCCAATTGTGGAATCATTACAACAACAAAAGCTTAAGAATTACAACATGAATAATCCACCATCGTTGTCCATCATTTCTCATTCCCCAAATCCATCATCACGTCTCCCCCTCTCTGATCTTTGTTTTCATTTAAATAGAAAAAGATCAGAGAGCATAGATAATTGCAACATGATTTGTTTTACAAATTTGGGTTGATTCTAACCAGATGATCAACAAGAAAATATATTTCCTTTCATCTCTCAACAAAAGCAAGACGAATTTGGGTTTGCAGCTAAAGTTTGAAGGACGGCCGCAACTGCAAATCTGAGAAAATCGTGCTCAAAGAACCCTACGTTTCTCTCTATACAAGCCGAATTTGGGCAAACCGTTCTTTATTACAATTAATTGGGCCCGTTCTGGACAAAACCCATGTTCCGGATTTCTCAAATTCGTCTTCATTTGCTCAGAATCTCAACCGCAAAATTGTCACTCCTTAAACCAGCGAATTTCTGAGTTGGCAGATTTAAAAATCAAATCTTCAGTCTGGAAGTTACTTTGGAGGCTAAAAATGGTGAATAATGTTATAACCAACTTATTAGAACTATCATTGATAAAATAATGCATAATCATCAATTTATTAGAAATAAAGGAGAATAGATAATATTCATTCATGAGAGCATAAATTATTTATAAAATGGATTTAAATGATAAATTATAATAGATGATATAATAGAAAAGAATAAAAATGGATGAAATAAGTGTTACAAAGTGGTCGTATTCACGGCCCAACATACCCCCACACTCAATATGTTGCATCTCCTCATGCAACGAAAACTGAATATATTGCATGTCTTCATGCAACCCAAAGAAAAAAACCCATGTGTTAACCAAGCAATAAAAATTTGAGCACAAATGAATGCTTCCTTAATTAATGAATTTTCAATTTTAGCAATCTCGATGAAGGCATAACAATTTTTACATTGACATTCAACTATATGTATGAAGTTGCAGCAAAACTTCATTAACCATTTTCCCAAAAACTACAAACCAGATTTTGTTGAAATGTTGCAAGTGGATTTGTAATATATGAAGGCTTCTATGATCCAAAAATAAGATCGTTTTGATGCATGGATCATGAGATATAAACAAAATGGCTGTAGGTGAGAGCGCATGATTTCCGAAATTTTATGAAACAATTTATCTTGAAATTATCCAGGTATGTGTATTGTAATAGTATGTCTGTGTTTCCTAGAGATCACAAGAATGGAGTTCATAGTTTTTTTAAAAATAGTAGGGAAATCAATTTCTACATTGAAATTGTATGCCTTAAAGGAGAAAGAAAATAGAAAACATCCATCATGCGTAGCAATTCCTCCCCCTCTCTGAAAAATTAGCATGCCCTCATGCGATGCTAGAAAACAAATAGAGGTGGTAGCTATTATCTGTTGAATTCTATGCTTGGTGTAAAACAACATGGCATAAGGGAGGTGTTGAGAATGAATAAGAATAGTGATGGATGATAAAGAATATGAATGGCGTGGTCATAAGAAAGAAATGAATGAAAAGAACACTCCCCCACACTCGAAAATGACATACTGCTGAAAAAGGGGAAGTGGTAAAGATGTGGAATGAAGGACAACAAATAATGCTCAAAATGGATTTTCATTAGATTCTCCTAAATTTATAATAAATTAGAAAACTATGCAATTTTACCTCAAGTTTTACCTCCAAAAATGTGGAATGACATATATGGACTGGCAGTTGTTGAAGCTGATGTAGGCAAAGTTGGTGCTGAAAGTGATGCAAAAGGTGGAATCCAGGGAAGTACATCATGTCTGAAGAGTTGTTCATGTTCATGAGCCTCTACTGTGAAGTGCAATAGTGTGGTCATGCTACGAATAGAATTTTGCCCATACTTGTTGTTCTCCTGTAAACAAAGCACTATTTTGCATACAATGTTCTTGAATCCATAGTGTTAATTTTGAATAGAAATAGATAAGATGCATGCGAAACTTTCAGTCAAAAAAACTGTTGTCAAATCAACAAGTTATGGCAGAGTGTAGTAATCATATCACATGCAATCCCATAATGCATACATTCCCCCCTCCAATTGGAAAATGGGTTCCATAACCATAAAGCATATGAAAGGGGTGGTGCTGACGGCAAGGCAATGGAATGAACAATATATCAGTGAAGCAGAGTACACTTATCAATGATAGGACGGTGAAAATTATGGTTATATTGAGAGCAAAGTGTGTAAAGATAGTTATGAATAAGAGATAGGACGCTTTGGATTGATGATAGTTTATACAAAATGAAAAAGGACAACAATATGCTAAAAAGATGCTTTGCTGACAGTATTCTAGCTGAAAATGATGTGATTGATCATAAAACAATTTCTCATGCATAAAGGTTCAAAACAGGGAAAAAGTTAAGGAAATAACTTCTCTGATAAAAAGAAAAATAAGAAAAGGGTATTATAATAATAATTGACGATAAGATATAACTTCAATACCATAAGCAGAGCCGCTGCTGCCAGAAGGCGTCCATAGCCCCGGCAGGGTTGCTTTTTAACCCATATGAGCCAGAATCCTCAATTTATAACTAGAGAGTTTCAGTGTTGTTCTACAGAAGAGATCAATGTGCTGGCATGGTAACCAGATAACCACACTGCCATTCACTAGGATGTAGCAAGAGTGATCAGGCCGGCTCGTGATGAGACCTCCTGTTCCAAGGATAATTTGGCTATCCAATGGATCATAACCCTGGTGTGGTGGCCATAATGGGAATGTCACTTTGTTACAGCCTTATGAACATGGTAGGCTGGCTCGTAATGAGACCCCCTATCCTCGATCTGCGAACAAAATTTTGTTATTATTACACATTTTTATGATAAAAAGAGGGAGGCTCAGTACTCCTTAAGAGCAGGGATGGCGGAAGAAGTTGAAGATGTCAAGAGAAAAAAATATACCCATAATCTCATTTATTACAGACAAAGAAGATTATAACCAGGGATGATGGAACCGACATGGTATTAAGATGATCAATCAATATCATGTTCAACAGAAAACAATGCAGTAAAGTAGTATATAAATAATTGTGTCTCTTTTGAAAAAAATCTATCATCAAGGAGCTGTCCTGTTAAAGATCATAACGTGAATGATATTAACTTGCTTCAATAGAATCCATAATTCTTGTCCTCATAAAAATAGTGTACTTCATGCCACAAAATGAAATCAGTAAAATGTAGTTGAGATGAATTAGGAATAATCCCACAAGAGGAAGAAAAGGGTTGCTCTCAAAAGTACTCCCAAAGTGTTGCTTTTTTGAATGAACAGCAAAAACACTCAAAAAAGTGTTATTCCTTGTAGGGAACAACAAAGGAAATGCACACCAAAAAGCAAAAATACACACAAAAAAATGTGAGAATGCGAATGTCGTTCCTTTGGAAAAAGGAACAGAAAAAATCAAAAGTACCGTTCCTTTGAAAAAGGAACATCAAAAATGAAAAGTGTCGAAGTGTTGTGCCTTTCGAAAAGGAACAGCAAAACGTGAAAGTACAGAAGTGCTGTTCCATTCGAAAAAGAACAGCAAAACGTGAAAGTGCAGAAGTGTTGTTCCATTTCGAAAAGGAACAACAGCTGTTCCATTTCGAAAAGGAACAGCAAAATGTGAAAGTGAAAAAGTGCTGTTCCATTTCGAAAAGGAACAACAGCTGTTCCATTTCGAAAAGGAACAGCAAAATGTGAAAATGAAAAAGTGCTGTTCCATTTCGAAAAGGAACAGCAAAACGTGAAAGTGCAAAAGTGGTGTCCCATTTCGAAAAGGAACAGCAAAATGTGAAAGTGCAAAGGTGCTGTTCCATTTCGAAAAGGAACAGCAAAATGTGAAAGTGCAAAAGTGTTGTTCCATTTCGAAAAGGAACAACAACTGTTCCATTTCGAAAAGGAATAGCAAAATGAACTGTGAAAAAGGAACAACAAAATGAATGGTTGAACCAAAAAGTGCTATTCCTTTAGAAAATAAATAGCAAAACGAAAATGATGTCCCTTTGAAAAAGGAACAACAGGAACGACAAAAATGCACACAAATGTTGTTCCTTTAGAAAATGAACAACAAAATACACAACCATAAAATGCAAACACACAAAGAATGAATTAGCTGTTCACTGGATTGATGCTTTTGAATGAAGCAACACCTTAAACACAAAATATAAAAGAAATTAGAAAAGAAACAACATTTTATTTAAAAAACAATATGTAAATTAAGTTACAATAGCTATGATATTATGTAAAAAAATGATCTTTTTGAAAAATGTTTTGGCAGCAGTGACAAGACATGAATCTTGAAATTGAAATCAATTCTTCATTTGTTCTATTATGAATCCGTTGGGTAATGATTTGGATAAAATTCCTTTGTTTTATAAAAACTTCTTTGAAAAATCACTCGTCCATAAATTGACCTTCTTTATTTTCCCAGGACCTGCAAAAAACGAGTATCTACTTGCAATAAAATATTAAATCATGGATAAAGAGAGGTGATCGGGCTCCCCTAATCCAAGAATTATGCAAAAAACAACAAGTAGTTATTCTTTATAACAAATCCATAGAGAAAATAACAAAGTAAAATTTATTTGTTACCTGCGGGAGAGCAATGGTCGACCATACTAACCAGCAGTGTTTTAATCACAACTTCCTTGTTTTTCGTCCAAATTGAGTGATTCCAAAGCGAAATGAGAGCTAATTCAAAGGTGTATCTCCAATAGAAACACGTTTTCAAAACTCAATGATATGATATGACAAATTTGTTTAGAACAACCTGCATAATAGAGTCATTTTCGATTACCCGGCTTAGACCAACAGTTGATATTTCAAGCATAACTTTTTTGTTTGATGTCGGATTTGAATGATTCAAATTGGAAATGAAAGTAGATTCATTTATTTATTTCCAATAGAAACGGGTTTTGAAGAAAAGAAGAATTGATAGGTCAAATACTTTAAGGAACAGCTGGAAAGACAAAGTTTTAAGAGTGTTGATTTACGATAGATAGTCAGTATTTTGATCAGAACTTCCCCATACGATATTGAAAATGAGTGATTCCAATTGAATTGTAAACTAGATTCATAGTTGAATCTACCATAGAAACAGGTTTTAAAAATTCATTCATTTAGGCCTCCAAAAACTGACTGTCCCAACTCTGTTCCTGAGCTGCCCGCTAGACATCCGGTAAATGTTTTGGCTCTAACTTTTTCGTTTCAAATCCAAATTGAGTGATTCAAATTTGGTTAGAAAGTAGAAATCAAGGGCTACTTGGGGTAGAAATAGGTTTTAGAAATATTCACTTTTGGTCCCTCAAAACATGACTGTCCCGACTGTTTTTCCAGAAATCTTATTAAGCCCGCAAGCCAAAAAATGATATTCAAGCATTTTTCAAATTGGTGATAAAAATGAAAATGAGTGTTTGTAGAGCTTATTATTTCCATTATGATTCATCTACATACACAAATGATTAAAAAAAATTATCACCGATGTTGATTTCGATAGCATGTTGCAACAAAAACAACTAGTTTTACAAAAGAACAAAATGCACTTATTTATGTCCTTATTTTATTTTATTTTACTTTTTTTTCACTAACCTACTTTGATTGAAGGATGAATATGACTGCGTATATGAGTACTTCCAGTGAAGCCATTTTCGAAATACGGCTTCACGTATGCACATACCCAAATTTGAAAAATGCATGTTAATGGATATTAGGGTATGAGAAGCCAACTTCCCTTGAAAAAATGGTATCAAAAATTGTTGAAGCATGGAGTGATGTTGCAAACAAATGATGGAGTGAAACCAATCTTCAATGTATCCTTTATTTTCTTGATTTCGCATAGCCATCATATCATGAAGTTCTTGAGCTTTTAAAATAGCTTGTTGATGCTTAGTAAAAGAAACCTCATTTTCTTCCATAGCTTCTACAATTTTTGCATTTGAAACATTCTGAATCTCATTGTAGGTTTTCTCTAATAACACATGTGAAATAGAATGGGTGGGAAGGGTGAGTAAATTTGCCAGTTCAACATTGTAAGCATGTTGTACTGGTTTATTATGGTGAGGGTGTGGAATTAGTTGAGCAGGAAAATGCGTATGGAATGGAGCATTTTGATGATGTGGTTGATTGGGTTGTGTGAACGGTTTTGATGGGCAAGCAAGGTGTTGTGAAAGAGCTGGTGGAGAATATGGAGAATGTGCTTGTGCTACAAGATGAGGGAGAGTAGTCATGCCATCATAAGATGAACCATGCCCAACTTGTAGACAAGATAGGTGGTTATATTGAAATTGACATGGCTGCCCTAACACATTAACATTCCATAATGGATTATGCAAGTAAGAAAGTGGAGAGGGAGTGTTTTGAACCATACTTGTAGGCCATGATTTCCGTGATTTTGACCTTGTTGCAGCTTCCTTACCTCTTTGATATGCTACTTCCATCCTAGATAAGGAAGAGTGAGTATCTATGAGATGCTCATTTCGGTCCTGAGGGTAAAACACTTCATCCAATTCTTGATTTTTATGAAACTGCAAAACATCCAATTTTCCGTTTAGAGAGCTAATAAAATCAACTTTAAAATTTTCAAATAAAGCATTGATTTCAGCTCTTATGTCTCCTATTCTTGTAGCAGATTTGGAAAAGAAAGAACAAACATCTCTAGAATTCTTACCAGCCTTGGAGATTCCTCTTGAATAACTTATGCACAATTCACAAATATCATCATATAACAACTGAAAAACATCGCCTTTTCCTATTAGATTTAAAAGTTCTAAAAATTCATCTTTGATTCCTTTAAGAAGGAGTGTTTTTAAGATCTCTTTTTCCAAATGCTTATATTTTGATTTTTGAAGGTTGTAATGAAATCGATCTACATAGTCCTCCAAACTTTCATCTTCCCCTTGTATCATATCGAAAATATCTTCATTGGCTTTGCAATAGTCTTGGTACTTCTTCAAGAATATGTTCTTCATGTCCTCCCATGATTGGATGCAATTCCCACCTAGGCTCATGAACCATCGGAGAGCTGCTCCTTTTAGAGTAAGAGGAAACACTTTCAATCTTTGATCATTAGTACAATACTCATATCCTCTACAAAGTATTTCGAACTCAAATAAAAATGTATCTGGATCTTCATTTGCTAAACCATGAAAATTTGGTAAAGATGGGGGAATTATGTGCATTTGTGTCACTCGTCCAAGATCTTTGATAGGAAATTCAAAAGTAGAAACGTGAGCCATTTCTTACCATAGCTTAAGATGTTCTTCATGTGTTTCTTCGAGGCTCCTTCTTCAAATGTTCCTGTCAATCGGTTAGTGAAATGGGTGGTGCTTACATCACCACTTGCATGAGATCATGTGATTCATTTTTCAAAAATTTCTATCTTTTTCCTAATCATTCACACAAAAAATTCAAACATCTATTTCTACCCTAGGTTCTTTAACAGTCCTGCTGGAAAGCGGACGGAGAAGCAGGGCTTTTACATGCTCCGTACGCAGGTTCTTACCTTCCGTTTTTAAGATCCAACTCTTCCCTAGCAGGCACTCATCAGATTCACACTACTCTTTAGAATTGGCTACACTCTCCCTGGCAACGGCGCCAAAATGTGGAGCGATAAAAAGGTGTCTTGTGAACTCCTAATTACCTTCACATTAGTTATCAACCCAGGGACGACTTTTTATTTCAAGAGTGTACTCAGTCTGAGGCGGCTATTTACTTAAGAGTAATGTTTTGCAGTATAGTGCTTAAAACCCAAAAGTAAATGAATGCTTGAAACAAAATCTAATTGGAACAGCAAGAAACTGAAATGTTCTAAACTAAATCATTCATTCAAACAACCATCAATGGAGGATATAGTAGCAATAACTCATTCCTCTAGAAATTGATGGAATAGAGTATGGACCATGGATCTGGGAGCGTGGTAGCGTCTGCTGAGGCTCACGACAGCCTTGGACCTTATCTCACACCAAAGCAATAAATGCAAGTAAAAGGAATGGCAAAAAGCAGAATGAAACGAAATGGACAGCAGTAAATGAAACAGCAATTGAAAGAACTAAATCTCGCGAGTTAGAACTGAACTCTCATTCCGCAATCAAATAACAATCGGCAAAAGAAATTCCAATGATCTTTACTTTACGAGAAGATATTTACAAATGAATTATGGAATAGCAGTTCATTATAAAACAGGAACGTCAATCATATATACATTCAACACACTAAGATAGTAATCTGAGATGATAACTATGTTTCCAAATACAACATTACTTCTGGATTCCAATAATCATAACTTCAAATAAATCTCATGATGGTAATGTTCAATACAAAAGCTCTGTAACAGAAATACCCGATTCAGACTGATACCATGCAATCAATTCTGGAAAAGATTTAATAATATAATGCAGAATCGCCACAAGGATTTCGGAAGGAAACATTAATGAATTAATGATAACATAGCATTCGTGCATCAGATTACTGAACAATAAAGATAAGTAAACCACAAAAGAATATACTATACAGTAGAGGCAGCAGCGTACTCCACCAGAGGCTAGGCCCTTAGCCGCCAGCGGATGCTGCGGGGTTACTTCAGAATGAGAAAAATGAACAGCACTCCCAAATCATTTATTAATCAGCCAATTGTGGAATCATTACAACAGAAAAAGCTTAAGAATTATAGCATGAATAATCCACCATCGTTGTCCATCATTTCTCATTCCCCAAATCCATCATCACGTCTCCCCCTCTCTGATCTTTGTTTTCATTTAAATAGAGAAAGATCAGAGAGCATAGATAATTGCAACATGATTTGTTTTACAAATTTGGGTTGATTCTAACCAGATGATCAACAAGAAAATATATTTCCTTTCATCTCTCAACAAAAGCAAGACGAATTTGGGTTTGCAGCTAAAGTTTGAAGGACGGCCGTAACTGCAAATCTGAGAAAATCGTGCTCAAAGAACCCTACGTTTCTCTCTGTACAAGCCGAATTTGGGCAAACCATTTTTTGGCACAGTTGATTGGGCCCGTTCTGGACAAAACCCATGTTCTGGATTTCTCAAATTCATCTTCATTTGCTCAGAATCTCAACTGAAAAACTGTCACTCCTTAAACCAACGAATTTCTGAGTTGGCAGATTTAAAAATCAAATCTTCAATCTGGAAGTTACTTTGGAGGCTAAAAATGGTGAATAATGTTATAACCAACTTATTAGAACTATCATTGATAAAATAATGCATAATCATCAATTTATTAGAAATAAAGGAGAATAGATAATATTCATTCATGAGAGCATAAATTATTTATAAAATGGATTTAAATGATAAATTATAATAGATGATATAATAGAGACGAATAAAAATGGGTGAAATAAGTGTTACAAAGTGGTCGTATTCACGGCCCAACAAGTGTCTCATACTGCATACACAAGGCCCTACCCGTAATCACCTGCGTTTTCCATCCTCCATTTCTCCATCATCATACTGCCATGGCTCGTTGAACTTCCAACACTCCCTTATAATATATTATAATAATAATAATAATAATATAGCTATTATATTAATAATAATAATAATTACTATGATATTATTCTATTATTATTTATTATGATTATTATTATATTATTATACCAATAATATAAAATAATAATAATAACAATCATAATTATACTGAATTATTATTATTATAATGATATTAGCTCGTAATAACAACCATGATCCAATAATAATTAGAATTGTGATAAGTGAATTATTATGTGTACTTTTTTAAAGAACAACTATTGATGATCATTAATAACTATATAAATAATAACAACGATATTGTTATATATTTATATATTTATGATTATTATATTAATATTATTATAATCATATAAACCCATAATAATATTAGTAATATTAATTGATAATAATAATTATTATTATTATTCTTAGGCTTTATTAATTCAACCATGTTTATTTCAGTATTTTTAATATTTATCTTAGGGTTTGTATACATTGGATTTATAACCCAATGTATACATCGTGTTTATTAACTAAGGGATTAATACTAAAACCCGAAGGGATTATGAACCAACGAGAATAATATTAAACAAAAGGGACTAATATTATAAACGAAATGAACTAATAAACCCAACTGTTTAATATTATAAACCCACGAAATTAGTGAACCCAATGGATAAATATTAAAAACCTAAGGGATCAAGAAGTGCAAGGAATTGATATTACAAACATAAGAGATTAATAAAGATGATCATGATTGATATTATAAACCCAAGTTAATAATAAACCCAAAGGATTAATACTAAAACCCCAAGGTATTATGTACCCAAGGAAATTATAATAAGCCCAAGGGACTAATATTAAAAACTCAACATTGGTAAAACCTAATATAAATATTAGAAGGACTAAAATAAACATGGTTTATTTTCATGGCGAGACTATTTTTGTCACAATGTGACATTCAACCATGGTTGACCATGGTTGGTTATGATTGACAATGGTTGACCAAGATCGATATTATAAACCTAAGGGAATAATAAACGCAAGGGATTGATATTATAAACCTAAAGGAATAATAAAACTAAGGGATTAATACTAAAACCCTAAGGGATTACGACCCCAAGGGAATAATATTAAACCCAATCATTGTCACAATGTGACATTCAAACATGGTTGACCATGGTTTGCTATGATTGGCAATGGTTAACCATGATTGGTATTCTTTCCCCAAAGGAATAATAAAACGAAGGGATTAATACTAAGACCCCAAGGGATTATGAGCCGCAGGGAATAATATTAAACCCATGGGACTAATATTATAAACCCAACATTGGTAAACCCAAATATAAATACTACAAACACTAAATAAACATAGTTTATTTTGATGGTGAAAAATCCTTGTCACAATGTGACATTTAAACATGGTTGACCATGTTTGGCTATGATTTATATTATAAACCTAAGGGAATAATAAACCCAAGGGATTGATATTATAAACCCAAATGAATAATAAACCCAAGGGACTAATACTAAAACACCGAGGGAATAATATTAAGCCCAAGGGATTAATATTATAAACCTAACAATCGTAAACCCAAATATAAATATTACAAACACTAAAATAAACATGGCTTGTTTTCACGGTGAGACAATCTTTGTCAAAATGCGACATTCAACCATGGGACTAATATTATAGACCCAAAATATGTAAACCCAAATATAAATACTACAAACACTAAAATAAACATGGTTTTTTTTATGGTGTGACAATTCTTGTCACAATGCGACATTCAACCATGGTTGACCATTTTTGGCTATGATTGACAGTGTTTTACAATGATTGATATTGTAAACCAAAGGGAATAATATTAAACCCAAGGGACTAATATTACAAACCCAACATTTGTAAATCCAAATATAAATATTACAAAGTCTAAAATAAACATGATTTATTTTCATGGTGAGCTAATCGTTGTCACAATGTGACATTCAACCATGGTTGACAATGATTGATATTATAAACCTAAGGGAATAATAAACCCAAGGGATTGACATTAAAACCAAAATGAATAATAAACCTAAGGGAATAATAAACCCAAGGGTTAATACTAAAATCCCAAGGGATTATGAGCCCAAGGGAATAATATTAAACCCAAGGGACTAATATTATAGACCCAATATTCGTAAACCCAAATGTAAATATTGCAAAGAGCAAAATAAACATGATTTATTTTCATGGTGAGACAATATTTGTCATAGTGGGACATTCAACCAGGGGATTAACATGGTAAACCCAAATATAAATATTAAAAACACTAAAATAAACATGGTTTATTTTCATCATGAGACAATCCTTGTCAAAATGTGGCATTCAACCATGGGACTAATATTATAAACCCAACATTGGTAAACTGAAATATCAATACTACAAACACTAAAATAAACATGATTTATTTTGATGGTGAGACAATCCTTGTCGCAATGCAACATCCAACCATGGTTGACCATGATTGATATTATAAACCTAAGGGAATAATAAACCCAATGGATTGATATTATAAACCCAAATTAATAATAAACCGAAGGGATTAATACCAAAATCTTAAGGGATTGTGAACCCAAGGGAATAATATTAGATGCAATGGACTAATATTATAAACCCAACTTTCGTAAACCCAAATATAAATATTACAAAGAATAAAATAAACATGATCTATTTTCATGGTGAGACAATCCTTGTCACAGTGTGACATTCAGCCATGGTTGACCATGGTTGGCTATGATTGACAATTGTTTTCCATGATTGATATTATAAACCTAAGGGAATAATAAACCCGAGGGATTCATATTTTAAACCCAAGTTAATAATAAACCTAAAGGATTAATACTAAAACTTGAAGGGATTATGAACTAAAGGGAATAATATTAAAACCATGGGACTAATATTATAAACCCAACATTGGTAAACCCAAATATAAATACTACAAACACTAAATTAAACATAGTTTATTTTGATGGTAAGACAATCCTTGTCATAATGCAACATTCAAACATGGTTGACCATAGTTGGCTATGATTGACAATGGTTGGCCATGATTGATATTATAATCCTAAGGGAATAATAGACCCAACTTATTTACATTATAAACCAAAATGAATGATAAACCCAAGGGATTAATACTAAAACCCAAATGGAATAATATTAATCCCAAGGGACTAATATTATAAACCCAACATTTGTAAACCCAATTATAAATATTACAAAGACTAAAATAAACATGATTTATTCATGGTGACACAATCCTTGTGACAATGTGACATTCAACCATGGTTGACCATGATTGGTATTATAAACGTGAGGGAATAATAAACCCAAGGATTTGATATTATAAACCCAAATGAATAATAAACCCAAGGGATTAATACTAAAACTCGAAGGGATTATGAACCCAAGGGAATAATATTAAACCCAAGGGACTAATACTAAAACCCTAAGGGAATAATATTAAGCCCAAGGGACTAATATTATAAACCCAACATTTGTAAACCCAAATATAAATATTACAAAGACTAAAATAAACATGATTTATACATGGTGAGACAATCCTTGTGACAATGTGACATTCAACCATGGTTGACCATGATTGATATTATAAACTTGAGGGAATAATAAACCCAAGGTGTTGATATTATAAAACCCAAGTGAATAATAAGCCCAAGGGATTAATACTAAAACCCCAAGGGATTATGAACCCAAGGGAATAATATTAAAACCAAGGGACTAATATTATAAACCCAAAATGCATAAACCCAAATATAATATTACAAACACTAAAATAAACATGATTTATTTTCATTGAGAGACAATCCTTGTCGCAATGTGACATTCAAGCATGGTTGACCATGGTTGGCTATGATTGACAATGGTTTACCATGATCGATATTATAAACCTAAGGGAATAATAAACCCATGGGATTAATATGAGAAACCCAAAGGAATAATAAAACGAAGGGATTAATACTAAAGCCCCAAGGTATTATAAACCGAAGTGAATAATATTAAACCCAAGGGACTAATATTATAAACATTAAAATAAACATGATCGACCATTATTAATTTTTATATTGAGATAATCCTTATCAGAATTCCATTTTGGACCATGGTCGATATCATAATAAACCATGTTTGACTCTAGAATAATAAACCCAAGCAATTGATATTATCAACCCAATGGATTAATACTAAAACCCAAAGGGATTATGAATGAAAGGGAATACTATTAAAGAAAATGGACTAATAATATAAACCCAAGCGAATGATAAACCTAAGGGATTGGTATAATAAACCCAAAGGAATAATAAACCCAAGGGATTAATATTTTTTTCATGGTGAGACAATCCTTGTTAGAATATGACATTCAAGCATGGTTGACCATGGTTGGCTATGATTGACAATTGTTTACCATGATCAATATTATAAACCTACGGGAATAATAAAACCAAGGGATTAATATGAGAAACCCAAAGGAATAATAAAATGAATGGATTAATACTAAAACCCTAAGTGATTATGAACCCAAGGGAATAATATTAAATCTGAGGGATTAATCTTATAAAACCAACATATATAAACCCTAAGACAAATATTATAAACATTAAAATAAACATGATCGACCATCATTGATTTTCATATTGAGATAATCCTTATCACAATTCCTGTTGGACAATGGTTGACATTATAATAAACCATGTTTGACTCGGGAATAATAAACCCAAGCGATTGCTATTATAAACTGAAGGGATTAACACTAAAACCCTAAGGGATTATGAACCTAAGGGAATATTATTAAACAAAAGGGACTAATAATATAAACCCAAGTGATTGATATAATAAACCCAAAAGAATAATAAACCCAAGGGATTAGCACTAAAACCTCAAGGGATTATGAACCCAAGGAGTTATTAATATTAAAAATTTGAAGAATCAAGACACCCAAGAACTTGATATTATAAACCCTATGGAAAAATATTAGAAACCAACGGGATCAAAGATGGCAATGGATCAATATTAAAAATAGAAGGGATTAATAGGAATTAATTTTTTAAACCCAATGGATTGATCAACCCACGTGACTATGAATATTATAAACCTAAAGGATCAATAAAACATAGGGATTGTTAACATTATGAAAGCAACAAGTTAATAAATTGAAGGTATAAACATTGTAAATGTAAGGGATTAATATTAAACCTTACGACTATTATTTAAACCTTAATATTGGGGATTAATAAACCAAAGTGAGTAAATGATAAACTGAAAGAATTATTAATATTACAAACTTAAAGAAGAAATAAACCTAATCATTTAATATTATAAGCCCAAGGAAATAGTAAACTGAGCCTAAGCCCTAAATCCATGGCATCAATGTTATAAACATAAATAACACTATAACACAAAACAATAGTGAAAAAGATAAACCGAAACCAATATAAGAACCACATTGCAAACTATAAAGCATTAAAACATGATAAATAATCATTAAATTAATGCCAACACATTTATATCATTACATTATAAATAATAAATAAATTTTAAGCCATAAATACATTGATATCAATACATGAATGTATTAATAGTATAAATCTCAAGAATATTGATATAAACACCTAGAACATAAAATCCCAACAATAATGTTATAAATGTAAACAATATTTTCATTTATGAAAGACGTGAACAAAGTGAAGGGATCCACACAAAAGACCACACCAATCACAAATGCAAGAGAAATATATAAAACAGTAACACTGCCATTGGAGCAAAGCAACATAAATGAAAAAAACACATCTAAATTGCACACACTGGATTTAAAGAAGAGCAACATAATAGGAAATTTTAAGACTAGAGATATACAATTTTGTACATAAAAACAACATTAGTGTTTAAAAAAAATCAATTTAACCAACACTGCAACCACAGAAAGAACATTTAGTCTTAACAGATTTTTTTTGTTTTCTTTATATCAAATAATTCCACTACAGAATTGACCTTCCAACAATGTTTCAAAAGTCATCTATGGAGCAACCTCTTCCAACACACAACCAGACCGATGACGAAAGCAGCACCAATTCAAATAAACACGATAAGGATCACGATACTTAACAGTTTCCAACCAATTCCTTCTTGTTCTCCTCCCAAACTCGCTTTGGTACACATGTTTCAACTATTTTAGATGTGTTTTTGTTTGATCTAGCTCACGAATATGATCATCAATAAATGTAGGATGGAACCCATGTTTTCTATCAAACTTGTTCCGAAGATAGGAAAGAAAGCTTATAGCTCCAACAATATCGCGTATTGTTCTGGAATAATAGATAACATCATTATTGTCCATATCTGAATTTGAAAGACACAAAAACAAAAGAAAACTCAATAGAGACATGCATAAACAAATAAGCGCACACACACACACACACACACACAGATATATATATATATATATATATATATATAGATATATATATCTATATACATAAAACATCACACCCATTTGTATTTATGTTAAAAAAATTAATGTTATAGTGTTACATGAAAAAAAACAATCTATTGTTACATGAACCAAATGATATAAAAATTTCTACAAATATAAGCCTCATTTCAAAATACAATAGAAAAAACTATGGAAATAGAATAAAACCATGGCTAATCTTCAAAAAATGAATACTGGCCATGGTGATGGCCATTATTCAAAACCTCAATCTTTTCATCTCATGATGTAATATGAATCCACAATATTAATATCAATATGAATGAGTTATAAAAATGATTTTGAATGATTGGTTCATATAACTCATTGTTTATGTTTGAATGGTCTATTCCAAAGAAAAGAGAAATAGGCACGCAAAAAAAAAAAGTAAATTGAACAACATGGAAAATGATGTAAACAACATTCTCAAATATTACTATGAATATGATGAATTTATTAATCTAATAAATATTTGAAAATGATTATTATATTATAGCAAATCAAGAGGACAATAAAAGCAATTCAAAAAACATACTATAAAGAAGGTCATAATGTTATTAGTTGTATGTCATAATGATATTGACTTCAAATGCTCCTCTTCCTTCTTCCTAATTGTAACATATGCGCTATCTTTCATCTTGGCATAACGTAGAAAGGAAAAAGGTGATGCAATGCGTAAACCATCTATTGATTTCACTCTTGATATGGTTGTGAATGTAAGGCCTTGCTGCTCTTTATTCTCGATATCAACTGACGCTCGTTCTAAAATCGATCCCTATGACTTGTGGATTGTAAGAGCCCATGCCATATTCCAAGGAATTTGTTTTTGATTTCTTCGTATCACTGGTGTGATAGGGACAATGATTCAATTGCTAGCATTAAATGGAACACCAACATACTTATCAAGAACAACAGTTGTGAATATTGGAAGTTGAGGTGGCTTAGAGGTAGGCGAATAAAATATATCCTTAACATAACCAAGTGCCTCATTCATCAAGCCAGCTTCAACCCATAAATTACATGTCAACATAACACGTTGACCATGACACAACAAAACTTCATTGTCCAATTGATCATCATCAACACCACTGATTTCTGAACACCTTGAATGCTGAGCAGCAGATCGTGCAATCGAAGAATTTAATTATTTTCACATATGGCTATTATGGAATGAGACCAAATTATTTTTTGGAAACATGTGAACTGCTGCATTAAATAAATATCTTTCTCTAGGATGTAACCTCATATCAGCCCGTGACATAAGAAACTCCCAATCTTTAAGAATAGGTTCTAAATTTCTTATGTTATTGAGGACTCTATGAAAACAAGATTGTTTCTCATTATTCCGTTGTTGGAAAAATATTGTGTCAAGAGTGACAACAATTTTGAATTTGGTCCACAAGACTTTCCCTGATGTATTACCTGCATACAAAGGCTTATCTCTCATAGGATGCAGTTGGCTAAGGTCACCCACAAAGATGATGGATCTACCACCAAAAGAACAATTATTTTTGTCTAGAAATGCTTCTCGTAATCGAGCATCTATTTGCATAAACAACCTTGATCCTACAAAGTTCATTTCATCAATCAATATATATCTAAAATGTCACACTTCTTCTTGGAATACTGCAAGTGAGTACTCCTATAGTGGTCGCATATCTTTAATTGGAATTTTTAGAGCTGAGTGTATTCTTTTTGCATGTATATTAAAAGTTGCTATTCTTGTTGGGGAAAGAAGAAGAAAAGGTATTCTTCCATTACTTGACGAATTAAAAAGACTTCCTAGTGCTCATAGTGCCCTGAATAATCATAAGAATAGCTTCACGAATCTCATATTCAACAAAGTGTCTTAAGACAATTTCAAAAGAAAGTCATTGTTTTTCCGACAAAGAATCTGCAGATGCAAATGCTCTATTTGAAAGGTCAATAATATCACCCCTTGATTTCGCATTCCTTATAAAATTAATAGCTTCTGCTACAACATCATCAGAAATAGTTGTACTTTCCCAGTCAAAGGATATATCAAAGTCCCTTCGAACAAGGGTGTGAAGATCAAAAACATTCACATCATTTGGTGGAACCAAGCAAGAAAAAAACTGACATTCTTGAAAATCATATTAAAGATTCATTTCCTGGTTAGAAAGGTCACCATCTTCTTCATCTTCAATATTGTCTATAATTGATGGATTTTGATCAACATGCCATGCTCAATATCAAAATTCCTCCAATTTTCAACAATAATTTCAGGTATTCGAGAATAATGAGCAGGTGAAAAGATTCATAGAATTTGTTGGGGAGTTCACCCACTCCACCATCCATCAAGAAGCCACTTCATGGAAAGACAAAGTGGTTGGGTGAAAAATTTTGCAACTAAAATGGAACACCATCCCTCGTGGACTCGTCCCACTGGAAATACTTTTTAATAAAGATGACATAGCCTCCAAACAATTGGCTCCTGAGATGGATGATCAAGTAGAAGACTGCAACATCGGATAGTAGGAGCAGCCCCCAATGATCAAGCTATCAAAAGGAATCCCCTTGCAATGTAAACAAGGGTATTTAGATATTTCCAAAATCTACAAATATGTTTTTGCTTGGTCTTACGAAGATTTGAAATCATTTGATACTAGCATCATATAGAACAATATTCCTTTGAAGAGCGGAATAAAACCATGCAAGTAGAAACTTAGATAGATAAATATTCTCTTACTCCCCTCCATTGAAAAGGAGGTAAAGAAGCTGCTACAGGCAAAGATCATAGTACCTTTAAGATACTCTGAGTGGGTAGCTAATTTGGCCCATGTACGGAGGAAGAATGGAGAGAAAAGGCTATGTGTATATTTTTGGAATCTAAACAGTGTGTCTTTGAAAGAAAACTACCCATTGCCCAAGATGGATAATATATTGTAGAAGGTGGTTGGTTCAGCGAGAATTCCCATGATGGACAGGTTATCTAGATACAACCAAGTGGCACTTCACCCCCGAGGATCAGGAAAAGACTGCTTTCACCACCCCGTGGGGAACATTCATGTATGCTCACATGCCTTTCGGGCTGATAAATGCAAGGGCCACATTTCAGACAGCAATGGACATAGCCTTCGTAGGGGATCAAGAAAAATTTGATGGTAGTCTACTTCGATGACATCACAGTGTTTTTTAAGATTGATGAAGAGCACATCCTCCACTTAAAGCTCACCTTTGAGAAATGCAGAAGGTATGGTCTTTCTCTGAATCCTAAGAAATATTAGTTCGCCCTGAGTGAGGGGAAGCCACTTGGACACATAGTAGTGTAGGAAGGAGTAAGTATCAATCCTAAATGAGTCAAAGCCATCAACCATATTCCTCTGCCCGGGAATAAGAAAGAATTCCAAGCCTTTTTGGGGAGAATAAATTTCTTGAAGTGATTCATACCCAATTATGAAGAGATGGTCAAGGGTATTACAGACATGCTTAAGAAGGAGAATGAATTCAAGTGGGGACATATCCCCAGTGACTCTTTCATTAGAATCAAAGAATCTTTGGCTGAGGCCCTAGTTCTAGTCAGCCCCGACTACTCAATGCCTTTCTACATCTTTTCTTTCACATCTCCACATACTATCATTGTTGTGCTGCTACAAAAAAATAAAGAAGGTTATGAGCAGCCCATCGCCTTTTTCAGCCAAGTCCTAAGGGATGTTGAGCTGAAATATAACATATTGGAGAAACAAGCCTATGCAATGGTCAAGGCTCTGAAGGAATTTTGTATGTATGTGCTGCAATCAGAAATCACAGCTTCCCAATGATAGTAGTCAAGTACATCCTAGTGTAGGGAGACAACAAAGGAAAGAGGGGCAATTGGATAGCTAAAATAAAAGAATATGAGCTAAAAATAAAGTCTGTCAAGCTAATCAAAGGCCAGGGGTTGGCCAAGATTTTATCTGAATCCAACTACCAAGCTCTAGGGATAAACTTGATCACAGAGGAAGGCAGACTAGAGGATCACTAGAGTGGAATTAAAACATCTGAGCAAAAGATCTATGCCAAATATGAGGGATCGCCCTAGTATAAGAACATTGTTCATTACCTCTTATTCCTAAGGAGCATGTTGGGGCTGGATAGATCCAAATACCAAAGTCTGATATTGCAAGCGCAAAATTATATCATATCCAATGGCCTACTCTACTGGAAGGACCCAGTGGGGGTATTACTGCTATGTTTGGTAGAGGGAGAAACCCATAAAGTGATTGAGGATTTCCACAAAGAAGTTTGTGGGGGACACTACAGCTGGAAGACCACAACACATAAAATCCTCAAGGCAGGATTATACTAGCCTACGTTGTTTGGAGATGTTTATTCCCAGGTCAGGTCGTGCCAGAAATGCCAATTGTTTGCTGAGAGACATAAGTTTTCTCCTCTCCCCCTGATTCTAGTGCATGTGGAGGAACCTTTTAGACAGTGGGGACTAGACTTCATAGGAGAAATGAACCCATCGTCTAGTAGCCAACACAAGTGGATATTAACAGCCACTAACTATTTCACCAAGTGGGTAGAGGCCATCCCATCTAGAAATCCTACAGAGTCAGTGGTGATAAAATTCATGGAGGATAACATACTATCCCGCTTTGGTTGTCCTTTCAAAATTATCACTGATAATTCTCAGGTCTTGAAATCTACCAAGCTCACCAGTTTCTTCCAGAAGTTTAATATCATCATCAGGCACTCCACTACCTATTATCCTCAAGGTAATGGCTTGTTTGAGTCCTCAAACAAAACTGTGGTGAGGGTGTTGAAGAATACCATCACCATGAATCAAAGGAACGGGGACTCCCAACTGAAGTTTTCTTTGTGGGAAAGCCAAGTAACGCCTAAACGATCCACTCGGAAATCACCTTTCGAACTATTGTATGGCAAGGTTGTTGTCTTCTCGATCCAACTAGCGATATTAGTGGTGAAGTTACTACAAGAATTTGAGGAAGAGCCAAGTGCCTTGATAAGAAGGATAAATCATTTTGTTGAGCTTCATGAAAACATGGAATAGGTGGGGGCCAAATTGTTAAATTACCAACAAAGAATGAAATCTATGTTTTACAAGAAGGCCAAGGACATACCTCTTCAACCAGGAGATTTAGATCTCCGATGGGACATCCGACGGGAAGATAAAGGCAAACATGGAAAATTTTATCCATCATGGTTCAGCCCATTCAAGATTGCAGAAGAAAGAGAAAATAACACATACTTGCTTGAAAACTTGCATGGTGAATCATTGGAACTGCTGGTAAATGGTCAGTTCCTCACATTTCATTTTCAAAATTAGAGATATATGTCTTGCACTCATTGTAAATATATGGTGTGTGTATTGTAATTGTTATTTGAATTTTTTTTGTTTATGATGGGAAAAGTCCATTTTCACAGACTCATATTTTGTTTAAGAATGAATCCATGCCCAATGGAAGGAAAGCTACTGGTCTGCAGGTTCTCAGCACCTTGCCAGCTAGGCATTGTCCCTAGTTGGAGCCAATGTTGTCACTCACTACATTGTACGTTTCAATTGGTCAAGGTCTCCCAAAGGCAGTGAAGTTTGAAGCCACCTTCCCAGGCCACAGAAGATCTATTGGATTAATCGAACCCTCTTCATTGCATAGTGTAGAAATTCTCAGTGTAGATTACCTGATAATGCAATATACTAAAGCAAAATACTTAATATACTTGCGGAAGCTTAATCTATTTGAGCAAGATCAAACAAAACACGTATAACAAAGAAGGAGAATCAATACACATGAAACACAGAAGAATACTCTAGGAAAGCCTCAGCTAAAAGCCCTGCTATTTGTATTATCATAGAAGTGGAAATATCTTAGGATTATATACAGTTTTATCTTTCACAACTATCCATCTCTCAGTACATTCCCTCACTACTACTCATAGACAGAATAGACAGCTCATATGCCTTTCCCTCTGCCCTCCAAGACTCCTATTCCCTTGCGCAGTTTTCCCTGGGTGTTCCTGCTGTAACCTTGTGTGACACTACACTCAAACACTACTCCAACACACTGTAAAACTGTACAAATCTCAAGGAATGAAATCCTTCTGCGTGCAAGAGATTTTCTTATCGGAAAATTCTTGAAATTGATAGTACATTGTCCCTACGTTTAATCTCAACAGGGTCTTTGTCTAAACTGACATGCATGAGTTATTTATGAGAGAATATTCAGTTATCTGGAGTGCACTAGTTTCATGCATGCATGCATTAACTAACTGAACTCAAAATTAGTTCCTCCAACAGTTTGGAACTAATTTAACTGGACTTAACTCAGTTAACTGAACTAACTAATTACAACTCAAATACAACTCATCCTTATCTCCTCAATTAATGGATAATCTCCTCAATCAAAAGAATAACTCTTGCATGACTTCACAAAGAATTCTAGCTTGAATTTCGCCAACTAATTAACTCAAGATGGATTAATTAATTGTTTTCCAAGCAGTTGGTGAGACTAAATTCGAATTTTAATTCAAGGACAAATTAAAATTGGAATATTCTTGTTTCCACATTTCAACACTCCCTCTCAACAAGAAAGGGATTATCTATGTTATGAAACCAGCTTAAGAAAAGATAGATCAACGCCTTAGAATTCAACCTCTTCGAGCGGGCAACCTCCTTTCTATATATAGGAGTCTAAGGAGTCACAATATAACCCAGCCGACCTAAAAATAATAATATAAAGCCACAAAAATAACAATAGAGGGATTCTATGGGGCACAGTAATAATAATATGGGGGCAATAGGGGCAAAACAATACTAATAAGGGGTATAACTACAATAATAATGGGGTAATCACTAGTATTATAGGGACCCAACATGCCCCTATCCTTCAAAAAAGTGTTGTCCTCAACGTTTGAGTAGTTCTAGATACTTCTTTATAAAATTCTCATCCTCCCATGTGGAATCTTCAGTGGATAAGTTCTTCCACTTGATAAGATACTCCGAAATTGACCAATTTCGTAACTGTCGAGCTCTTGTTTCTGTGACTGCTTCCGGTTCCAATATAATTTTTCCTTCCTCGTCAAGTTTTGGAAATATTGTTTGAACTGGGAGCTTGTCGCCTATAACCTTCTTTAAACATGAAACATGGAAAACTGGGTGCAATTGAGAAGCTGCAGGAAGCTCCAATTTGTATGCTATAGTACCAATCTTTTGCAACACCTTATACAGACCATAATACTTTGGTGATAATTTATTATCCTTCTTAGCTTGCTTGAGGGACATTTGCTTATATGGTTGTAGCCGTAGGAATACCCAATCACCTACATCAAAACTTCTTTCACTGCGATGTTGATTTGCCTATTGTTTCATTCTATTTTGTGCCAACACGAGGTTATCCTTTAAGAGTTGGAGGACTTGTTGTTGATGTTCGATGTGATGTTCCACTGTCTGAACCTTAGAATTTTCTCTTACATATGATGTGACGGATGGTGGTTGATACCCATAAAGTGCCATAAATGGGGTCATTTTTGTTGCTGTATGGAAGGAAGTGTTATACCACCATTCAGCCAGAGGCAACCATTTGACCCATTGTGTCTGTTTATTAGATACAAAGAAATGAAGATATCTTTCCAAACATTTGTTTACTATCTCAGTTTGCCCATCGATTGAGGATGATAAGATGAGCTATGAGCTAACTGAGTACCAAGACAGAAAATAATTATGTCCAAAAGTTTCCAGTGAAAATGGGATCTCTGTCACTTACAATAATCTTTGGGTTTCCATGTAGCTTTTGAATTGTTTCCATAAATGCAGTAGAAACTGTATTGGCTTTAAATGGATGTGATAATGCACAAAAGTGTGCATACTTGGTAAGTCTATCAACTACCACCATGATGACACTCTTTCCCTCAGACTTGGGTAAACCTGTGATAAAATCCATTGAAACCTCCTCCCAACATTGGCTTGGAATGGATAAAGGTTGTAATAGACCTGGTGTATTAATTGTTTCAACTTTATTTTGTTGGCAAACCAAACATTCCGCCACAAACTTTTGAATATCTGATTTAAGGCCATCCCAAAAAAATTCCTTCTTAACCCTGTGGTAAGTTTTTAAAAATCTTGAGTGCCCTCCTAAGGGAGAAGTGTGCAATTCCATAAGAATCTTTTGTTTTAGCTGGGAATTCTTACAGAGGTATAAGCGATCTTTGTACCATAACGAATCATTTTGCCAGCTAAATGTATCAGACATACTGGAATCTTGTTGTAACTTTCGAATAAGTACCCACACTTCTTTGTCATTCTTCCATTCCTCCCTTGCTTCGTTTATCCAATTTGGTTGGATAATAGAAATGGTGCACAACAATGCTTCCACATCCTCATCCTTTCTTGAGAGTGCATTTGCCAACACATTTTTCTTCCCTTTTTTGTAGATGATTTCAAAGTCATAACCCAACATCTTTGTGACCCTCTTTTGTTGCTCTTCAGAGGATAATCTTTGTTCTAAAAAGTATTTAAGGCTATCATGATCCATTTTTACCTTGAAGTGTCTTCCCATTAGGTAGGGTCGCCATTTCTTAAGTGCATGAAGTATTGCCAACATTTCCTTCTCATAAATAGCTTTGCTTAAAAACTTTCCCTTGATTGGACGACTTTCAAAAGCAATGGGTCTTTCATCTTGCATTAGAACAACACCATTTCCATTTCCTAAAGCATCACATTCCACAATAAAGGTTTTTGTGAAGTCCAGTGTAGCTAAGACCGGTGCTTGGCACATTGCCTCTTTAAGATGTTCAAAGGCCTTTGTTGCTTCTGGAGTCCATGAAAATGCATCTTTCTTCAATAATGTTGTTAGAGGTGTTGCTATTCTCCCATAATTCTTAACAAACATGCGATAATACCCTGTCAACCCGAGAAATCCTCGCAGATGCTTTATGGATGTGGGGATTTTCCATTCCTTAATGGCTTTAATTTTGCTAGGTCTACCTTAACTCCTTCATGAGATACAATATGACCCAGATATTCCACCTCTTGGACTCCAAAGAAACATTTGGATCTTTTTGCATATAATTGTTTCTCCTCCAATAGTTGTAGCACCTTGTCAACATGTTCAACATGATCCTTCCAAGACTTGTTGTAGATTAGTATATCATCAAAAAATACTAACACAAATTTTCTAAGGAATGGTTTGAAAATTGAATTCATCAAACCTTGAAATGTTGAAGGTGCATTGGTAAGGCCAAAAGGCATGACCAAAAATTCATAATGACCCTCATGAGTTCTAAATGTTGTTTTCAGAATGTCTTCAGTCTTCATTCTGATTTGATGATATCTTGAACGAAGATCCAACTTGGTGAAGTAAATTGATCCATGCAATTCATCCAGTAATTCATCAATGACAGGAATGGGGAACTTATCTTTAATAGTGAGCTTGTTGAGCTCCCTATAATCCGAACACATGCACCATGATCCATCCTTCTTGTGCACCAATACTACTGGAGCAGAGAAAAAACTTTGACTCGGTTGAATTATACCAGCCTCTAGCATTTCTGCAACCATACGTTCAATTTCACTCTTTTGGACATAGGGATATCTGTACGGCCTGATGTTTGGAGGAACACTTCCTGGAATAGATGAATAGCATGATCATGATCACGCATAGGTGGGAGACTTTTGGGAGTCTCAAATACCTTGGAATGATTGTCCAGGACTTTTGGAGATATGGAGAAATAGATGATTCCGATGTGGAAACATCTAGTGAACATAATTGTGCAATTACACCTCTTTGTTCCTTTTTTAGAAGCTTTGTCATACCATTAGAGTTTATTATCTTTCCTGGTTTCCCTACAATACCCCTTAATTCAACTTCCTTTCCTTCCATAGAAAATTTGATGAAAGGTTCCTGAAAATTAAAAGCTATTGTACCCAAGGATTGTAGCCATTGGACTCCTAGTACAACATCAACACCTCCCATTGGAATGGAAAGCATTGGGCTAGTCAATACATATTCTCCCATGGATAGCTTGATATTATGGCACTTTCCAGAGCAATTTATTGTTCCTCCATTTGCAATCATCACTTGACACTCTGGTGCTGGATATAGGAAGCAATTCAATTCTTTTGCTACCTTACAATGAATAAAATTGTGGGTGCTTCCTGAATCAATCAACACTATTACCTTTTTCTTCTTGATTTGTCCTTCTATCTTGATGGTTTGAGGAGTGGTAATTCCCGCCAATGCATTACAAGATATGGTCGGATTTATTTTTTATTCATCTAGGCTTTGTTCCTGGAGTATATCCTCTTCTTTTGACTTTCTTGCTCTTTTTCTTTTTCCTCTTCACAATCTATGTAGAATAATTTCTTCTCAGCACACTTATGACCTTTAGTGTATTTGCTATCACAACTGTAACAAAGCCCTTTTTCTATTTTTTCTTCCAATTTTTGTGGTGTCAACCTTATAGGTTGTGGAAGACTAGGGGCAACAACACTTCCGTCTTTATAGTTGTGAGTGGTATGCTTCCTGGTTGCCATAATTTTGCTTTCCATTTTTCTTGCTAACCTGAATGCCTTCTCTAATGAATCAGGTTCCCAAAGGTGAACATCATGTTGGATATTATCTTTTAAAGACCATATGAACACATCAATCCTATGCTCCTCTGGAATATCTTTTACCCTTATGTTCAATTCTTGGAACTCCTCAATGTGCTCCATTATTCAACCCTTTTGTTTGAGACTTATCAATTGGCTAAAAAAAGTGTTGCTTTTTGTATCCTCATAATGTGCTATCAATTCCATAAAAATTTCCCAAGTGATAAATTGTTTATGAGAGTAAAGCCATTGATACCATACAAACTGATTTGGTTCCAAATATAAAGTTTCCATACGTACTTTTTGTGTGTTTTGCACATTATTGAGATCAAAAAATTGCTCCATTTGTAATATCCATGTTGCGGGATCCTTGCCATCAAACTTCCTCATATCAATTTTTGGAATATGGTGGGTTCTCGATCCCACATTAGAGTCTAAGAAATCATGATTAACATTTCTTTTTTTCGCATCATGAGTTTCCTTTAATACCTTTTCACCATTCGTAAGTATTTCTTGTAGAAAATTTGTCAAATTTGTCTTCGAATCTGCCATGCCTGTCTTCAAATTTGTGCTCAAATCTATCTTCAAGTTGTCCATATTAGCTTCCATGCCCTTCATTTTAGCTTCCATACCATTCATCTTAGCTTCCACACCATTTATCTTAGCTTCTGTTAGCTTTTGTGACAGTGACATTTGTTGCACTTGTTCTTGTAATTTTGATATATCATGTAGCATTTCTTCCTCTTCTTCATGAGTCATGCTCGAGCTTTCAGGTTCCTTACTAGGTCTTTGCATTTTCTTTCCTCAGGGAATCAGTTATCGATAATAATTCTCTACTATGCCTTTTTAATTCCTTCAAAATAAATTTTCAAACCAACCTTAAGTAAAAATTTAAAAAAATCTACACACCTTTTTTCACTTTGTAGGAGCTCGATATTGCCTCTGATGTATCGCTGTACTTTACAATCATCTAGTTTTAAATTTGTGTCCTGCAGTAGCCCTCTATGTCCTCTTTCCAATGCCACAAGTCTGACCCAATTTGGATTCTCCAAGGAAGACTTATGTGAAATCTCCCACCATGACTTGATTATAGACTAGTTCACTAGAGCGAACTTGTACGACGTGCGACGAGTCACTGTTTTGACCTTTGGATCTAAAAAATGCATACAAGAAACTAGAGTCTGTCCTATTTCTATACCTTCTTATGAAATTTCAATCCGATCCCCAGAGACAGAGTTATGACTATTTTCCCCAGGTCACCTGTTTGGAATGTAATTCAGGAGTCTGCAAAAAGACCAACTTACTTAGATCAGATCTCCGCAAATGTAGTGCGAAAAGCTCTAAAATTTGGACCCAAGGTTCAACGCGATTTCTTCTCAAATGGGTTTTTCTTGTAACTTCTGAAACATTGCAGAAAAAACGTTATAGCGAAAATGCCACGATGACCTGTTTGGAGCAGCGAAACCCTAGAATCCAAAGCTCTGATACCAAATATTATGAAACCATCTTAAGAAAGGATAGAAAAGATAGATCAACGCCTTAGAATTCAGCCTCTTCGAGGGGGAAACCTCCTTTAAATTACATAAATGAACAATTCTTGGATGATTCAAATGACAAAACCTCATTTCTATATATAGGAGTCTAAGGAGTCACAATATAACCCAGCTCACCTAACAATAATAATATAAAGCCACAAAAATAACAATAGAGGGATTCTATGGGGCACAACAATATTAATAAGGGGTATAACTACAACAGTAATGGGGTAATCACTAGTATTATAGGGACCCAACAATCTGCCACCCCGATCTTGTCTCTATGGAACTCAGATTTACACTTTGATAATGCCTTAGTCAAAATGTCAGCATCTTGCTCCTTGGTCGAAATATATTGCAACAACATGATCCTTCTCGCCACACAGTCCCTGAGATGATGATACCGAATGTCGATATGCTTGGACCTATCACGAAATACTCGATTCTCAGAGAGTTTGATGCAACTCTGCTTATCACAATAGATCACAGTTGGATCCATCCGCTAATCAAACAACCCAACTAGAATTTTCCACATCCAGATGGCTTCACATGATTCCTGACTTGCAGCCATATATTCAACCTCTGCCGAGCTGAGTGCAACTGACTTCTGTTTCCTATTGTACCAAGAAAATGTCACTGACCTAAGGTTGAAAATTCCTCTTGATGTGCTCTTCCGATCTGATGGACTCCTTACCCAATCTGCATCAGTAAAGCCCTGTAGCTTCACTCCCTTTGTTCGTTTGTACCATAATCCATACTGAGATGTGCCTTTGAGGTATCTCAAAACATGCTTTGTCGCCTTCCAAAACAACCTGGTAGGCCGAACCATAGCTTGACTCAGTTGGTTCACCACATAGCACAAATTTGGTCATGTGTTTAGTAAGTACATCAATGAACCCACAAGCTACTTGTACATAATAGCTTCTACTACTTCTCTTGATGTAGCATCCTCCTTCCTCCAGTTACCTGGTAGAGGAGTCTACATGGGCTTGTACTTCTCCATGTGGAATCTCCTAAGTATCTCGTTGGCATACTTGCCCTGAGACACAAACAACTCGCCATCCTTCTGCCACACCTCCATGCCAAGGAAGTAATTCATGATACCCATGTCTTTCATCTCGAGTTCTCTTACAAGATCCTACTTGCAAGACATGATCAAATGATCATCGCCTGTCAATATCAGATCATCAACATAAAGAACAATGATCAACTGCTTACCTTCCACGATGGTGTGGTATAGGTTTGCATCCACTTCACTCCTTTTGAAACCCAACCCGGTGAAGTAGTTGTCGATCCTCGTGTACCAAGAATGAGGTGCTTGCTTCAGCCTATATAAATCTCTCTTGAGTCGGCACACATGCCACTCATGATTGAAGGTCTCAAAACATTCTGGCTGCTCTATGTACACCTCCTCCTCAATCTTGCCATTGAGGAATGTAGTCTTCACATCCATCTTATGGATCTTCCAACCCATCTGTGCTGATAGTGCCAAAATTGATCTTATAGATGAGTACCTTGCAACTGGAGAAAATGTCTCATCATAGTCAATCCCCTCTGACCTGTGAGAAACCACGGGCAACAAATCTTGCCTTATGTTTCTCCACACTACCATCAGTAGCTTTCCTTACCTTGTGAAGCCAACGGGACTCACAACTGACTTGTTCTCCAGTCTTGGAACCACATCCCAAACACTGTTCCAAACTATGGAGTCATACTCCTCCACCATAGCATCAACCCAAATCGGATGCTGCACTTCTTCCTCAAAGGAAGATTACTCAGTCTCAATACATTCCCCAACAAGGGCCATGTATCCAGTGTACCTATCATGTGACCTCCTCTGTCTGCGCTGAGAAGATGGTTCTCCCACATTCTCTCTCGCATCCAACAACAATATGTCAGCTTCTCTTGAGCGCTTTTTCCCATCTCTGGAAGAATCTTCTTGAGTGGATGCCTCCACTCCTGGAACCTCAACATGCGGTTGCTCTACATTAGTCTGAGAATCCTCCTCCTTAGGAACCAAAATTTCCTCCACAGCCTGTAGTTGGAGCTCCCTCTTAAGGGAAAATCGCATGGCCTTCTGCTCATCAAAATTTAGATCTCTACATACCACTGTCCTCCGATTGGTAGGCAAGCACACCTGATAGTTGTGAGGGGTATCAGTGTACCCCAAAAGTATCCCCAACTCATCTTTTGACTCAAGTTTCTACAGGGCATCCTTGGTCACATGGCAAAATACTGATGAGCCAAAGATCTTGAGGTGACTCACATCTGGTCTCTTCCCAGAGAAAGCTTCTTCTTGCGTCTTCATCCCAAGTATGTGATGCAGGCTTCTATTATAAAAATAGACTATTATGTTGCATGCCTCAGCCCACAAATGAAGTGGTAGGCCTTGGTCATGGAGCATCGCACAAGCTGCCCCCACAATCGATTTGTTCTTCCTCTTGGCCACCCGATTCTGTTGTGGGTTATGAGGTGCTGTCAATTCCCATTTAATTCTTTCTGCTACACAGAAGTCCTTAAACTCTTGAGAGACATACTCTCTGCCATTGTCGCTTCTCAATACCTTGATCTTATTCCGTGATTCTTTCTCAACCAAAGCTTTAAACTCACAAAACCTTGATAAGGTTTGATCGTTCTTCTGCATGAAATAAATCCATCATTTACGAGAAAAATCATCAATGAAAATCACATAATACCTTTTCTTCGTGGTGGAGGCTGTCGAGAATGGTCCACACACATTAGTATGAACTCGCTCTAAGATCGCCTCAGCTCAACTGTCTCGATCATGAAAGGAAGACTTGGCGTACTTTCCCAAGGTACAACCTTTGCATGTGTCCACTTTCTCATGATGCAAGTGGCCCAACCATCTATGCCATAACTCGCCAATGTCTTGGCTTTGCACCAATTCTACTTTCGAACTCAGTGAAGCACAGTCATCTGCCTCTAGTTTGTAGAGATTCTTCACTCGAATCCTAATCCTCTTGATCTGACCTATCGCTATGTGTCTCAAAAATGCCATTCCTTTACTAAAGACAACATTGTAGCCTTTGTCTTCCAACATTGTGACCGATACCAAGTTCTTCATCAATCCAAGCACATACTTCACATCTGTCAAGGTGAGAGGAGCTCCATGCTCCCTCTTAAAAGTAACTGTGCCCACTCCTGAAACACTGTACTTCTCATCGTCACCCATCTCTATGCACATATTGAGGTCTTTATCCTCCAAGGTACTGAACAAACTCTTATTGCCAGTCATGTGGAATGAGCCTCCACTGTTAAGGTACCAAACACAACCCACCATCAATGAAACCATACATGCAATGAGGGTAAAATCCAATTCGAACTAAGAGGCTAATGCCTCACCTTCTGATCCATTTGAGGATCCCTTCTTGGATTTTTCCAATGGGAAATTAGTTTCATAATGACCCGCCTCATGACAATTAAAGCATCTCACTTTAAATTTTTCAATCTTCTTCCCTCCATGAGAAGAATTCAATTTGGAATGGGAAGCCTTCCCTTTCCCTTTCCTTACCTTACTTACTAAGGTTAGATTTTCTTCATCATCATGCTTAGATGAAGAACCATCTCGGGTGCTCCTCTTGATCTCCTCCTGCATCAAATCCAACCATAGTCGTTCCCAATTCAGTAGTTTCTCTCTTCCACTCACAGAGTCATGGTAGCTATGCCATCTCTTAGGAAGAATGAGGAGAGTAAGACTCAGCATGTCATCATCAGTTGTAGTTATTCCTACACTACAAGCTCATCTCTGCAATTTGAATGGGCTAAAATGGACTTCAGATGAGGACGTTATCGCAAAAATAAGTTTGCCTTTGTCCTTTGAAAAGGAGGAAATTTCTTATAAGGGGAACTTAAGGGAAAATGTGTTTTTAAACATAAAATGCCTTAGATTTCATTGCATCGCATTCTGTTATTGCATCGCAATAAACCAAGGGAGAAAACTTAAAATATGTGCAAAGGCTTTCAACAGACCAGACAAATTTATGAATAAAACAAGTGAACCTTTTGAGTTCTGGAAGGATGGTAGTAAGTAGTATTTTGGGTAGGCTTGAAGCAGTAAGCGATATTGGATGGGCTCTGCTCAATTCCATACATCGGCCAACACGTAGCACGTAGGAGGAGAGAGGAAACCACTTTTTTGGAAGGTTAATCCCTGTGCAATTTGTGTGCCCGAAATGACTGTGAGCTGTTGGATTAGAGGTTGTGAATCAACAGTCGAGAAGCGATTGGTGATCCCTGATCATGAGATGCAAAGGCAAGACCCTCGGGTTGTAGCACTATGATATGCCGATATGCGATCAGTGATAGCACCGATTCAAGGGGGCCAATAGTGATATGCTGATGTTCCAATGAGCCGATCGATGATATCGACAATCGGCGAACCCCCGATACCAGGGCCAATGCACATTGCGATTGAAAATTGCAATATGTCGATAAAGGGCATACTCGATGGGAATTATAAGTGAGAACATTTGCATAAAATTTGAAATCCGGTTTATTCAGATTTTCTTTGTATTTACCATATATTGAGGTTTTGACCTCCCACCTAAGCGATTCTAATATGCCAATAAAGGGCGGACACGATGGGTTTATAGATGCGATTCTATAATATTTGATGTCCAGGTTTTTGTATTTTCAATGTATTCCTTTGTATTTGGGTTTTTACCTCCTGCATATGCGATCATGATTTGCGATGACAAGATGGAACTGAGAGGAATATAGATGCAATTGAATGCATTTTGAGATTCGGTTAAATGCTCCAATTATGTGTTTTCGATAGTTTTCATGTGTATTGCATTATGTGGCTATTTCCATAGAAGGAAGGCCAAATGGTTGGGTTTTCCTATGCCCGCCAATTCATTGCAATAGGAAACTGATTCTTTTGTGGAAACAGTCGGGTTCTTCAGTCATGGAGGACTGTAACCAATGCATGATAAAAACACAGAGAGTGCAATGGATGAGAGGGAGCTGGAGGACTGAAAAAGGTCGCTAGAAGGTGGCTGAGAGTCGCTTGGAGGTCAAGCGAACTATAGTGGCACGTAGAGGCCAGGAGAAGCTCAGAGAGCCAGAGCCAGAGCTGAAGAGCTAGAGCCAGAGCCAGAGCCAAGAGCCAGAGCTAGAGCCAGAGCCGAGAGCCAAAGTGACAGCCAGAGCCAGAAAGCCTGAGAGATTCATATCTAGGCATAAGATGGTGTTCAAAGCCCATTGTTTTTGTGTAAGCCAATGGATTTGAGCATGGAGCTTGTAAAAGAACTTATGCTATAATCCCAAACAACCTAGTCGAGTTGACTAGAGATCAAGGAGACGTAGACAAAGAGTTTAGGGTGAACTCCATATTAATATTGTTGTTATGTGTGCTTGTTTATTTGCTAAATTATTTACTGTCACATGTATTTAAATATCATCATAAGAAATAGAACTTAAAGCACTTAATAGTTAAAGGTAAACATAAGCATACACCTATTTCAAGCACTTTTTAATTCCACAATTGGTTAATCATAAGGTCTTGGGAATATTTAAGCTTTGGAAGTGGGAGAGGTTCTTGTAAGCTGACAAGAAGCCTTTAGTGCCCCATTTTCAGATCATTTATGGAAGAATTTGGTATTGTCAACCCCTTCCTTAAGCCAGATTGCCCGAATCCATAGTCTCCAGCTCTCTTCTCTATCCTTCAGGATTTGTGTCCTCTTGTGCATTTGTGAAGCAATTTTATCTTTTTGTTCTAGATACGTAGTTATCCCTCCGGTATCCTCCTCGAAGGTGAAGATTTCCTCTTTTGCTATTCTATGCAGTTGTTGTTCCAGTTTTGTTTTCCTCTGAGCCTAGGCTTTAGATAAGGTTTTCAACTCCTTCAGGTTATGGATAATGTCTTCCACAAAGTTCCCATCAGTACCTAGAGAGTGGGCCTTCAAAAAGTCATCCACCATCCTCATGTAATCAACATCCCTTAGCCATGTGGAGTTAAATTTGAAGGGAGCCTTTGGCTTATCAATGGCATCCTGCATTTCCAGATAGATGGGTCTGTGATTAGATAGGCCCACAGATTCAACCCATTGTCTGATGCGGGTACCTCTGTTGACCAGAGGCTCTTTAATTAGGAATCTATTGAGCCTTCTGGCAAGGCTTATCTCACTAGTTCTATTATTCCTCCAAGTGGGCTGAATCTTGGTTGAGGGGATTTCAATAATGTTGTGGTCCTCTAGAAGATTCTCAAAGAATGCTGATAGCATATCCACCTGTGCTTGGTGGCCCCATGACTCTGCATATCCTATCGAGAAGTTCAGATCCCCTCCCAGGATTATGTTTTCTTGCTGGAGGATTGATGAATTAAGTAGTATCCTCCAGTAGTCGGCCCTATCATGATAAGGGTTATATACATTGATGATTCTGTAGTCAGCTTCAAGGGTGTATGAGAAAATATTAGCTCCCAGGTACCCTTGTCCCCCCAAAACATTATTTAGCTTAATAGATCAGTTGTGAATACCTAAGGCTACCCCTCCAGATCTTCTCGTGGCATCAAGCGAGTGAAAAGACCATCCTGGTAACCAAGACTCGAGATCAGAGATGGATGGTAAGGTAGATCGACCAAATTGACTTATGACCTACATGTTCTTGTTGTACACTGCCAACTGCAGTGTCTCGTACTGCATATACGAGGCCCTACCTGTAATCACCTACATTTTCCATCCTCCATTTCTCCATCATCATACTGCCATGGCTCGTTCAATTTCCAACACTCCCTTACAATATATAATAATAATAATAATATAATAGCTATTATATTAATAATAATAATCACAATTATACTGAATTATTATTATTATAATGATATTAGCTCATAATAACAACCATGATCCAATAATAATTAAAATTGTGATAAGTGAATTATTATGTGTAATTTTTTAAATACCAACTATTGATGATCATTAATAACTATATAAATAATAACAACGATATTGTTATATATCTATATATTTATGATTATTATATTAATATTATTATAATCATATAAACCCATAATAATATTAATTAATAATTATTATTATTATTATTATTATTAATATTATTATTATTATTCCTAGGCTTTATTAATTCAACCATGTTTATTTCAGTATTTTTAATATTTATCTTAGGGTTTGTATACATTGGATTTATAACCCAATGTATACATTGTGTTTATTAACTAAGGGATTAATAGTAAAACCCCAACGGATTATGAACCAATGGGAATAATATTAAACAAAAGGGAATAATATTATAAACAAAATGAACTAATAAACCCAACTATTTAATATTATAAACCAAAGGAATTAGTGAACACAATGGATAAATATTAAAAACCTAAGGGATCAAGAAGTGCAAGGAATTGATATTACAAACATAAGAGATTAATAAAGATGACCATGATTGATATTATAAACCCAAGTTAATAATAAACCTAAACGATTAATACTAAAACCCCAAGGTATTATGTACCCAAGGAAATAATAATAAACCCAAGGGACTGATATTATAAACTCAACATTGGTAAACCCTAATATAAATATTAGAAAGACTAAAATAAACATGCTTTATTTTCATGGTGAGACTATTTTTGTCACAATGTGACATTCAACCATGGTTGACCATGGCTGCTTATGATTGACAATGGTTGACCAAGATCGATATTATAAACCTAAGGGAATAATAAACGCAAGGGATTGATATTATAAACCTAAAGGAATAATAAAACTAAGGGATTAATACTAAAACCCCAAGGGAATAATATTAAACCCAATCGTTGTCACAATGCGACATTCAAACATGGTTGACCATGGTTTGCTATGATTGGAAATGGTTAACCATGATTGATATCCTTCCCCAAAGGAATAATAAAACGAAGGGATTAATACTAAAACCCCAAGGGATTATGAGCCGCAGGGAATAATATTAAACCCATGGGACTAATATTATAAACCCAACATTGGCAAACCCATATATAAATACTACAAACACTAAAATAAACATAGTTTATTTTGATGGTGAAACAATCCTTGTCACAATATGACATTCAAACATGGTTGACCATGTTTGGCTATGATTTATATTATAAACCTAAAGGAATAATAAACCCAAGGGATTGATATTATAAACCCAAATGAATAATAAACCCAAGGGATTAATACTAAAACACCAAGGGAATAATATTAAGCCCAAGGGACTAATATTATAAGCCCAACATTCATAAACCCAAATATAAATATTATAAACACTAAAATAAACATGGCTTATTTTCATGGTGAGACAATCTTTGTCAAATTGTGACATTCAACCATGGGACTAATATTATAGACCCAAAATAGGTAAACCCAAATATAAATACTACAAACACTAAAATAAACACGGTTTATGTTGATGGTGAGACAATTCTTGTCACAATGCGACATTCAACCATAGTTCACCATGTTTGGCTATGATTGACATTGTTTTACAATGATTGATATTATAAACCAAAGGGAATAATATTAAACCCAAGGGACTAATACTACAAACCCAACATTTGTAAAACCAAATATAAATATTACAAAGTCTAAAATAAACATGATTTATTTTCATGCTGAGCCAATCCTTGTCACAATGTGACATTCAACCATGGTTGACCATGATTGATATTATAAACCTAAGGGAATAATAAACCCATGGGATTGATATTAAAACCCAAATGAATAATAATCCTAAGGGAATAATAAACCCAAGGGATTGATATTAAAACCCAAATGAATAATAAACCCAAGGGTTAATACTAAAATTCCAAGGGATTATGAGCCCAAGGGAATAATATTAAACCCAAGGGACTAATATTATAGACCCAAAATTCGTAAACCCAAATGTAAATATTTCAAAAAGAAAAATAAACATGATTTATTTTCATGGTGAGACAGGTCATAGTGGGACATTCAACCAAGGGATTAACATGGTAAACCCAAATATAAATATTACAAACACTAAAATAAACATGGTTTATTTCCATCGTGAGACAATCTTTGTCAAAATGTGACATTCAACCGTGGGACTAATATTATAAACCCAACATTGGTAAACGGAAATATCAATACTACAAACACTAAAATAAACATGATTTATTTTGATAGTCAGACAATCCTTGTCGCAATGCAACATTCAACCATGGTTGACCATGATTGGTATTATAAAGCTAAGGGAACAATAAACCCAAGGGATTGATATTATAGACCCAAATGAATAATAGACCCTAAGGGATTGTGAACCCAAGGGAATAATATTAAACCCATGGGACTAATATTATAAACCCAACATTGGTAAACCCAAATATAAATATTACAAACACTAAAATAAACATAGTTTATTTTGATGGTGAGAGAATCCTTGTCATAATGCAACATTCAAACATGGTTTACCATAGTTGGCTATGATTGACAATGGTTGACCATGATTGATATTATAAACCTAAGGGAATAATAAACCCAAGTTATTTACATTATAAACCCAAATGAATAATAAACCCAAGGGATTAATACTAAAACCCTAATGGAATAATATTAATCCCAAGGGACTAATATTATAAATCCAACATTTGTAAGCCCAAATATAAATATTACAAAGACTAAAATAAACATGATTTATTCATGGTGACACAATCCTTGTGACAATGTGACATTCAACCATGGTTGACCATGATTGGTATTATAAACGTGAGGGAATAATAAACCAAAATAGTTGATATTATAAACCCAAGGGATTAATACTAAAACCCGAAGGGATTATTAACCCAAGGGAATAATATTAAACTCAAGGGACTAATACTAAAACCCTATGGGAATAATATTGAGCCCAAGGGACTAATATTGTAAACCCAACATTTGTAAACCCAAATATAAATATTACAAAGACTAAAATAAACATGATTTATTCATGGTGAGACAATCCTTGTGACAATGTGACATTCAACCATGGTTGACCATGATTGATATTATAAACCTAAGGGAATAATAAACCCAAGGGGTTGATATTATAAACCCAAATGAATAATAAACCCAAGGGATTAATACTAAAACCACAAGGGATTATGAACCCAAGGGAATAATACTAAACCTAAGGGACTAATATTATAAACCCAAAATGCATAAACCCAAATATAGATATTACAAATACTAAAATAAACATGATTTATTTTCATTGGGAGACAATCCTGGTCACAATGTGATATTCAAGCATGGTTTACCATGGTTGGCTATGATTGACAATGGTTTACCAAGATCGATATTATAAACCTAAGGGAATAATAAACCCATGGGATTAATATGAGAAACCCAAAGGAAAAATAAAACGAAGGGATTAATACTAAAGCCCAAGGGGATTATAAACCCAGGGGAATAATATTAAACCCAAGGGACTAATATTATAAACATTAAAATAAACATGATCGACCATTATTAATTTTTATATTGAGATAATCCTTATCAGAATTTCATTTTGGACCATGGTCGACATCATAATAAACCATGTTTGACTCGAGAATAATAAACTCAAGTGATTGATATTATCAACCCAATGGATTAATACTAAAACCCAAAGGGATTATGAATGAAAGGGAATACTATTAAAGAAAATGGACTAATAATATAAACCCAAGCGAATGATAAACCTAAGGGATTGGTATAATAAACCCAAAGGAATAATAAACCCAAGGGATTAATATTTTTTTCATGGTGAGACAATCCTTGTTAGAATATGACATTCAAGCATGGTTGACCATGGTTGGCTATGATTGACAATTATTTACCATGATCGATATTATAAACCTAAGGGAATAATAAACCCAAGGGATTAATATGAGAAACCAAAAGGAATAGCGAAACGAATGGATTAATACTAAAACCCTAAGGGATTATGAACCCAAGGGAATAATATTAAATCTGAGGGACTAATCTTATAAAACCAACATATATAAACCCTAAGACAAATATTATAAACATTAAAATAAACATGATCGACCATCATTGATTTTCATATTGAGATAATCCTTATCACAATTCCATGTTGGACCATGGTTGACATTATAATAAACCATGTTTGACTCGGGAATAATAAACCCAAGCGATTGATATTATAAACCCAAGTGATTAATACTAAAACCCCAAGGGATTATGAACCTAACAGAATATTATTAAACAAAAGGGACTAATAATATAAACCCAACGGATTGATATAATAAACCCAAATGAATAACAAACCCAAGGGATTAGCACTAAAACCTCAAGGGATTATGAACCCAAGGAATTATTAATATTAAAAATTTGAAGAATGAAGACACCCAAGAATTTGATATTATAAACCCAAGGGAAAAATATTAGAAACCAACGGGATCAAAAATGGCAATGGATCAATATTAAAAATAGAATGGATTAATAGGAATTAAATTTTTAAACCCAACGGATTGATCAACCCACGTGACTATGAATATTATAAACCTAAGGGATCAATAAAACCTAGGGATTGTTAATATTATGAAAGCAACAAGTTAATAAATTGAAGGGATAAAGATTTTAAATGTAAGGGATTAATATTAAACCTTACGACTATTATTTAAACCTTATTATTGGGGATTAATAAACCAAAGGGAGTAAATGATAAACCGAAAGAATTATTAATATTACAAACTTAAAGAAGAAATAAACCTAATCATTTAATATTATAAATCCAAGGAAATAGTAAATTGAACCTAAGCCCTAAATCCATGGCATCAATATTATAAACATAAATAACACTATAACACAAAACAATAGTAAAAAAGATAAACCGAAACCAATATAAGAACCACATTGCAAACTATAAAGCATTAAAACATGATAAATAATCATTACATTAATAACAACACATTTATATCATTACATTATAAAAAATAAATAAATTTTAACCCATAAATACATTGATATCAATACATGAATGTATTAATAGTATAAATCTCAAGAATATTGATATAAACACCTAGAACATAAAATCGCAACAATAATGTTATAAATGTAAACAATATTTTCATTTATGAAATACATGAACAAAGTGAAGGGATCCACACAAAAGACCACACCAATCACAAATGCAAGAGAAAGATATAAAACAATAACACTGCTATTAGAGCAAAGCAACATAAATGAAAAAAACACATCTAAGTTTCACACACTGGATTTAAAGAAGAACAACATAATAGGAAATTTTAAGACTAGAGATATACAATTTTGTACATAAAAACAACATTAATGTTAAAAAAAATCAATTTAACCAACATTGCAACCACAGAAAAATAATTTGGTCTTAACATATATTTTTTGATTTCTTTACATCAAATAATTCCACTACAAAATTGAACTTTAAACAATGTTTCAAAAGTCATCTATGGAGCAACCTCTTCCAACACACAACCAAACCGATGATGAAAGCAGCACCAATTCAAATAAACAGGATAATGATCACAATACTTAACACTTTCCAACCAATTCCTTCTTTTTCTCCTCCCAAAATCCCTTTGGTGCACATGTTTCAAGTATTTTACATGTGTTTTTGTTTGATCTAGCTCACAAATATGATCATCAATAAATGTAGGATGGAACCCATGTTTTCTATCAAACTTGTTCCAAAGATATGAAAGAAAGCTTATAGCTCCAGCAATATCGCGTATTGTTCTGGAATAATAGATAACATCATTATTGTCCATATCTGCATTTGAAAGACACAAAGACAAAAGAAAACTCAATAAAAACATGCACAAATAAATAAGCACACACACACACACACACACACACATATATATATATATGTATATACATAAAACATAACACCCCTTTGTATTTATGTTAAAAAACTTAATGTTATAGTGTTACATGAAAAAAAACAATCTAGTGTTACATGAACCAAATGATATAAAAATTTCTACAAATATAAGCCTCATTTCAAAAAACAATAGAAAAAACTATGGAAATAGAATAAAACCGTGGCCAATATTAAAAAAATGAAACTATCCATGGTGATGGCCATTATTCAAAACCTCTAGTTTTTCGTCTCATGATGTAATATGAATCCACAATATTAATATCAATATGAATGAGTTATAAAAATGATTTTGAATGATTGGTTCATATAACTCATTGTTTATGTTTGAATGGTCTATTCCAAAGAAAAGAGAAATAGGCACCCAAAAAAAATAAGTAAATTGAACAACATGAAAAATGATGTCAACAATTTTCTGAGATATTATTATGAATATGATGAATTTATTAATCTAATAAATATATGAAAATGATTATTATATTATAGTAAATGATTATATTATTATATTCATTTCACACTTGATATGGTTGTGAATGTAATTCCTTGCTTCTCTTTATTCCCGATATCAACTGACGCTCGTTTTAAAGTCAATCCCTATGACTTGTGGATTGTAAGAGCCCATGCCATCTTCCAAGGAATTTGTTTTTGATTTCTTCTTATCACTGGTGTGATAGGGACAATGTTTGGATTGCTTGCATCAAATGGAACACCAACATACTTATAAAAAACAACAATTGTGAATATTGGAAGTTGAAGTGGCTTAGAGGTAGGTGAATAAAATATATCCTTAACATAAACAAGTGCCTCATTCATCAAGCCAGCTTCAACCCATAAATTACATGTCAACATAACACGCTCACCACGACACAATAAAACTTCACAGTCCAATTGATCATGATCAACACCATTGATTTCTGAATGCCTTGAATGCTCAGCAACAAATTGTGCAATTGGAGAATTAAATTATTTTAACATATGGATATTATGGAAGGAGACCAAATTATTTTTTGGAAACATGTAAACTGCTGCATTAAATAAATATCTTTCTCTAGGATGTAACCTCATATCAGCCCGTGACATGAGGAACTCCCAATCTTTAAGAACAGGTTCTATATTTCTTATGTTATTGAGGACTCTATGAAAACAAGATTGTTTCTCATTATTCCCTTGTTGGATAAATATTGTGTCAAGAGTGACAACAATGTTGAATTTGGTCCACAAGACTTTCCCTGATGTATTACCTGCATAAAAAGGCTTATCTCTCATAGGATGCAGTTGGCCAAGGTCACCCACAAGGATGATGGATCTGCCACCAAAAGAACAATTCTTTTTGTCTGGAAATGCTTCTCGTAATCGAGCATCTATTTGCATAAACAACCTTGATCCTACAAAGGTCATTTCATCAATCAATATATATCTAACATGTAACATTTCTTCTTCGAATACTGCAAGTGACTACCCCTATAGTGGCTGCATATCTCTAATTGGAATTTTTAGAGCTGAGTGTATTCTTTTTGCATGTATATTAAAATTTGCTATTCTTGTTGGGGCAAGAAGAAGAAAAGGGATTCTTCCATTACTTGACGAATTAGAAAGACTTCCTAGTGCCCGCAGTGCCCTGAATAATCATAAGAAGAGCTTCACGAATCTCATATTCAGCAAAGTGCCTTAAGACAATTTCAAAAGAAAGACATTGTGTTTCTGACAAAGAATCTGGAGATGCAAATGCTTTGTTTGAAAGGTCAATAATATCACCCCTTGATTTTGCACTCCTTATAAAATTAATATCTTCTTCTGCAACATCATCAGAAATAGTTGTACCTTCCCAGTCAAAGGATATGTCAAAGTCCCTTTGATCAAGGTTGTGAAGATTAGAAACATTCACATCATTTTGTGGAACCAAGCAAGAAAAAAACTGTCATTCTTGAAAATCATCTTAAAGATTCATTTCCTGGTTAGAAAAATCACCATCTTCTTCATCTTCAATATTGTCTATAATTGATGGATTTTGATCAACATGCCATTCTCAATATCGAAATTCCTCCAATTTTCAACAATAATTTTAGCTGAAAGGCCAATTTCTACAGGAATGTCACGAAATGGCTTGTACAAGAGAAATTTTGTCTAGCAAAAGGTTTCAAATTCCTCTGAACCATCACTAGGAATAGAATAAAACTGTGGCCAAACCCAAACAATAGCATGAACATCTCTAGGCTTCCATGGATCTTGTTTATGCTTGCTATTAAATGTCCAAGATCTTTCTTTTTCTATGAAAGATAGATGTTAAAGGAAAAAGGGTCTCTTTTGATAATGTTGAACAAAAGTGTTATTAGATGAACATTGCAAGCCATCCCTTGAGATTTTCCTAAAAACCTTTCTTCCAACATTTAAGGAAACAAATTTCTTACTACAAACAAAAAGAGGTAGCTTAAGCAACATATGGCATGTTTCTTGTGTTCGAACGTCATGGTGAACAATCGTTTCTACAAGAAACTTTCTATATGCACATAAAGCATGATCCTCAGTGCCAATAGTATTTGAAATTCTAGTAAACATATGATGATAACTTTCAGACCTTTTTTGTCTGCTTTTGATGCATACTTAGCAATTTATTTCAACACAGCATAGCAAGAAAGCACTGGTTGGCAATAAACATTTTCAGACCAAATTGTTAGAAGGTCAATGTTATGTACATTAAGCCTGTCATCATTTCTTGCTGGCTCATATTTTTTTCTTCCTTGATCATCTATGAACAATCTTGATTCATCACAAAGATCCCATGGAGCATTGTATCGACATGTTAGAATGGTGCCCTTTCTGCACAACCAAGAATATACAGTACACTTTGTGTGCCTTTGGAGACAGTTTAACAATCCTTCGTAATCATTACGAGGATTAGAAGAGAAAATCTAACTAGTATTCAATAGGTAAGGTTCATCATTGAGGCTTTGTGGAACCATTATGTTGCGATGATGTATGCCACGCGGGCTCCATGCAGTTACATATTTTTTGAAGAATATCTTTGCAAGTTGTACATTAGAACTATTTGACCAATCAAGTATTTCCATGTCAGGAGCACCTTCTAACCATAGGAAACCATAGATATGTTCTGAACCTCTATGTCGCCACTCATATCTGAAAAAAATGAAGATATAGTTACTACAAAAAATATAAATAGAATCATAATAAAAGTTGAAAAAGTATAGAAAAAATTGAACACAAACCTGTACCAAAAGTCTTTAGCTTTAAGATATTTTTGGATAACTTTCTCTCGAAAAATATTAAACCTGTGGTGTATAAATGTTGCAACAATATGAGGGTACTGGATAACATTCTCAATTTTCATACGATGCTCATTTGAAGAATGAGAATGTCAATGTATGGGCATGAGGTTATGCAACTCTAGCCACTTTATGTCAGTTGCACTAAAAGTAAAAATAAAAGATGGATATCCTAACTTAGTAATCATGTCCATCAATTCAGATCAACACATAGTCTAGTATGCTCTTGTACCTCTCAAAGAAGAACCAAACCGCATAAGATGCTCATCCAACTTATTATCTGGTAAATCGGATAGTTGGTGACACAAATCCTCAATTTTTGTAGGTGTTTTATCATGTAAATATTTGTTTGCAAAAACTACAGTAGTTGCTTGGCTCTGATTTTTCATTATCATGTATAATAGGTAATATTGAAAGCAAGGATGGCTTCCAAATCCCTGATCATAGTACCTAAGAAGATGCAATGCATACTAATGAAGTTCAACACTACAAATATGTGGTTGCAACCAATTAGCATCACCAATGGGGAACAATGTTCGGAATGCCATATCTAATAACCCCTGTGTATTATATTCATTCACTGGATAGGTTCCAATACTTGGATAATCCATGTCTTGAACATGTGAGGAATCAACATTATCAAGAAATGCTCTAATTTCTTCCACTTCTCTTCATTCGTATCATAGGTGAGCAACAAAAGAAGAAGGTTGAGAGGGAAAATGCTCAGTAGGAAACCCTTCATTATTAGTTTCATTGATCTCAGATTCTTCAATATCACAATCAACAAATTTTAGCTTGGAGTAGACATATGTTGATCTTTCGGGTAGAGCATTCACTAAATCAGAATCAATTACAAAAACTCGATAATATTGATGATTTTGGATTTTGAAAAGCAATGCAGCCATCACTTGAGATATTTTGACATAACATTAATAATATTTAGACTGAGTGCCATGTCTCCTCATAATTAGAAAGTCAAAATCTTCAACAAAGGCTTTGTGCAATTATAGAAATATATTGAGGAAAGCTAACTGTATGACCATTATACTTATATTTCCCACCTCGAACATGTGTCACTTGCAAAATAGGGTTCACGCGTGCTATTAGATTTTCTTCAACTTGAGTAAGAACTGTTATGAAACCAGCTCACAAAAAGATAGAAAAGATAGATCAATGCCTTAGAAATAAGCCTCTTCGAGGGGGAAACCTCCTTTACATTACACAAATGAATAATTCTTAGATGATACAAATGAAAAGACCTCCTTTCTATATATGAGAGTCTAAGGGGTCATAATATAATCAGAGCCGGCATAACAATAATAATGTAAGGACACAATAATAACAATAGTGGGCTTCTATGGGGCATAATAATAACAATATGGGCACTACATGGGCACAAAAATATAATAAGGGGGTTGTACTACTAATAATAAGGGGTCACACTAGTAGTATAGGGACCTAACATGCACCTCTCCTTCAAAAATTGTTGTCCTCAATGCTTGAGAAGTTATTGATGCTTTTGTATAAATTCTTGTCCTCCCATGTGCAATCTTCAGTGGGTAAGTTTTTCCACTTGATGAGATACTATGAAATTGATCTATTTCGTAGCTGTCAATTTCTCGGTTCTGTGATTGCTTCAGGATCCAATATGATTTTTCCTTCCTTGTCAAGTTCTCGCAATATTGTTTGAATTGGGATCTTCTACAACTTTTGAATGAGTTCCAACTCCTTTGGGCATATGGATATCTGTAAGGCTTGATGTTTGGAGTAACACTTCTTGGAATCAAATGAATAACATGATCATGTTTACGAATAGGTGGGAGGCCTTTGGGAGTCTCAAATACCTTAAAATGATTATACAAAACATTTTAGAGATCTGGAGAAATACATGATTTCGATGTGGGATCCTCCAGTGAACATAATCGTGCGATTACGCCCCATTTTTCTTTATTTAGAAGATTTGTCATGCTATTAGACTTGATTATCCTTCTAGTTTTCCCTTCAAAACCCCTCAATTCAACTTCCTTTCCTTCCCAAAAAAATTCAAGAAAAGTTCTTGAAAATTAAAAGCTATTGTACCCAAAGATTGTAGCCATTGGACAACTAGTAAAACATCAGCACCACCCATTGGAATGGAAAGCATTGGGCTATTCAATACATATTCTCCCATGGATAGCTTGATATTATGGCACTTTCCAGAGAAATCTATGGTTCCTCCACTTGCAACCATCACTTGACACTCTGGTGCTGGATATAGGAAGAAATTCAATTCCTTGCCTATCTTACAAGGAATAAAATTATGGGTACTGCCCGAATCAATCAACACTGTTACCTTTTTCTTCTTGATATGTCCTTCTATCTTGATAGTTTTAGGAGTGGTAATTTCTTCCAATGCATTACAAGATATGGTCGGATTCATTTCTTGATGCTTGATGTGATATTTCAATTCTTAAACATTTTTCTTCTTGATATGTCCTTCTATATTGATAGTTCGAGGAGTGGTAATTCCAGCCAATGCATTACAAGACATGGTTGGATTCATTTCTTCTTTATCGATGTGATATTTCACTTCTTGAACCTTTTTCTTCTTGATATGTCCTTCTATTTTGAGAGTTTGAGGAGTGGTAATTCTTTCCAATGCTTTACAAGATATGGTCAGATTCATTTCTTCTTTCTCTGGGGTGGGTTCCTAGTGTATATCCTCTTATTTTGATGCTTCTTGATCCTTTTCTTCCTCCTCTTCATAATCTATGTAAAATAATTTCTTCTCAGCATTTGATATCACAATTGTAACAAAGCCCTTTTTCTCTTTTTTCTTCCAATTGTTGTGGTGTAAACCTTGTAGGTTGTGGAAGGCTAGCAAAAAAAATACTTCCATAATTATAGTCATGACTGGTGGTATTCCTTGTTCCCATAATTTCGCTTTCAATTTTTCTTTCCCACCTAAATGCCTTCTCCAATGAATTAGGTTCCCAAAGACGAACCTTGTGTTGAATGCTATACTTTAAAGTCCCTATGAAGACATCAACCATTTTCTTCTCTGGAATATCATTTACCCTTATATTCAATTTTTGGAAGTCCTCAATGTGCTCTGCCATTGAACCCTTTTGTTTGTGATTTATCAATTGGCTAGAGAAGGTGTTTTTCTTTGTATCCTCGTAATGTGCTCTCATTTCCTCCATGAAAATTGACCACGTAACAAGTGGTTTACGAGAACAAAGCCATTTATACCATAAAAATTGATTTAGTTCTAAATAATTACATACCTTTTGTAACAGTGGTACACCATGTAGATCAAAATATTTCTCCACCTGTAGTATCCAATTTACCGGATCCTTGGCATCAAACTTCCTCATCTCACTTTTTCTTGATTTTAGGAGCTCGATCTTGAAATGACTATAACTCTATACTTTCATATCTTTAAGTTCTAAAATTTTGTTCTGTAATAGCCCTGTGAGTCCTCTTTCTAACCCCACAAGTCTGATCAAGATTTGATTCTCCAATGAAGGGTTATCCCAAATCTCCCATGATGACATGAGTATAGACTGGTTCAGTAGAGCAAACTTGTACGATGTGTCGTAGGTCACTGTTTCCACCTTAGGTTCTAAAATGAATACCCGAAAAAATATAGTCCATCCTCTTTCTATAACTTCTCACGAAAATTTAATCTGATGCTCTGGAACCAAAGTTATGATGATTCTCGCAAGGTGACCTATTTGGAATGTAATTCGAGGGTCTGTAAAAACCCTAACTTCTTCAAATTATATCTCTGAAAACATTGTGAGACAGGATCTGCAATTTAGACCCGAGGTTCATACCGATTTTTTCACAAATGGGTTTTTTAATTAGCTTTTGAAACTTCGTAGCAAAAGAGTTATAGCGAGAAATCCACGATGACCTACTTTAGATGAAATTCTAGAGCTTGAAAAAACCCTAACTTCCTGAGATCATATCTCCAAAAATATATTGAGACAAGATCTGAAATTCGGACACAATGTTCAAATATATTGCATCTCAAACGGGTTTTTTTTTTTTTTTTTATCTTCTGAAACGTCAGTGAAAAAATTTATAGCGAAAATTCCACGATGACTTGTATGGAGCAGCGAAACCCTAGAATCCAAAGCTCTGATACCCAATGTTATGAAACCAACTCACAAAAAGTTAGAAAAGATAGATCAATGCCTTACAAATAAGCCTCTTCGAGGGGGAAACCCCCTTTACATTACACAAATGAATAATTATTAGATGATACAAATGACAAGACCTCCTTTCTATATATAGGAGTCTAAAGCATCATAATATAATTAGAGCTGACATAACAATAATAATGTAAGGGCACAATAATAAAAATAGTAGGCTTATATAGGGAATAATAATAACAATATGGGGAATACATGGGCACAACAATATAATAAGGGGGTTGTACTAATAACAATAAGGGGTTACACTAGTAGTATACGAACCTAACAAGAACTCTGAAAATATGAGGTTTCTCACCAGGATCCATGTTATTATATCAACAAAAACGATGGGTTCCTCTTTCACTCTTACATCGTCTGCAAACATGTCCTTCAAAATGTCTCACAACATGTATTCCAGGTTATGATTCTTGGCAAATGTGGCACGTTTGGATAATTGACAAGCTATCTATCTTTGCTTGAAACCTTTTATGCACTGCAATCATGTTTTCATCAAAATGAATATGATCTCTACTAGCCGAACCATGTTGAAACCATTTGGATGAGTAAAATTTCTTCTAACATTTACTTCATCTTCAAGAACATGAGATTCCTTTCACAAATTTGAATCATGTGGAATGGATCTATGAGAATGTCTTTCCAAATTTATGGTGTGCATTTCACGAACCTGAGAGGATCTAAACGTCTCTTTGTGATAAAAGACTTTGAATTTTAATTTCCAACTAATTATAAATGAAGAAAATGAAAAAGAATCAAATGCATTCAAAGTTTACATGTGTGTCTTCATGTGGATGATGGTTATGAGATGGTTGGTCTTGGATTCTAAGATCAGTGGATGGAACATTTTGGGATGTAGTTTCTATGCCTCTATTCAAATGAGTTGTTTCTTGTTTCAAAAAAATAAAATACTTTATAAAACTAAATGTCCAAAAAATAAAGATTGGAAAAGCGAAAATAAATCAAATACATTGAACATCTAAATTAGTTTTACAATTTGATGTTTTGGATTACAATTCTCCAATCTAATGAGATGAGATCATGGTTTCTCCATGAAAGGTTACAAAATACAATTTCTAGCCAATTGTAAATGAAAAAATGAGAAAAATATCAAATGCACTCAACGTTTACATTTGTTTGGTGATGTGAATGAATGTTATGAGATGGTTCCTCTTCACTTCTAACATAAGTAGATGGAACATCTACGAAGTTAATTTGTATGGCTCTATTGAAATTACTTGTCTCATGTTCAAAGAAAATAAAATACGCCATAAAATTCAATGTCCAAGAAACTAGAAATTTGAAAATTGAAAAGCAAATCAAAAACATTGAAAATTTACATTAGTCTAGCAATTTAATCATCGAGGACAATGCACAGGAAGATTATGACATGCTTCATCTTCATTTCTCATATTAGTAGATGGTACACTTTGGGAGCTAATTTCTATACCTCTATTAAAACAAGATGTATCTTATTCGAAGAGAATAAAATAACATAAATTTAGTAAAGAAAACTTTGTAAATATAGGAATGTAATAAAACAACCACTGTTGCAATGAAAATCAAAATATAATTGTGTTACCTCCATTGTTCCATGTGAAATGCTATCAGGGATTACTGATTCTCTTGGTGGGACCACATTACTTTAAGAAGTGGGATTTGAATATCTGATTTTTCGAGCAACTGGATCCAAATTATCAAACAAATGGCCAAGTAAACTATCATCCAAATCATCAAACAAAATGTCATCATTACCTCCACCATGGCTGCTTTGCAACCTTTGGCCATCAAAACATGCAATTGGACACACGAAAGGGTTAGGGTGGACATTTACGTCCAAAGTATCAATATGGCATTCTTCCCGGTTGCAAGATGTTTCCCCAATGTTATGAACATTTTTAGAAGAGCATCAAACAACAAGATTATGCTAACGAGGAGCATATCCTGATAATGAACTATCAACAGGAAATGTTCTTTCCATTATATCATCCATAGTACGATACTTACAAGGAATTATAAAATCATTTTTAAGAGTAACTTCACTCGTTTTTCTATTATATGTAGCTCTCTTATACTCATTTATGGAATCCTTATTTTGTTGATACCGTAAACGACGACTTTCATTAGACCTCTCATGTGATTTTGGTGACAAATTTTGTTTTCTTGTATGCTTGCCTGTACCTTCAGATGACATGTCTACAATGAATAATAAAATATTCTTTATGGAATCATAAACATGGAACATAACAAATATCTAATATAAAAAACATAAAATAATGAAAAAGGCATCAGTTTTTTTTTGGAAATTGTAAAAAACATAAAAAGTGTATATGTTATTTGTTTTGAACCATATAACTTATCAAAATGTATAAGGATTTTTCCAAATGGCTAAAAACAAAAACAAAAAATTTCAAAATGGCAAAAAACAGAAATGAATTCTTCCAAATGGCTTAAACAAAAAAGTCTAAATTTCCATGTATCATATTAGAATCAAAATGAAACCCATACTATTGGGACACAATACTCTAAGAATTATATGAATTGGAAGTATATCTAAAATTTGGAACTATATACTATCAAAATATAAATGTAAATATTAAAATGAACATAAACATATAACATTGTTTGAGAATCAATGACAAAAACCAATACAAATAATATGTATAACATAACTCATAGAAATTATAATTATACAAACAAAGAAAAATGTATAACATCGAGAAACATTTAGATGTAAATAAGAAAAATTTAGGGGAAAGAATATGAAATATTTTACATCAAAAAGATCGATACAAACATAATTTTAAAATATTACCATAAAGACCCATAGTATGTATAGAGACAAAAATATAAATATTTTCCACAACCATAGAGAGTATATAAAGTGTAAATATTTATAAGAACTCCTAAGAATACTAATATCCTAAGAATCCATATCCATATCCAATGGTGGAATCTCATCAACAGAATCCATACGAGGAGCAATTGAAAAAACATTTCCATATTCAATTAAATCATTGCAATCCTCCAATGTTGGGTACCAAAACTGAGACATCTTCTCATTAGTTGAATTATCAATATCTATTGGAAAACAGATGCAAGTCATCATGTCATATAATAGGAAAGGAACTTCACTACAGTTGCACATAAGAACTAGACCATGGACTGTTCGAAACAAAAGATAGCCGAGACATTTCCTGTTTGTATCTGCAGAAATTTATTCCAACAACTTCCATTTGAAGCCCCAATCATCTTCAAAGTAGTCAATTCTTCGTTCAACACATGGTTGACCAAATTGGAAATTATCTAATTTTTTAATTGACCATACAGAAGTGGAGCCATCATTGACAAGGCATATCAACTAATTCATGTATATTGTTAACGACATACATCGTATGTCATTGATTGGAACAAATCGAAAACCCCACTCATTTCTTATTATGTCAAACCAGTAGATTGTATACCTCTACAGAGGATAATCCCCATACTCCTTGTCGAGATAAATCCAAAACAATTTACTTTTATAAAACACTACATTCTTTGGGGGTGAAGTGCCACCAAATGGAACAACAACCCTTTTCCATACCCTATCAAGACTACTACGAATATAAAATTTAGACTGCATTTTGTCATACATATGTTTTAGAACAACCCAATCATTTTTTTTGTTGCTTACATTTTCCAATAAAGAAAAGAATCCCCAGTCTCCAATTCGTATTGGCCCTATGTTTTTAAATGCCTTTGTAAATGGATTCATCACAAAATAGTTGTGTGTTTGGGAGAATTCTGTATAAAACCACCATTGGTCGAACAATAAACTCTACTCTGTATCTTGAATCTATGAATCACAAATGAAATTGAGATATATGGCCATTCTAATTAAGGTATTGAGTAGCAAAACAATTGTCTTCACTATTGAGGAAAGGAACGAGAAATCCAAATTTATTTGTAGAGACATTCTTGCAGCGTAAAAAGAAAGAAGGGTTTTGCAAATCGTTCTTCCTTTTTTTACAAATAGTGCTAAACTTTATCACAACCAATAAAGGGAGCCACAGGAAGACAAGTTCAAGAACATCAAATGGAAGAACTCCAAATAGCTAGATCCGTGATGAAACAATGAAATCACCTAATAGTAAAAAAAAACACATTTGATATCAACAAAACAATTTAATGTTAAATAAGATTAAAAGTAACATACATACATAATTTACCATAAACAATTTTCCATTTTGTTAAGGATAAAAAATGTTAATGGTTGTGTAAGAGTGAAATTTGAAGTAATAAAAAATAGTTGGTGAACAACTTGGTTTTTTTTTCTAGATTCAAGATCACATGGCTACCTATTTTTTATAGTAGTGAATTTATTTTAGTTATATGTTTTAATTATGTATATAATGTGAATGACCTAAATAATTTATGGTTGGAATTTGACCCAAAAAAAAATTGACTCAATAATAATGAATCCAAAAATATCAAATTAAAATTATATTACTAAATTTCTAAAGCAAGACATTCGTATATATTAATTTTTTTCATATTTAGAAATAATCTAAAAACATTTTACTTATTTATTAATAAAACAATAGATTGTTAATATCGTAAGATTTTTTGCATATTTAGAATTAATCCAAAATCATTTTACTTATTTACTAATAAAACAATAGATTGTTAATGTCATAAGATAATCCTTGTAATGGACTGCATTAATATCACAACTTAAGCATTCTAATCGACTACAATAATATCTACATGATTATGATTATGTGGTATATGGAGGTTAAATTAATAAATATTAGGAAATTTAAATAATAATAAAATGTAATATGTTTTAAGTTTGTGATATTTTTCAACATAATTATAATTATAATTATATATATATATATATATAACTTTTTTTATTTATTTGAATTTCTTATAGAATTTCGTATTTAATAATGTAATTTTTAATCATACACTAATCATAATAATTATAATTTAAATGCTCTTAACCATTAAGAAAATGTGTTTCTAAGATATATTTTTTTTGATATCTAGCTGAATCGGCAACGGCGGTGGTATCGTACTCATGTTACACAGGGTTTTTTTTTATATCTAGCTGAATCGGCAACGGCGGTGATATCATACTCGTGTTACATGGGGTCGAATCCCGTCAGCTACCACTATAACAGCTAGGAGGAGTCGCCTACCCGACAAGGTACGACCCCTCAGGGTAAGACGAGACTTGAACCCGTGACCTGCACAGCAGCACGAACGACTTAGCAGATCGTTCACTGACCACAAGACCAAACCCCTGTGGGCGTGTTTCTAAAAAAATTAATTCTATATGTCTCCATTGCTTTAAAGAAATAATGATATATAACTTCATCTTGATCTCAAAACTGAATTATTATTTTTATTTTATGTGTTTATAAATATTTTTGATGGGTTGTCTAACACGTAGATGTTCAGGAATTTTTGGGGAACTAACTACATTTTTTGTTGACTCAATCTTAATTTTTAATGTTTACTCAAATTTACTTGTAATTCCAAACAATCTTTGCAAAATTTACTTGTGATTCCAAACAATCTTTACTCAAATTTACTTGTAATTTTTAATTCTTTTTGTTGAATCAAATTTACTTGTAATTCCAAAAAGTTTTTGCCAAATTATAAATAATAGAAAATGTAAAAACACATGAATTTAAACATATATTAAGTAAGGTGTTTAAAGTTTCTCTAAAAAATAATTGAAAAGATTTGTTTTATTGAATTAATCTATTCTTATAAATATTTTTATTATACAATGTTTTTTTGTAATTATGATTTATGAAAAAAAATGGTTACAGTAAGAGATTTAATATAACTTTTTATAATATAATTTTCTAAAATCCATATCTTATTTTTCTAACATATTGTAATATGTATGTAATATAATGAGAAGCGTTTTTTCATTATTCTCAATTCTCAATAACATATTAAATACATTTAATTATTTAAATTAATACATTCTAGCTAAAGACATATACATTATAAACATTCCTATAATAATAATAGCAACCAATTACATTACCCATATTACACATATACATTGTAACATACCCGGTAACCTCACATGTAAAAGCAGCGAGTTAGAATTTTTTTACAGATTACCCACAAGTAATTATGCAAATCACAACTCCACATTCCTCATTAACCGTTAGATATAATGTTCATTAGTGCATAAAGTAATTTGCAATAGAGAACAGTAAGTTGCATAACCATTGACAACCACTGTTGTAATATATTAACATAAACTGTCTCATGAACCTTGCATCCATTTCATGATTTCCTTAACCATATTAATTAATCACATACTTGGACATTATGATTATCACATAAAATAAAGAATCATCATCGTCAAGGATTCAACATCATCAAACTGACACAATAAGCAATCACATCATTGAACACCGATATACCCTGGAAACCCCGTAGGGTGAAAACCAGAAAATGCTTAATTTTATTATTAAATGCTCATGAGGGTTTTCACCCCTCACTCAATGTCTTATAATGGATTCCATCCCTTAACCATTGTTATAAAATATTACAATGAAATATCATTAAATTGTCACATAACTAGCTAAAAGCTATTACATTTTCCATGAAACCCTTTACCTACATATCACCACTCTCTACATCCTTGTGGCATGATTGTTCTATTGAAGTATGATCCCGCAACTCGTAATCATGAGCATGGACCATTAGTTCTTCACCTACCACAACGTTAAACATCACTTTTCTTTGGCACAAACTGCCATCATCTCCCGTCATTATTGTCGTCAACAAGATTTGGCAACAAGACTAGATACAATATGAATTAATCAATAATCAACCTCTAAAAGTGATCCTTTAGCATCTACTCATGTGCATGAGTTGTAAATATATATCACAACAAGCTTCTTCTAACAACGTTGTTCACATGTCATAATAAATAACTAGTTCATTTATTCAAGTAAATATTTGTTTTACTTTCCACAATTCTTATTCACACTAATGCATATTTCTCTTCAAATTATCTAACCCAATAACCATACAAATCCATGTTCCTCTTTACAATATATAACACAATAGTTATATCTTCATACATGTAATAAACTATTGTTTCTATGCTTTTGCATAAGTGTTCTTTTCACATAGTTATTTTTCAGGAACCCATCATAGCTTCTCTATCATTTATGTACAAAGCTATTATGCATTTGTTTCCATGAAAGTGTCATAAAAAAGTTCTCATGCATTTGTTTCAACATAGTATCATAATCAACCTTTCTTTTGTGCATAAGGACTAAGATAATAATATTGGTAACCGTTTATGCATTAAACCATGTAAATAAATAAAACCAACATGCAACAACCAAATCCTTTACCTCTTTACTCACAAACATGTAACATTTGCAAACTCTTGCAAAGGGATTAACACCATTAACTTATCTTTCATGCATAAAAAGATATATTCTTTCCAAGAAAGATCCTATGACTTATCTCTATGCATTTTATTTATGTACAGGTTATTATCTTTCTGATAACTAAGTATTCTTCTTCAAAAGAACTTTCTTACTCATGAGAATATTTCACCAATTACCCTCTTCAATTTATATTCACTCCCAAGAAAATAACTTAGTTAAATAAGAGTATGCATCCTATCTTTTCTCAGACGAAAGGTATTTGTATTGTTATCTAAAAACAAGAAAGATTAGTCACACATAAGGTAGTTATTAGGAACTACATGCATTAATATATTTTCTCTACCAAGAAAACATATAAAATAATCAATCTTTAACTGCATGCATTAACATATTTTCTTTACCAAGAAAACATATAAAATAATCAATCATTTACTGCATGCATTTAATATTTTCTTTTCCAAGAAAACATATAAAATTATTAATCTTTTACTGCATGCATTTAATATTTTCTTTACCAAGAAAACATATAAAATATTCAATCTTTAACTGCATGCATTAACATATTTTCTTTACCAAGAAAACATATAAAATAATCAATCATTTACTGCATGCATTTAATATTTTCTTATATAAAATAATTAATCTTTTACTGCATGCATTTAATATTTTGATTACCAAGAAAACATATAAAATATTCATTCTTTAACTGCATGCATTAACATAATATCTTCCAAGAATCCAAAAAACAACTTATTCTTCTCTATAAAGGATGCAGTTACTTATCTGATGGTGTAATATATTTGGATAATCTCTTGAAGATGAGAGAAAATCATTCTGCTTTTCAATAGTCTTAGGTTTCTTGAGTTTAGGTGGAGGAAGCTTGGGAACTGTAATGGTCAGCTCCTCATCCTACTGCATCGTCATTGTGAATACCAGCCGCTCTAGAAATCACATATTTTTAGTGCCTCCATTGTAGGCAATATCGGTATCGATTACAGAAAGCATGCATCCCCGCGATTCTTCAAAAGTTTTCTTGTCATTGCCTTTGAGTGAAGAATGGACACATGCATCTCATCACTGAAGCCATTGGAATAAGGAGTCAACTTTGCTTTCTAGTTGCATCAGTGGTCGTCAATATGTTTGAGAAATAAGTGAATTCTCGCCTAATCAACATCAAAGCATGAGATGCTTTTAAAATTGTGGAATCCATGGAATCTATCCACGAAACATGCCCAACATCTTGATGCATAAAACACGTAAATTGTTGTTGCTCCTCTCGTGTTTGTAGCTCTTGGGCAATGAATAGGAGAAAGAAATAGTGAGTCTAGAAAATAAATGCCCAAAATGTGGGTTATGGACTAGACAAAATGGCCACCATGCAAAAGAAATTCTATCTGCCATAAAACACGAAGGACACATTCCCCTTTCTCGTCACTCCATTGATTATTCGAATATCCTAGAGGCAGATCAAAACACATGCAACCGAATCAAATGCTCCCCTCCCGTCATTGCTATGAGGCAACCCGATTCAAACCAAATGTGTAACGGTTTTCTTCCATACCATTCATCATTGTGTGGGAGACTTTACTTGTTTATTGCCTAGGATTCCCATTCAATTTCACAACTACCAAGAATTAGTTTTTGAACTGATCCGTAACTCGTTGATTTACAATGAGTTATCTTAGGGATGTTACATACTCCCCCCTACCAAGAACAACATCCTCGGTGCTCATCTCCCATTGGAACCTTAGATTTTACTCATGATATAACCATCTAACCCACACAAAAAGTGATCCTTCCTCTTAAACTCAAATATTTCATTCCAATGAATGACAATAAACAACAATTTTAATGTCATAACATAAGAAAAATCAATAATCATAAGCATTTATAACTGCAAAAATATGCAAGTTCTAATTTCCATCACTTGGCCCTTATTCAAATTCATAATATACAAAAACAAATCTCTATGTCAACTTACCATTACTTACCATCTACTCTTGAAAATCATGAGCACTTTCACGTAAGCATTTTAATAGTGGTTGGACAACCCATCAACCCTCCATGGTAAGTAATCCTGTAATGTATGACTAACAAATTCAATCGCATTAGTCACAATATTTTGAGTCAAATGAAATATTTTTAAATATCAATCAATTGTCCAATGTTAGATGATTTTTAAATCACAGTACTTTTACAAGTACTTAAGGAGCACTAACACTAATCATCAAAATGATAAATCACTGCTCCACATGCACGCTAAATTAATTCTCACTAAACACATCCACATAGTACTTCTAAAAGTACCAAAAGAGCACCTAGCTCTCTAATCATCAAAACAATCAATCACTGCATCAAGTGAAAATTGTCTTAGCCCCTACTAAGATGTTTACAAGATTGGTAATACAACAAAGGAACTAAAATTCCAATAACTCCTTACTAAGAACTAAGCTCCTTTCGTGTTAAATGTGCATAACATATTTTACACAACTATATATAGAATTCATTTTTAACATAACATATAGCTGATTAGTTAATTTCTTTAGCTATGAGAACCACAATAGGCTAAAGAACTCAAAACCCGTGGGAATTGGTTTCCACAACCAGGTGGAGTTATTTTCACATCCAAACAGTTTCTTTGATAGAGACTTTACCAGGTCTAACATGGAATTCAATTGGCCAACCAACTCAAGAATTCCAATGACCACATAGAGTCCAATATAGGATTCCTCTTGGCAGTGTCCTACCTATTCCTCTGACAACGTGATGTCTATGAGGAATTTTGGGCCTTCTCCAACAGGCTCAAAATCAATAAAATTGCCTCATGCTTTTTACACTCTTCACCATCTTAGCAAACTCTTTTCCCTTACTGAGATCATTTATCTCTAAGGAGAGAAAATCTAGGCAGACAAGTACCATCAACCCCTCTGGGCAGGTAACTACCATCAACCCAAGGCATTCTAGCCTTTCACAACTATTTGCAACTATCTGGCATGTTATATTTCTCTTTTATCACTCTTTCTCAAAGTAATTTACATAATGAACCATATGAACATTATCATTAACAAAATAAACATGCATGTACACCATGCATTTACACTTAACCCTCAACATGGGCCCACAACATCTAGATTGATAGGAAACATAACTAGCATACATGTTGTATGCATTCTAATTTTCCAAATAACACAATCATGCATATCATATAACATTATGCTTTCTCATTTACGGTTGCAATTCACATTGCAACATTTTACGTGACGAGTTTTCTTGTTGCCATTAAGCTACCACTACTTAATCTCATCCACAACGTTAGTTATACATATGCACCATTTAACAAGTATTCACTTTCCAAATCATTTTAGTTTGAGGCACAATATTGTCATGCATAAAAGTATTTGCAAATATTCATTAGTGTGTAAATGCCAATGATGGTTGAGATAACAATCTAAAGATTTCCAATTTCCATAGTGTATTGTCATCAACAGACCGATACATGAAGTAACTACCATAATCACTTGTTTACATATTGTAATAATCTTAAATCCAATTCAATTAATGCATATAATTTCTATTAGTTTATCATACAACCCTAACCAATCACAACCACCAACCATCTTAATGCATCCATGACAAGACTTAATCAAAAATTAGTTATTACAGTCAAGTCTAATTACTCGACTCATTGTTTATTTTCAATATCTAAAGGGGTTCTTACATTGTCTTTTTTAAAACACTATATCATCATATTCAAGGACATTCCCCGCATTTTGCATTCATGCATTGACCCCTTAAAATTAGTTCATTGTAACTTCAATCATGTTCATTAAATGTATCATTATTATTGCCATATTTGCAAAGCAAAAGTTGGTAGTTGATTGTCACTTTCCTCAATGAGTGTTCAATATTGTTCGTAAGTGTAATGAGTGTTCAATATTGTTCTTAAGTGTGACAAAAGTTTTATTGTCTTTTATCATCATCAAGAATCCGATGTCATGAACATACTTATGCAACAAATTTTATTACTTACTACTCAAAGAAGTTATAAACATGAATCACACATATCATGTCAAAAGTAGTGTACTACATAAATCAATATGTAGATTGTTAAACTCATAGTGGCATACCTCAATTTATTTTCCGCTTACCAATTCCCAAAGGCACCTGTGCTACAACCTTTAGCTCTCATACCACTTGTAACATACCCTTGTAACCTCACATGTAAAAGCAGGGAGTTAGAATTTTTATACAAATTACCCACAAGTAATTATCCAAATCACAACTCCACATTCCTCATTAACCATTAGATATAATGTTCATTAGTGCATAAAGTAAATTGCAATAGAGGACAGTAAGTTGCATAACCATTAACAACCATTGTTGTAGTATATTAACATAAATTGTCTCATGAACCTTGCATCCATTTCATGATTTCCTTAACCATATTAATAATCACATACTTGGACATTATGATTATCACATCAAATAAAGAATCATCATTATCAAGGATTCAACATCATCAAACTGACATAATAAGCAATCACATCATTGAACATCGATATACCCTGGAAACCCCGTAGGGTGAAAACCAGCAAATGTTTAATTTTATTATTAAAAGCTTGTGAGGTGTTTCACCCGTCACTCAATCGCTTATAAGGGATTCCATCACTTAACCATTGTTATAAAATATTACAATGAAATATCATTAAATTGTCACATAACTAGCTAAAAGCTAATACATTTTCCATGAAACCCTTTACCTACATACCGCCACTCTCTACATTCTTGTGGCATGATTGTTCTATCAATGTACGATCCCAAAACTCATACTCATGAGCGTGGACCGTTATTTCTTTACCTACCACAATGTTAAACATCACTTTTCTTTGGCACAAACCGCCATCGTTTCCTGTCATTGTTGTCGTCAGCAAGCTTTGGCAACAAGATTAGATACAATATTAGTTAATCAATAATCAACCTCTGAAAGTTATCCTTACCATCTACTCATGTGCATGAGTTGTAAATATATATCACAATAAGCTTCTTCTAACAACATTGTGCACATGTCATAATAAATAACTAGTTCATTTATTCAAATAAATATTTGCTTTACTTTCCACAATTCTTATTCACACTAATGCATATTTCTCTTCAAATAATATAACCCAATAACCATACAAATCCATGTTCCTCTTTACAATATATAACACAATAGTTATATCTTCATACATGTAATAAACTACTGTTTCTATGCTTTTGCATAAGTGTTCTTTTCACATAGTTATTTTTCAAGAACCCATCATAGTTTCTCTATCATTTATGTACAAAGCTATTGTGTATTTGTTTCCATGAAAGTATCATAACAAAGTCCTCATGCATTTTTTTCAACAAAGTATCATAATCAACCTTTCTTTTGCGCAGAAGGACTAAGATAATAATATCGGTAATCGTTTATGCGTTAAACCATGCAAATAAATCAAACTACCCAACATGCAACAACCAGATCCTTTACCTCTTTACTCACAAACATGTAACTTTTGCAAACTCTTGCAAAGGGATTAACACCATTAACTTATCTTTCATGCATAAAAAGATATATTCTTTCCAAGAAAGTTCCTATGACTTATCCCTATGCATTTTATTTATGCACAGGTTATTATATTTCTCATAGCTAGGTATTCTTCTTCAAAAGAACTTTATTACTCATGAGAATATTTCACCAATTACCCTCTTTAATTTATATTCACTCCTAAGAAAATAACTTGGTTAAATAAGAGTATGCATCCTATATTTTCTCAGATAAAAGGTATTTGTATTGTTATATAAAAACAAGAAAGATTAGTCACACATAAGGTAGTTATTAAGAACTACATGCATTAATATATTTTCTTTACCAAGAAAACATATAAAATAATCAATCTTTAACTGCATGCATTAACATATTTTCTTTACCAAGAAAACATATAAAATAATCAATCTTTAACTACATGCATTAACATATTTTCTTTACCAAGAAAACATATAAAATAATCAATCTTTTACTGCATGCATTTAATATTTTCTTTACCAAGAAAACATATAAAATATTCAGTATTTAACTGCATGCATTAACATATTTTCTTTACCAAGAAAACATATAAAATAATCAATCATTTACTGCATGCATTTAATATTTTATTTACCGAGAAAACATATAAAATATGCAATCTTTAACTACATGCATTAATATATTTTCTTTACCAAGAAAACATATAAAATAATCAATAATTTACTACATGCATTTAATATTTTTTTTACCAAGAAAACATATAAAATAATTAATCTTTTACTACATGCATTTAATATTTTCTTTACCAAGAAAACATATAAATTATTCATTCTTTAACTGCATTCATTAACATAATATCTTCCAACAATCCAAAAAAGAACTTATTCTTCTCTATAAAGGATGCAGTTACTTATCTGATGGTGTAATATATTTGGATAATCTCTTGAAGACCAGAGAAAATCACCGTTCCTTTCAATAGTCTTAAGTTTCTTTGACTCAGGCAGAGGAAGCTTTGGAACTGTAACAGTTAGCACCCCATCCTGCTGTGTCATCATCGTGAATACCAGCCGCTCGAGAAAGCACATATCATTAGTGCCTCCATTGTAGGCAATATCAACATCGATTACAGAAAGCATGCATCCCTGCGATTCTTCAAAAGTTTTCTTGTCATTGCCTTTGAGTGGAGAATGGCGACATGCATATCATCACTGAAGCCATTGGAATAAGGAGTCTACTTTGTTGTCTAGTTGCATCAGTGGCTGTCAAGATTTTTGAGAAATAAGTGCATTCTTGCCTAATCAACATCAAAGCATGAGATGATTTTAAAATTATGGAATCCATGAAATCTATCCATGAAACACGCCCAACTTCTTGATGCATAAAATACGTAAATTGATGTTGCTCCTCTCTTGCTTGTAGCTCCTGGTCAATGAATAGGAGAAAGAAATAGTGAATCAAGAAAATAACTGCCCAGAATGTGGGTTATGGACTGGACTAAATGGCCACCACACAAAAAAAATTCTATCTTCCATAAAACAAGAAGGACGCATTCCCTTTTCTCGTCACTCCATCAATTATTCTAATATCCTGGAGGAAGATCAAAACACATGCAGCCGAATCGAATGCTCCCCTCCTGTCGTTGCTGTGAGGCAACCTGATTCAAACCAAACGTGTAACCATTTTCTTCCATACCATTCGCCATTGCATGGGAGTCTTTCCTTGTTTATTGCCTAGGATTCCCATTCAGTTTCACAACTACCAAGAATTAGTTTTTGAACTGATTCGTAACTCTTTTATTTTACAATGAGTTATCTTAGGGGTGTTACATACATCATTGAAATTCCTAAAATATTAATGACAACCAATTACATTTAAAACCCATATTTGTTCATTAGTCAATGAAATTTTTATTCATCAATACACATGTAAATATTCAAAATTATACCTCACACCCTTATTTTGAATCGAACAAAATTTCCTCAATCAAGCAACCACACACACATAAGATTTAACATTATCAATTAGCAGGAAAGTTGGATTTCTTTATCCACTTGATTATGATTATGGGGTATGTTATCTCAAAATCAGGCCCTGAAAGGCTGCAGAGCAAGAAGACTTCAAGAAACTATTTCAGACCAATCTTTTAGCTAAGGCTTAGCCTCCTTAGCCTGAGAGGGCTCTCTCAAAGGATTTAAGGTTTGTGATTATAATTGAGATGGCTAACTCTTTACAAAAACAAATAGGAATGAGGCTGGTAAAATCTAAATTAACAAGCATCCATTGGGCTCATGGAGTCATATGTCATTTAGCATCAACAATGAATTGGCTTTGCAATAAAATCAAGGCATTCAGACTTCAATATAGATAAAGTAAAACAGACACAAAAGGGACAGTATTTGAGCATATGAAGGAAATTAGAACACTGCAAGTGATTTCTAAGTAATCAAGTACTCATAATACTGTAGACAACATGAAAGACAACAAGAGGAATTCATACATTGAAGTCACTATGATTCTTGAGCAGCAGAAGCCATTTACTGTATTACCAAAAGAAACAGAGTCTTTACATAAGCTTGACAACAGAGCTTTTTTTACATAAACTTCCAACCCTTTTTACATTTCCCTTTCTCCTATTTATAAAGTTCTTCTACCTAACTGAGGTTCCTCCTCAAACCTGAGGGGAACTCGAAATCTATTTCTAATGACACCTGTTCAACTTTTAACTGCCTATTAAATATAACAAACTGCAACTAGACTTTCTAGACATTTAAATCAAATAGGAGTCTAACTCCTTATTATGTTAATAATAGCCTTGATTAAAAACATTCACATTCTTTGACATCTGGTCCCTTTTTAGTTTGGCTGTGATGAATGTTCAAAACTCCATGCTGGTCTTCAATGCCACATCTTCTCCATCGCCCTGAAACATAGGGAACTACCCTTGCTCATCGGTCTTTAGTTTGCCTCAAAATTTTTGAATCCAAAGAAGCATTTCCTTTAACCTTGATTATCCAAAATGTAACAGATGGCCACGTCCTTGATGTCTTGTCCACCTCTTTTATGTGTAAAGGCAAAAACTCTTTCAAGCTATTTTGACCTATCCTGAACTGTGGTAAATGTGCTCACTTTATGACAAAGATTTAAAGTTGGATTTGAATCCATATTTTCTCCACATGTCTTGACCTAGTTGAATGTTTATAGCTTCAGATGATGCCTTGTATATATTCCCCTTTCAAAATTCCCGCTTATGTTTCAAAACCGGTTGATTGATATTGGATTATTTAGCTTCAGCAGTTTCGTAGTGCGCTACGAAACTGCTGAGCTCTAGTCATCACCTTCAGCAGTTTCGTAGCGTGCTACGAAACTGCTGAGTTGTTTCAAAAATCACAGTTTCAACCCAAAACTTTGCTATTTGAGCACTTTGTTGTTAAAACATTCTTTCAACTATTCCAAGACCTTCCAAAACTGAATGGGAATGTTTGAAAAGATTATACCAAGCAAAACCATCAAAACTTTGAAACATATCCTTACTTGAAGTGAGATTTCTTTATGAAGATTCTTTTCACTGGCTCAATTGTATCTTTAAGTCTTCAATTTGTTTCTTCATTACTTTGATCTTAGACCTGAGGTTTGTATTGACTTTTCTGATAAATTGAGCTTCTTTTATTGCAGGAGTAGTCCAGCTACGGAATTGAACATTAAAATCAACCACCTCAGGAATTTGAAATGTTTGGTCCTCCCACCGAGCTTGCATTTGGTTGAAACAAGCCTCCTTAGCTGCAAATTTCCTAGCAGCTTTCTTCAATCTAGCAATTTCAAAGTTGGAAAATTCCAATCTCCTTTTCAAGTCTTCCACACTACCTTCTTCTTGAGTGGTAACTGTTTTGCCTTTATCCTACTTTCATGAGGCCATGTCACCTCCCCTGTTTCATTAGCTCTTGGTGGTACCTCCTGTACTTGTTTGAACTTCCTTGTTATGCATCTCCTGGGCTTAAAAATAGATTGATCAACTTGATCATCAAACTTGAGTTTCTTTGAGGCTTTGACCTTCTTAGCCTCCTCTTTTCCTGACTGTATCAACTCAGCTTGAACTAGTGGGGACTCTTCAATGTCAATTGCTTGCAATAAATCATTTAAGTCTCCCTTTGAAACAGGGCTTTCTTCAATACTCACTGACTTACCTTTTTCTTTAGCCACCTGGCTCCTAGTTCTTCTTCTTTGAACTCCTCCACCTGTGCTTGATTCATGTGCAGTTTCTTTGACCTGATTTTTTCTTTAATTGACTGTTGGGGTGTATCCTGAAGAGTCAGTGGCTTGGTAGACTCTCCAACTTGTTTCCTTGCTTTTAACTTTGAAATCCTCTTGGCTCTTGTTTCTGCTTGAGGACCGGTTGTTGTTGAAGGTTCTTTTGCAGCTTCAGCGCTGAGACCGGTCTTGCTTTTGAAACCGGACATGAATACAAATGTGTCCCAGTCTCTGCCTACCCTCTGGAGTTCATGTAGAACAATCAGCTTAACCAAGCCATGGTGGAACAATGAAGTCTCACAGGCTTCTTTTCTCAGTTGGACCTTGTCACACATTTTACTTAAGCTGCGGAATAAGTAAAAAGGTAGATCAATAGATGTTTTCCCTATCAAATGCAACAAAAGTTTAAAATGGTATGAATACACTTTGTTATATCTCCCTTCACAGGTCAGATACTTCTGTATACAAGTAAGCAATTGGGCATATGATTCTTTAACATAACTTCTAGGAACAGACTTGCTCAAATCTGAGTTAATGAACTCCTGCTTTAGAAATTCTTTGCATGGATTCATGTAAAATTTGAAATTCTTAAACCAATTTTCTTGCCCTCTTGGAATTTCTGTAACTATGGATATCATGTCTAGTGAGACCTGCAATTCCAGCATGCCAACCTTTGAGTTTAGCCCTGTGAATTCAGTGAAAATCCCTTAGTAACTTGTGCATGACCTCCCTGAAGCTTCTTGCAAAAATTCCAACATCCAGCTTGTTTAAATGCATTCTCGACTTCTCTGCTCTTCAAGGTTATGTCTAAACCTTTAGGCTCGTTTCTCAGACATTTGCCTGATATGTGGTCTTTACTTTCTGTCGATCCCTGCATGAAGATTCAGTGTAATGGAGGCCGGAAATGCTAGCACTGCTCAAAATCCAAACTCTGCCTCGCCTGATAATTGCCTCGCTTGAATTGCTGCCTCCCCTGATAGCTAGCTCGCTTGATGGCAATGTTTTTTCAAATTGAAATCTTGCAGATTTATTTCTCATGCAAGGATTACAATCATCATTAAAACTGTGCATACCTGGCTTTCCTTGGAACTTGTATTCCGTGTGTATCAACGTACCTGGTGGTTGTAATAATGGAGATAAGCAGTTGGACGTGATATGTAGAGTGCACAAACTAACAATGAATGACGCAGCCATAGATTAACTTGACAGATTTGATAGTTGGGAAAGATTCGCTATGGAATGCACGAATCTCCGATTTCGCAGCGCGATCAGTGTAAATTTTCAATTATGCGCTGCGAAATCACCTAATAACGTATTGCGCTGCGAAATCACCTAATGAACTTTCACGCTGCGAAATCACCTAATGGACTTTTGCTCTACGAAACTGCCAAAAAGGATTAATGCACTGCGAAAACACTTCAGGATGGTTACATGTGCTACGAGATCACCTAAAGGCTTTGTGGTACATAATAATTTTTTAAACCAAACTAACGCATGGCTATGAGACCGGTGATGAATGAGAATGAACAGTGATGAATGGGAATGCATACTTGACTCATGACCCCCTAAGACTTAGACTCTTAGAAAAAACAAAATCAAACTTAGACTAACACCGACCTTTATCTTCAAGCTAGTATGAGAAATTTTGGCATTAGAATTCTTAACTGATAATAGGGTATATGGAGGTTAAATTGAAATATATTGATGGCTTGCTAATAGATGCAATGTTAGAATTTCAGGAGTAAGACTTCCATCTAGTTGAATAGAATAGTGTTTAAGAGCTATATCTAATATTTTCAAAAAAATATTTTACAAGGCTTTTAAACAAGTAGAAAAAGGTGTGGCATTCTTTACAATGAACAGTTAATAAAACACTATATTCCACTTGTTTGGGTTCCAAAGTTAGTTTATAGTGCCACATAGTTAATTTATAGTGAACAATTAATTTAGGTTAATTATAAGTAATTTAGATTAATGAATAATTATGATTAATTATAAGTAACTATGGTTTATTTAGGTTTATGATTAATTGACTAATTCTATGTTTCCGTTTTTAGGTTTATGAGTAATTCCTAGTAATTTAGGTATATGAGTAAACAATTATTTAATAAATAGTTATGATTTAAATATTTATTAATTATTTGTCATTTAAAAAAAATCTCATTTAATAAATATAGTTTTAATCATTATTGCAAAACTTATCTGATTTCATTAGTATAAACATTAACATCATTGTCAAATTAAATCAGGAATTATAAGTAACTTAAATTTATGACTAATTATCATTAACTATGAGTTATTTAGCTTATGAGTGATTGACTAATTTTATGTTTTAGTTTTTAGGTTTAGGAGTAATTTATACTAATTTAGGTATGTGAATAAACAATTAGATACTTTTTTAACCATTATTACAAAGCTTAATTAATTTCATTAAAATTAGTATAAATAAATGAGACCAAGTATTACAAACATGATTTTTTTGTCCTTTCTTAGATGTAATGAATTTTTAAACACCATAGATTTATCTTAAATGTGGATCTAAAGTGTGGAGAAAGATTCAATTTCTTGAGAAGAATCCAATTTCTTGAGGTATAATTTTTTGTATGAGTCTACCTTATTTAAATGTTTTGTATAGTTTTTTTTTTTTGATAGAGATGAACAAAATTTCAAGTTTGATGACCTAAGCTTACACATCATAGCGGGTTGTAAAATGAGTCCCATATGTTGCCATGACATGGATGCACTTGCCTAGCACATTGATCAGCTTCTCATTCCCAAATGGTGAGAAATTTGACGTTATTTATTTACTTAAATGAATTACGTGATTTCATTCACATTTTGATTTACTTAATCATTTTTATTTGATTTTATATATTTTATATTTGATGTATTATTATGTTTCATAATATTAAAGAGATACAATAGTTTTAATTAAAGTTTTATATCTTTCTTATTAATATATATATATATATATGATAAATTAAACTAATTTAAATATTTTTTATAAAGTATTTAAATTTTTATAAGATATTTTGTAACCTATTTATAATTTTTTAGGATATTCCGACACATAGGAAATAGTTAAGTATAACTTGTTATAGTATAGAGTTAGGTAAAGTGTGTTTCTTTACTATGTACATTTTGTAACTTACAATCTGATGGTCATGATATGTAGTGATCCGACGGTTCATTCTCTCCTCGGTATTACCGACACTTGATCCGTGGCTTAACACCCGATTGGTCCATGATCTCTATTTAAAGAGCATGGAGGGTCATTTGTAGGTTAACCCGTTCATGAGAGAAGCTTATGTAAATTTTCATTCTTTTATTAATAAATTGCCTGAAGTGGCCGCGTTGGCTCAGGCCGTGGACTGTTTCCCTCTTTGACGGTTTTAAGCACATGAACATACTGGTGTATTGATCTGTGATCTGTTTGTGAGCGGTGTCCTTTGGTGTTCTGTCTGAGGAACTTACCCTGTAAACTCCTACATGGTATCAGAGCTATTTAAGGGCTGCGTCCGTTGGTGATCCAAATCTGAAGCCGGTAGAACTGCATCCGACTGCCGTTTCCTAGATCTACTGTTTCTGATTGCTTTCGGGCCGAGAGGACTACTCTGTTGTGTTGGGAGCATCTGTTCCAGTGAGGAACCCCTTTCGTTTCACACGAAAAGGTTTCTGGTAGCCCTAGCTGCATCATTTTTAAGATCTGGAGGTATACAGTGTTTATTTGCAGTTTACAGTTATTTTTTCTCTGTTTATTTCGGTTTCGGTTTATTTAGCCTTTCTTATTACAAGATCTATACCTTTCATTTCTGCATATGCTCTTTTCCCCACGACTCTGTGCGATCTGGGCAAATCAGAAACAGAAAGGAAGGATTTTTCTCATGCATATGCTCTTTTCAGCTGGGCCTTACTGTGATCTCGGAAAATCAGAAACATTGAGGAAAATATTTACTTTCCTGCTAAAGCTAACTTAGAGCCGTAAGGTTCATTTTTTTTTTGTATGTCTGTGTTGGGTTTTGTGTTTTTTGTTTTGTAGGGAAAAAGAGCTTTCTCAAAGCAAGCACGCAACCCAAAGCTTCAACCCCCACCCCCCTCTCTCTCTCTCTCTCTCTCTCTCAAACTTTTTGTATAGCTCACTTGGTCCAAAGCTAATTTATGAGAATAGAGGTCTTGAGTTCAAGTCTCCTTTTTGTGGGGGCGAATTTTTCATTTCTGCACATTCCCGCACTTCGTCGGCATCTTCATCAAATGTTTTTCAAAAATCCATAACTTCTTCATCCGGAAACCGTTTTCAGAACCGTTTTTTTTTAAACAGCCTAATTTTTCGAGATATTTCCATTGCAACACTTAGTTTCAGCATCTATAGCTTCAGTTTCTGTTAAAATCGAAAGTCCATGCCAAGTTATTCTTGATAGCACCAACTACTTCCAATGGTGGTCCTACATTGTGGATTTACTTAGAAGTAAAGGTCTCTACAGAATAGCCTCAGGCCAAGAAACCAAACTGAAAGATGAAGATAAGGTAGCTAAATGGGAAAATAGGCAAGATCAAGCACGTGGGTTGATAGGGATGTCTATTTCTCCAGATCTTAGATTCCATATTGCAGAACTTGATACTCCTGATGAATCATTGAAACAGATTACTAAAGTTTTTGGAATAAAAAATGAACTTAGAGCCCATCAACTTGAAAATGAGTTGCTTACATTGGACCCCAATAATTTTTCTTGCATTGAAGATTTTTTGTCCAAGTTCAAGACCCTTAGACTTCTCTTGGAAGATGTTAAGGTTAAGAAAGAAGATAGTAACCTTATCTATTCCATTCTTACTAAGTTGGGACCAGCCTACTCTATGATTGTTTCCACCTTCTATTCTACAAGAGAAGCCTTCATTTCTCAAGGACAAGACTACAAGTCCCCTTCCTTTGATTCTTTTTGTGATTCTTTAATAAGAGAACAAGAAAAACTCTTACACCTTGGTCTTCTTAATCTTGGAAACTCTTCTAAGAAAGTGTTAGCCGCCTAGCAGCAACCAAACCCAAAGAATCCTAAGAAGGTGTATCCTAAAAGGAATGGTCCTAAACCAAACAAGGGTCCTAAGCAATTTCAGCGTCAAAATGAAAAATCATTCCAACAAAATGATAAGACAAATAAAAACAAAGGGAAGAACACTGATAGACATTGCAACTTTTGTAATCGAGATGGCCACTTAGAATCCAAATGCTTTAAGAAGATGGAAGCCTTGGAAGCAGCAATGAAGAAGCATAACATCCATTTGGAGCACTCTTCAACTTCAACATCATCCTTAGGAATGGCACTTTCTGCATGTGGTTGTCAAGCATCTCGGTCTGGCTATACACTAAATGTATCTTCTTCTTCTCATTCTCATGAGTGGCTCATTGATTCTGGAGCTTCTTATCACATGGCCAAAAACAAAGCCATGTTTTCTTCTTTAAATGATTGTAACACCAAAAATATATATGTTGGTGATGATAGATCTCTTAGTGTTGTAGGGACTAGAACTGTTCATCTAGACAATGGTCAGTTTAATGATGTATTATGTGTTCCAACCTTATCCTGCAACCTTCTATCTGTATATCAGATAACTCATGCAGGTGAAGGTAAAATCATTGAATTTTCACCTCATGATGTTTTAATTAAGGACCTAAGAGATCCTAGACAGATTTTAGCTACCGGCATTGCTGATGATTCTACAAGGTTGTATAAGTTTCACAGCCTTGGGTCATCAAATCTTCCCTCAGTATTTGTTGCTCATAATGATGAAGTGAGCAAACTTTGGCATGAGCGATTTGGTCACTTAAACTATCGCTCTCTTCAAAATCTATGTAAAGAAAATAGGGTGACAGGTCTTCCAATGGTATCCTGCAGAGATGGTGTTTGTTCTGGATGTGTACTCGGAAAACATTATCGGGATAGTTTTGAAAAACGTGCCTCTTGGCACGCCTCAGCCCCTTTACAGCTCGTGCATAGTGATTTATGTGGTCCACTTCCAGTTGTTTCATTCTCTGGCTACAAGTATTTCTTGACATTCATTGATGATTTCTCCAGACGCACTTGGGTATACTTCTTAAAACTCAAGAGTGAAGTATTTAACATGTTCTTGGCCTTTAAGGCCTTTGTTGAAAAACAATCTAGACATCAAATTTTTAAGCTAAGATCCGATAATGGTGGAGAATATGTTAACGACAAATTCATCAACTTTTGCACTGAGAATGGAATTAAAATGCAACATACTATTCCATATACTCCACAACAAAATGGTGTCGCTGAAAGGAAGAATCGCACCTTAAAGGAAATGGCTAATTGTATGCTTCAATCTAAAGGACTTAGTCTTACTTATTGGACAGAAGCAATTAGCTGTGCAAATTACATAATAAATCACACTCCTACTAAGGTTTTAAAGAGTATCACTCCAGAAGAAGCATGAAGCTCAATTAAACCAGATGTAAGTCACTTTCGTGTTTTTGGAAGTGAAGCATGGGCCCATATTCCAGATGAGAAACATAAAGCTTTAGAACCTAAGAGTGAAAAATGTATTTTTGTTGGATATTCTGAAGATGTCAAGGGATATAGACTTATTCCACTTAAGTCCAAAAATGTTATTATTAGAAGAGATGTAAAGTTTGCTCAAAATATATCGGCCTACGAGCCTAGTTCGGCGGATGTGCCACCTCTCCCTATCTCTTCTACTTTTGAAAATATTTCTTCTTCAGATGATGAAAGAGAGGATGAAAATCCTCCCCCACCTTCTCAGGATCCTCCTTTAGCTCCTCAGCTTCCAAAATGGGTCCGTGCTACTCGGGATGCAGCAGGTGATCTTGCCGGTGATCCTACAGATCAACGATGTACACATTCTCAGTTTGATAGAGCCTCTTCTTTACTGGCTCAAGCTTTAGTGAATTATGATCCTGACACCTTTGCAGAAGCTTCAGGCCATCCAGATTGGGAAGCAGCTATGAATGAAGAATATCATTCATTATTGGCAAATGATACATGGGATCTTGTTCCTCTACCAAAGGGACGAAAACTTGTTAGATGCAAATGGGTTTATAGAACCAAGTATGGACTAGATGGGAAATTTGATAAACATAAAGCTCGTCTTGTTGCTAAGGGTTTTTCACAAGTTGAAGGCATTGACTATACTAAAACCTTCTCCCCTATTTCCAAAATGAACTCTATCCGCCTTGTTCTTTCCCTTGCTACCTCTCTTGTTAGGATATTCCGACACATAGGAAATAGTTAAGTTCAACTTGGTCTAGTATAGAGTTAGGTATAGAGTTAGGTAAAGTGTGTTTCTTTACTGTTGTACATTTTGTAACTTACAATCCGACGGTCACGATGTGTAGTGATCCGACGGTTCACTCTCTCCTCGGTATTACCGACACTTGATTCGTGGCTTGACACCCGATTGGTCCATGAGTTCTATTTAAAGCGCATGGAGGGTCATTGTTCGGGTAATCCGTGCATGAGAGAAGCTTATGTAAATTTTCATTCTTTGATTAATAAATTGCCTATAGTAGCCACGTTGGTGCAGGTCGTGGACTGTTTCCCTCTTTGAGGGTTTTAACCACGTCAAAAATACTGGTGTATTGATCTGTGATCTGGTTGTGAGCGGTGTCCTTTTGGTGTTCTTTCTGAGGAACTTACCCTGTAAATTCCTACATGGTATCAGAGTTTTAGAACCTAAGAGTGAGAAATGTACTTTTGTTGGATATTCTGAAGATGTAAAAGGTTATAGACTTATTCCATTTAAGTCCAAAAATGTTATCATTAGAAGAGATGTAAAATTTGATGAAAATAAATCGGCCTGCGAGCCTAGTCCGGCGGATGTGCCACCTCTTCCTATCTCTTCTACTTTTGAAAACATTTCTTTTTCAGATGATGAAAGTGAGGATGACAATCCTCCCCCACCTTCTCAGGATCCTCAACTTCCAAGATGGGTCCGTGCTACTCGGGATGCAGCAGGTGATCTTGCAGGTGATCCTACAGATCAGCGACGTACACGTTCTCAGTTTGAAAGAGCCTCTTCTTTACTGGCTCAAGCTCCAGTAAATCATGATCCTGACAATTTTGCAGAAGCTTCAGGCCATCCACATTGGGAAGCAGCTATGAATGAAGAATATCATTCATTGTTGGCAAATGATACATGGGATCTTGTTCCTCTACCAAAGGGACGCAAACTTGTTAGATGTAAATGGGTTGACAGAACCAAGTATGGACCAGATGGGAAAGTTGATAAACATAAAGCTCGTCTTGTTGCTAAGGGCTTTTCACAGGTTGAAGGCATTGACTACACTGAAACCTTCTCCCCTATTGCCAAAATGAACTCTATCCGCCTTGTTCTTTCCCTTGCTGCCTCTTTGAAATGGGAAGTCCATCAGATGGATGTTAAATCTGCCTTCTTGCATGGGGACTTGCATGAAGAAATCTATATGGAACAACCCATTGGCTTCATCCAAACAGACTCCAGCCTTGTATGTCGACTTAAGAAATCTCTTTATGGTCTCAAGCAAGCTCCTCGGGCTTGGTATGCCAAAATGGATAGCTTTCTTTTAGAATCTGGCTTTTCTGGGTGTTATTCTGACAATACTGTCTACACCAAGAAAGTGGGCAACTCTCTTATCATCCTTGTTCTTTATGTTGATGATCTTATTCTTACTGGTAGTGATCCCAACCTTATAAACCATGTGAAGTCCAGCCTTAAAAAGAAATTTGAAGTGACAGACTTAGGACACTTACACTATTTTCTCGGTCTTCAAGTCTTGCAATCCAAGGAGGGTATTTCCCTTTCCCAGTCCAAGTATGCTTGTGATATTCTTCATCATTTTCACATGGGAGACTGTAATCCAACCCCTTCTCCCTTTCACTCTGGAGTCAAACTTTCAGTCTCTTGTACTTCTCCTGAAGTTGATGCTACCTTATACCGTCAACTTGTAGGAAAACTCTTGTATTTAACCCATACTCGTCCTGACCTTTCCTTTGCTGTTGGCCTTGTTGCTCGTTTTATGAAAAACCCCCGTGAAAGTCATTGGAAAGCAGCCAAAAGAATACTTCGTTATGTTCGAGGTACAGTACAGTTTAGGATTCATTATAGTGCCAAAGCAACTCCTCTATTAGTTGGTTTCACTGATTCTGATTGGGCTGGTGACCCTGATGATCAGAAGTCTACTGCCAGTTATGTCTTCACTCTTGGTTCAGGACCTATTACATGGGCTTGTAAGAAACATGCTGCCATTTCTCTTTCGTCAGCAGAAGCAGAGTATCGTGGTGCCGTGGAAGCTAGTAAGGAAGCCTTGTGGCTTCGTCAGATCCTATCAGAGTTTGGCTTTGAGCAGCAGCATCCAACCACACTTTGGTGTGATAATCAAAGTGCCATTCAGCTATGCAAAGATCCAGTCCAGCATCAGCGCAGCAAACACATTGAACTACACATGCACTTCATCAGAAAGCTCATTCATGACCATGTTCTTGAAGTGCAATATTTTTCAACAGATGATCAGGTTGCAGACATCTTCACAAAGGCTCTCATAGAGGTGAAGTTCACTAAACTTCGATATATGCTTGGAGTTCAGGAAGTTGTCACTAAGGGGGGATAGGCTCTAGTGCCTCCTTCCTTCTCCTATTGTGTCATATTTGTAAATCCTTCAATCCTATCCCAAGTTGTTCTTAAGGGGGGATGTTAGAATATTCCGACACATAGGAAATAGTTAAGTTCAACTTGGTCTAGTATAGAGTTAGGTATAGAGTTAGGTAAAGTGTGTTTCTTTACCGTTGTACATTTTGTAACTTACAATCCGACGGTCACGATATGTAGTGATCCGACGGTTCACTCTCTCCTCGGTATTACCGACACTTGATCCGTGGCTTGACACCCGATTGGTCCATGACTTCTATTTAAAGCGCATGGAGGGTCATTGTTTGGGTAAACCGTGCATGAGAGAAGCTTATGTAAATTTTCATTCTTTGATTAATAAATTGCCTGTAGTAGCCACGTTGGCACAGGCCGTGGACTGTTTCCCTCTTTGAGGGTTTTAACCACGTCAAAAATACTGGTGTATTGATCTGTGATCTGGTTGTGAGCGGTGTCCTTTTGGTGTTCTTTCTGAGGAACTTACCCTGTAAATTCCTACATCTATCAAATGGGAAGTCCATCAGATGGATGTTAAATCTGCCTCCTTGCATGGGGCCTTGCATGAAGAAATCTATATGGAACAACCTATTGGCTTTATACAAACAGACTCCAGCCTTGTATGTCAGCTTAGGAAATCCCTTTATGGTCTCAAGCAAGCTCCTCAAGCTTGAATGCCAAAATGGACAACTTTCTTTTAGAAAATGGCTTTTCTAGGTGTCATTCTGACAATACTGTCTACACCAAGAAAGTGGGCAAGTCTCTTATCATTCTTGTTCTTTATGTTGATGATCTTATCCTGACTCTTAGTGATCCCAACCTTATAAACCATGTGAAGTCTAGCCTTAAAAAGGAAGTTTGAAATGACAGACTTAAGACACTTACATTATTTTCTTGGTCTTCAAGTCTTGCAATCCAAGGAAGGTATTTCTCTTTCCCAGTCCAAGTATGCCTGTGATATTCTACGCCAATTTCACATGGAAGACTGTACGCCAACCCCTTCTCCCTTTCAGCCTGGAGTCAAACTTTCAGTCACTTGTACTTCTCCTGAAGTTGATGCTACCTTATACCGTCAACTTGTAGGAAAACTTTTGTATCTAACCATACTCGTCCTGACCTTTCCTTTGTTGTTGGCCTTGTTGCTCGGTTTATGCAAAACCCACGTGAAAGTCATTGGAAAGCAGCTAAAAGAATACTTCGTTATGTTCGAGGTACAATTCAGTTTGGGATTCATTACAGTGCCAAAGCACCTCCTCTATTGGTTGGTTTCACTGATTCCAATTGGGCTGGTGACCCTGATGATTGGAAGTCTACTGCAGGTTATGTGTTCACTCTTGGTTCAGGACCTATTACATAGGCTTCCAAGAAACAAGGTGCCATTTCTCTTTCTTGAGCAGAAGCAGAGTATCGTGGTGCCGTAGAAGCTAGTAAGGAAGCCTTGTGGCTGCTTCAGATCCTGTCAGAGTTTGGCTTTCAGCAACAACATCCGACTACACTTTGGTGTGATAATCAAAGTGCCATTCAACTATGAAAAGATCCAGTCCAACATCAGCATAGCAAACACATTGAACTGCACATTCACTTCATCAAAAAGCTCATCCACGACCATGTTCTTGAAGTGCAATATTGTTCAACAGATGATCAAGTTGCAGACATCTTTACAAAGGATCTCACAGAGGCAAAGTTCACTAAACTTCAATTTATGGTTGGAGTTCAGGAAGTTGTCACTAAGGGGGGATAGGCTCTAGTGCCTCCTTCCTTCTCCTATTGTGTCATATTTGTAAATCCTTCAATCCTATCCCAAGTTGTTCTTAAGGGGGGATGTTAGGATATTTCGAAACATAGGAAATAGTTAAGTATAACTTGGTCTAGTATAGAGTTAGGTAAAGTGTGTTTCTTTACTATGTATATTTTGTAACTTACAATCCGACGGTCACGATATGTAGTGATCCAACGGTTCATTCTCTCCTCGGTATTATTTACACTTGATCCATGGCTTAACACGCAATTGGTCCATGATCTCTATTTAAAGAGCATGGAGGGTCATTTGTAGATTAACATGTTCATGAGAGAAGCTTATGTAAATTTTCATTCTTTTATTAATAAATTGCCTAAAGTGGCTGCGTTGGCTCAGGCCGTGGACTATTTCCCTCTTTGAGGGTTTTAACCATGTCAAAATACTGGTGTATTGATCTGTGATCTGTTTATGAGCGGTGTCCATTGGTGTTCTGTCTGAGGAACTTACCTTGTAAATTCCTACAAAATTTTGAAAAAAAATGCGTATTTCTATTATTTAAAATTATAGTATTAAAAGATTTATTAAAAATAAAAAAATGGTAATTTAAATAAATTTTAAAAAATCAATAATTATATATTTTTTTTACTTGGAAAATAAAATTAAATAAATTTAAAAATATTTGAGAGTAAATCATTTTCTCCTTTAAAAAAATAATTGATATCATATTAGTTTAACTATTAAGATTGAAATTAGTTTAATTATATAAATCAAATAATGAATATTTTTTTTTTATCAAAATCCTTTAATTTTAAAATATTTTATTTTAATAACTTATTAACTTATCAAAATCATATTTACTGTCATAAATTATTAACAAATTTCAACAATACGCCTCATCAATTGTAAATAAAAATCTTTCAATAATTTGTAAAAAAAATTACATATCCCTTCTCATAAATATATAATTTTATTAAAATATTAAATTAAAATGCTCCATTAAATTAAAGTCATTTACTATTTCCCTCACTTTAAAATAAAACAAGTATAGTCACTGAACAATGAACCAAAAACAAGTCACGGGAAATTTTTTTGACTACAGAGTTTGTGTTAATGGGCGTTTTGAAAAGAACTCGTATTTTTATTATTTAAAATTTAATAATATTAAAAGATTTATTAAAAGCAAAAAAAATGATAATTTAAATAAATTTTTAAAAAACTAATAATTATATATTTTTTTATTTGGAAAACAAAATTAATAAATTTAAAAATATTTGATAATAAATCATTTTCTCTTTTAAAAAAAATAATTGATATCATATTAGCTTAATTATTAATATTGAAATTAGTTTAATTATATAAATCAAATATCTAATAATTTTGTTTTATCAAAAACTTTTAATTTTAAAATATTTTTAATATATTTTATTTTAACAACTTATTAACTTATCAAAATCATAAAACTATAGATTTACTGTCATAAATTTATTAAAAAAATTCAACAATACACCTCATAAAGTGTAAACAAAAATCCTTCATTAGTTTGGAAAAAAATATCATATCTCTTCTCATAAATATATAATTTCATTAAAATATTAAATTGGAATGCTCCAATAAATTAAACTCAACGATTGTCATTGTTCCTTGTTTCCATCGAGTCATCTTGAGGAGCATTAGGTGAGAGTCAGAACCCTTCCCTAGCTACACCTACTCACCATTTTCTTGTAGAAATGGGGAACAGTTTTTTTAGGAGCTTGCAGTTTAATTTTTTATATAATTTTGATAGTAATATTGATTTTAATGGAGCATTGTCATTTTTTAATTCTATTTTAAATGAAATATTAAATCAAATTGTTCCTTGTTTCTATCAGGTCAGCTTGAGGAGCATTAGGTTAGAGTCCAGACCCTTCTCTCTACCCCTGCTCACCATTTTCTTGTAGAAATGGGGAGCAGTTTTATAGGAGCTTGTAGTTTAATTTTTTATATAATTTTGATAGTAATATTGATTTTAATGGAGAATTGTCATTTTTTAATGAAATATTGAATCAAATAATAACACCGGTTACTGGGTTGTAAAATGAGCTTTTCAATTGAATTAAATATATATATAAAATAATTTTAATATATGAATCTAGATTTCTGGCAATTGTAAAATGAGCTTTTCAATTGAATTAAATATATATGAAAAATAATTTTAATATCTGAATCTAGATTCCTGACAATTGTAAAATGAGCTTTTCAATATGAGCTTACAATTGTAAAATGAGCTTTTCAATTAAATTAAATATATATGAAAAATAATTTTAATATATGAATCTAGATTCTTGACAAATGCTTGTTGTTAAATAAAAACAATCTTGTTACACCTTAGAAAGCCAATAAGAAATTACAAGAAAACTATAGATTTAAAAACCCTAGGGTCTAATGAATTAAGAGCTGAACACTGTAGCTAAGGAATGGGGCGAAGGTTGTCTCAACTTTGTAAAAGAATGGTAGGCATGTCTAGAACCTTCACACCAAAGGATTAAAGGTATTAAACATGTCACATATGAGATGGATGCACTTGCCCAACACATTGTATTGATGCCTATTTTTTAAACAAGTTAAGATGTTGATGTGAGAGACCAGGCGTAATAAACAAGAGGCTAATGGAGACACTGTATAATATACAACAAGTGGAGATTAGCTTTTGATTCCCAAATGGTAAGAAATTTGAGGTTGTTCTGGAATCATGGCGCGACATCCTCTATGCACATTTCGGTCAAAAGTGGCTAGCTATGTTTAGGGTTAGGGTTTTTTCTTAAATATGAACAACGGATGTCATAAATAAATAAATATATATATATATATATATAGATAGATATATATAGGTATAGATATATATAATTTACTTTTTGTATGGACTATTCAACAAGACTTCATAAAAAATGAACAAAGTCATTCCACATTATAGTAATGACAAATCTAGTTACCAGTGGCCATTGAAAACAAATCTAGGTAACAAATTGTGCACCTTTCTTAGGAGATAGAAGCAGAGAGGAGCCCCTTCAAATAGTTCCAGTAATCAGTGCACCAATCCTTTCAGTAATACTTCAACAATTCCAACAACCCAATCACTAAGAAAGGGTTCTTCCAATGCATCCTATGAAATACTTTTCACCCTCTTTAGCAGATAGAAGCCAAGAGAAGCCCTTCAAATCTTTAGAGTAAGCCTTGCAACATTCTAGTAATCCTTCAACAATTCCAAGAACCCAAGTGCTAACAAAGAAATGCATGCATCCACGGAGCCTTTGATTATAATAGATGGAATGATAATGAATAATAAATACAATAAATATTTAATGACAATTTGAAATGCTCAAGATGGAGTGTTTGTGTTATTCTATTATTGCTCGAGGTTATAATGGGGCATGGAGTGGGAGAGTTATTCTATTATTCCTCCATGTTACAATCAAAGATGGAGTTGGGAAGTTATTATTAAAAGCATGAATGGTGAAATTGATGGACACCTATTTTTTGGAGTTTTATTTCCATTGCGGAATAATGGAACAATTCCTGGAATGGTGAAATTTATGGACACCTGTTTTTTGGAGTTATAGAGACACTTGTTCTTTGGAGTTATTATTAACAACACGAAAGGGTGAAATTGATGTACAATTTAATCAAACCACAAACAACTGTTATTTTGAATTGGACAGATCACCAATGGTTTGAAAGGGATGATGAGCTTATTGCAAGATAATTAAATAAAAAAAACATATACTATACTTTCATATCCAAATTTTAAAATGGTAGAAAAATCGTTATCACTATCATTATCACTATCATTATCACTAACCCTCTTATCACTCAATTTTTTTAAATAATTAATAATATGCACACTATCCCTCTTATCTGTGAATTGTTTTAAATAATTAAAAGTATAAACACTATTAACTTTAACTTTTGTTTTCATTTAATCTTACCCTAAATTAAAAAAAGAAAAGTGTAGTTGGTGGGGTGGTGTATATTCATGCAAGAAACAACAAAAAAAATGTATACCATCGGAAAAACAAAACTAAAATCATCAAAATTCTCATTTCTAGAAAATTAGTTAACGTCGTAAAGCAAATCAACTAAAGTATAAAAACAATTATCATGCAAGTGAATAAAGTTTATTGAATTACATAGAGTGTTTAATCTGCCAAAAAACTATATATATATATATATATATATATATATATATATATATAATAAAAGAAAGTGATATATATTAAGTGGAAGTAAGAGAAGTAAAGAAAAAAAATGAATTATTTAATCAAAGAATATAAAGGAGTTTTGAAGTATTAATAGAGAATAAAAAAATGACATAATGGAGAATCTTCTATGAGGCTTTTCCAATAGCACATTGTAGACTAATTACATTAAAGGGGAATATCTAAAGAAAATCAATTAATTAGCAAACTAATTATTAATTCTAGAATCAAATAGAGAAGGAAAGGAATATATTTATCATTATTTATTAATATATTAGTTCATCCATAAACTCAAAAATTAATTTATCCTTCCTTTAAATTAAATTTTCTAACAACTTAAAAACTTCATAATCATTAAATTATTATATATTGACATCTCATTAGATGTCAATATCTACATATGCATATTCAACACATTTCTTCATTATTTTATTTCAATATCTACCTATCCACAATATTTCATCATTAGTTTACTTAAATATCTAATTATATTTTATATTATATTTGAAGTAATTTTATAATTACATAATTTATACGCTACAAATCATTTTGTTATAAAGTAAATTATGAGAAAATGGTGAAATTTACCTATGCGTAAATAATGAAAATAGTGAAATTTACCTATCTGTGGATAAAGAAAGAATACTTTCAAGATAGGTACAAAAATATACAATAAGATGGCTTGTCATAGTTGGTACTATAAAAAATATAAGTCAACAAAAAATAAATTATTAAATGTTAATTGAAATGAGGAGATTCATAAAATGAGTGAATGCCAAAAAACTCATGAATACTGGGAATAATCCTTCTTAAAAAAAAATTACAAATTAATTGGCACTGTAAATTTTCATCCTAAAAGAATGTGAATATAGTTATATTCACAAAGTGGCCAGAAAAAATTAAAGATTAAATGATAACATATGTTTTCTATCTTAATAAGAAAGAGATTAAGGAAAATATTTCCTTTCTAACTAAATGTATAATAAGTTATTTTACAAGGAAATTTAAAGAAGTGTTAAACATGTTGTTAAGAGAAAACATCCTTTATGTTTGTTCCCAAGTTAGTTTTTAAATTACCGACACTTGTTATTTAGAATTGGACACGCGTTACCAATGGTTTGAAATGGATGATCATCTTATTAGGAAATACACCTTTCCACTACTATGCCAAGTGTATGTGTAAGGTGTGTGTTACATTTTGTAGTCTTTCCATTATGGTTAATCCTCATAGGTGTCAAATAACAAATGGCACGGTAAATTTTTAATGGAGCTTTGTAAAAAATTAATTTAAACAAGACTTAATCATGCCATTTAGATATTCAGGGAAGTTAGTGGTGTAAATTCAATCCATTGTTAGTAGTATGAGTTGAATCCATTAATACTGTGACAACGATTGTCACAAGAATATATTGGCATCTTTAAATTCAAAAAGTAAGATCAAATTTTTTTTTATTAGATGTGAAACTCCTATTAAATTCAAAGCAACTCTACACCCGTCGAAATTTGAATGAGATAAATTATATATAAAAATGTGTAGCTGTGTATTATAAACAACGTCCCCGTTGTGCTTTTTGTTCGTTGTGCTTTGTGTTTGCAGGCTTACTTTAGATTGTTTGTGCAAATATTCAAATCCACACCAACTCGTGATGACAGTTCATTGATTGAACTTTATTTTAAAGCAAATTGACTTCACATCTCCTCGCCAGATTTCAAAATTTTGGAGGAGATTCCCCACGCTTTAAGCTTTTTGTAATGCGTCGGTACATTATTTGGATTTCCATTCAGTCCACGTTAGGACAATGATTATAAAATTATGAACTGTCGCAATCCTCGGATATAGACATGCAGAGATTGTTTTTTAAAGCGAAGCTTGTCTGGATAGAAATATCACGACCGCCCCCAGACAGTCCATATTATCTGTTTAGGAAGATTTTCATGTTAATCCAACATGTGACCGCACTCAACCAAAGAATGTGAATATTGCTTTAATGTATTCACATTCAAGCCATTTAACTTGTTTTACAAAGATACTTTATCTTCTAATTTTATTTTATTTTATGTTAGCAGAATGAAATCCAGCACCATATCATTTGTGTTAGATTGACAAACGCAACCTACCATCTTTGTTGAAGCCGACCTGTATACTTCAATTCAGTCTATAATGGAGAAAAATTAAGGAATTTTTGCGCTTGCAATAGCTTACTGCCCGAATTGTTTTGAATATGATTAATAAAAAACAAGTTTTAAGTTGTAATCATTTTTGTGTTGCCCACTACTATTATATGAATTCAAAACATGTGCACAGTTTCATACATGTCAAACACGTTATGTCTGAATAACATGGCACTGTTTATGCTATACTGTATTTTAAGACATTTTCAAAACATAATTTTTTTATAATCATATGTGCATTTTGTTTTTCAAATGAATAAAAAAATTAATCAAATTTAAATTTGACATATATTTATGCAATTCAATAATTATTGTTTGCACATTGTATAGAAACAAATCCGTCAATTATTTTGACTATGTCATCACATTTAAACGTTTATGAGTAAAATCAATATGTAAGAATTATTTACGATATTTCTTATAAAACCATAACTTTAAAAAAATGTTAGGTTTTATGCTTAAACTTGTACTATTTAACATTAAATTTATTTTAAGGTACAAAAAATTTGGTAGAAAATGTTTATTTATATTTTTATAAAAATATTTAAAGTTATATTTATTTATTAAAGTTTTTATAAAATATAGGTCGTTTTGAAAGTAAAATAATTTTATTATAAATGAAAGACATTGAGAATTAATATTAAAATATATATAATTTTTCTTATAGATCAAATAATCAAATAAATATATAAATTTTTAATTCAATAACACTACACCTAAATTAAGTGAAAAAACAAATGCATAGAAATTCAATTTACAAGCGAAAACTTTTTTTCACTTTACATTTATAAGTAATTATTTATAATCCTTAAAATAAAATCTTCTTGATATGGCAAAAAGACAAACATTCTAATATAATAATAAACATTCTAATATGACAATAATAATATAGCAATAATGATGTAATGGCCCAAGACATAATGGTTTAATATACCCTTCTCCTTTTACCAGGTACACTCTCAATTGATTTGCTATGGCGCAAGACATAAGGCTTTAACATACCCTTAATTTGCTATGGCCTAAGACATAAGGGTTTAATATATCCTTCTTCTTTTACCAGGTACATTCTCAATTGATTTGCTATAAATGATTTTATAGGAAGAAATAATCCTCCCAAGTGGTATACCCTAGTATTCACATTCACTTATATTAATTGATAGGGAATTTAGTAATTTCTCTTACCATATTAGTACACACTCGTTTCGTATAAATGTTTATCTGGTTTTCTCTTTAATAGTATTCATTATTTAAGAAAATTATTCCAGATTTAACCAAATTTGATATTAATATTCATCTATGATTTTTTTTCGTACTCTTTTCAAATGAACACAAAATGATCTTCCAATAAAAATTATGATAAAATGATAATTTCAACCTTAGACAAATTATGATAAAATGATCATTTCAACCTTAGACAACAATCTATTTTAGGGTTTGTTTAATTTTAATAATTCAAATATTATGCTATGTTGTTTTTAGTCTTCTACTTATTGGTTTCAATTCGTACCTTTTAAGAAAGATTTAGGTATAAGCTATTAAATCCTTCTATTTTGGGGTCTCAATATTCCCTAACAAGGTTACAATTTGTTCTTAAAAATTATAGTCTATATGCCGTCCAATTGATTAAGTGGCACTCAATGTGGATTTTTAAATCTTAAGATATGATTGTTTTACAAAATTACAAGTTTAATGTTAGTGGTAGGATTACAAAATAATATTGACTTGTATATTTTGTAATTAAAAATTACAAGTTTCAGATGAGTGGTAAGATTATAAAAAACAATTGACTTGTATATTTCGTAATTATGGAAAAAAATGACTTGTATACGTGGTAATTATGGAAATTCAATTAACATATACACACATAAGTGTATTAAATTTCACTTCCACATCCTCCTTTTAATATGCCCAAAGAGGTTGGATCTAATGGTGTAAATATAGGAGCCTTTCACCATTGGTCAAGGTTTAATTTAAGCATTAAAATGAATCTATTTAATAATGCCATGCATGAATAAAGTGAAATAGTTAATTAAAAAGAACTTCACTTTTAGTGGCAATCCTTCTTGCCTTATATTTATAAATAAATCTTGATCATCCCTAAAGTGGAATCTTCTTTGTGTATATATTATATAAGAGGTTATATTCCAAAACGAGTCTAGGAATGAAAAAAAGTGACATAAGAATTGCAATATAATGGCTATTAGTTAGGGCTCCCCCTTAGAGGTAGATGGTTCAGGTGGCGCATTGGAAATGGTACATAAGTACTAATTGAGAAGGACCCCTAAATTAGGTGTCAAAATAATAATCTCATACTTGCTTGACATAACAACAAACTCGAAAAGGAAGGCTTCTTCTTCCTCAATAATGTTATAAAAATAGATATTGTAAATAGTGATGTCTATTGGATATCATGTAAGGAACTGGACCTTAGAACAAAGTATGATCCTATGTGGGAGCTATATTTCAGTTCCCTACAAAATTCCTTTGTCCCTCCACCAAATCAAATATATGAATTGATATGGTCTCCAAACCCTTATGTGGGAAAAGCTCCCAATCATGGTGCCTTCATTATTGCTCCTCCATTACTGTGCCATAAAATAGACCAAAACTACTCTTTAGTGGGGAAAGAAGTTATGGAATTTTAAATTCCTTGAAAAATCCAAATATTTTATGATGCTCCCTCTATATAAAAAAGTATTTACATGGTACAACCTATAGATGATACTTCTCCTAAGTCCTATAATACGTATGGCAATTCATAAAAACATGAATTTTTTTCTAAAATATTTAATTTCTATGACAATATCATAAATAAAAATAAGAGGTTTTTTTTGGGTTTTCTTGAATAGAATGGTTCATCCATTAAAAATTCTTTACAAATTTAATCAATTCATTACATCCCAAAATCATAAAGTTCTTATCATTGTAACCTCTTTTATTAAGATTTCCCAAAACCATGTTACCTTAGAAAGTATTACTCTTCTTATTGCATTTTCATTCAAGATATTATAATTAGGTAACCTTTTCCAATGTCCACTCTTAAACTCGAGAATGGTGTAACGCAAGAAAAATATAATTGAGTCTAATCTCTTATGTGGTTTCGCCGATGATAAGCCCAAAGAGACCCCCTTAGGGGTGGAGGGGGAAGGTTGTGGATAAATTAATTTCACATATTTCTAAAGATCACTCTATGTCCTAATGGCTAGAAATATTTTCTATGAGGTAATAACATTTAAAAAAAAAACAATTTCTTAATTAAAAGAATATCAATCCCCTCCATGTTTATGGAGACTTGCACTTGATCATACATTGGATTAATTGACTATATATTATTGATGTTTATGGAGACTTGCACTTGATCATACATTAGATTAATTCACTATATATTATTCATAATTATGAGCATTTCCGGTTTTTCCAAAATATGAAATTCAATATTTTATCCAAAATATGAAATTCAATATTTTAAATTTATATTTTATTTTATATCTCATTTCATCATCTCTTAAAGGAGGGGAACCAAGAAGAAAATAGGCTCTCCAAGAGTAAACTAGCAATTAGTAGAGATATAGAGATGATCCAAGAAAATTACCAAAGTTGTCTCTATTGGATACTTTCATGCATCCTCGATCCCATGAGTTTAATTCTAATATGCATAGCTCCTCCTCCCTTTTTTCTTTTCTTATTGCAAGATGGCATACATATGAGTGTTCATAGTGGGATTAAACCTATGTTTTGAATGTAGATACGTTCATCTTCATGGATTGATTAATATAACATATTTAATATTTTGGAAGCTTCGTTTGGATTTTTGAATTGTACCTTCAATGGTTTCCAATTTCACTACTTTGTTTGTTTAACTATTTTAACTCTAAATTAGATAGAATATTCAATCACATTTCCACTATAATTTTGTTTCACTTAAAATAAAGTTAGAAAATAAATTACAAACAGTTTTATTATATAGACATTTATATTGACCATAAATTTGGCTTACAAATAAGGGTTAAAATGTATAAATGGCATGTGATATTTAATTGAAATAATAAAATATTAATAATATTATTGAATTCTCAAGTATCAATCAACAAAGCATTTAATTATGAAAAGACGTGTTTTATATGAGAGAGATGTTGTCAGTAAAGGTACTTTTAAAAATAATAATATAATACTTACACAAAAAAATAAAAACCTATAACTAAATACTTTAGGTTCCACATTAATTTATCTCTTTAGAGATAAAGTAATTGAAAGTAAAAGAAAAAAAAAAAAAATAGTATGGGGGAGATATGTAACTTCTTCACTACTTAATATGGTGTTGACATAGTATATAAAAGTAATTACCTATAATTTCGCTTTGCAGGGAAGCTTAGCCCATCTAATTCAAGTTAGAAATTATGTTATGAGAAAATTTGAATAAATAAATATAACTTACATTGATAATTACTAAATTACTAATAGTTGATAAAAGACCATCCTATAGAATTTCTTTGGGAGTAACTAAATTGAGACGTGAAGTGGATAAGTAAATAAATCAAGTTATAAATTTGAATATATAATTATAAGTTACATTTATAATTTCTAAATTAATAATGGTTGATAGAAAATCATCATATAGTCTTGCTTTAACAGTAACTAATATATTGAAATGTGAAGTGGATAAGTAAATTTAGATGTGAAGTGGATAAATTATGGCATAAAATATTTAACACAATTATCCACATGGCATTGTTATGCAAAGGTTTCAATACAAGTTATCCTCCAATCAAATGTTTGAATTTTTTTTTATTAATATTAAAAAATAAATAATTATTTTTCAAAGTTAAAGATTATAGTTTGCATTGGTTAATACTAAACTAATAGTGATCAATAGACACATTGGTTGTTAGATGAAATGAGTAATAATGATAACATAATATTTACAATAAACTTACAATATAACAAGTTTCTTAACCATGGATATCCACCCCCACTTTACCATGGATATTGTTAAATTTCAAATAATTTTAGTTACAATACCATGGGCCAATACCATGGCTTGTCGCTACAAAACCATAAATCATTTCACAATAATAAAAAAAAATGTAAAATATTGTATACATTACATATAACATTGATTACATATAGTGAAAATTATCCATCATATGGATGGGGAGAGGGGGGGCTAGGGGGTGGGAAGAGAAGGAGAGAGGGAGGGAGATAGTGAAAGAGTTAGAGAGCAAATATCGAGATAGATGGGAGGAGAGAGAGAGAGAGAGAGAGAGGGGTGTACGACGGAGAGGGGGAGAGGAATGAAGAGAGAGAGGAGAGAGTTAGAGGGAGAAAAATGCATTGAGAGAAACAAGGTAGGATGGAATATAGAGAGAAGGAGAGGAGAGAGAGAGGAATAGAAAGGGAAGGGAGAGAGGGAAACATAGAGATGGAGGGGGGGGAGAGGGGGAGATACAAAAGGAGAGAGGGAGGGAGATAGCCTCAGTGTTGGAGGGTAAAGAGAGATGGGGAGAGAGATAAAGGAATGGTGGGAGAGAAAGGGAGACAGAGGAGAGAAGAAAGAGAGGACTTGAGAGAGGATAAAGGAAGGGAGAGAGTAGAGCAGAAGGGAAGATAGAGAGATACCATGGAGAGAGATGGATCCAGCCTAGATATGGTATGTTTGTAAGTAAAAACTAACCTAGATCCATCTTAACCCTAGATCTATCAAGCGTCTAAAGATATCAAATCTCTTTTCACTTTAAAAGAGATTTGCATCTCAAGAGATTTGATCCCTCTAGGCACTTTTAGATTTACGTTGTTAAGATTGAACTAGGTTGGTTTTCATTGAAACGATATATAAGTTGGTTTTAATTGAAAAGATATATTATTATAAAGTCATAAAAGTTATAACAAACCCAGGAAAGCCAAAGGTGATATTTTAATTTTATTATTCATATTATTTAGATTGAACAATTTCTTATAATATGGTAGAGATTGAATGCAATTGAAAATTAAAATATGAAATAAATTTATGTAGATAGATAGCTAGGTGCTAGTATTTTTATGATATATTTATTATTTTAATATATTATTAGTTTATTATGTGTTATATTACATATTATTATTATTATCCAAGTATAATATTGTCTATTTGAGGAATATATTATTAATATTTTTTATGTCAATTGATTGAATTAAATTTCGGTGGGGAGAGTTTCATTCCTTCCTCCCAACCACCTAGGATAACCCAATTGAGATATGCTATATTAAATATATTTTATATATAAATATAAACTATAAATAAATAGTTTTTTAAGTATTACTATTATTTTCGAAAGGGAAAAAACCGTTAATTTTATTTTCAAAAGAGAGAGATAAATGCATTTTACATATGCCAATAACATTTAGTACAAGATACTTACTCCCGAGAAACAGGGAAAAAAACTAAGTAAAAAATACAAAGGGGAAGATTAATTAATATAAAATCACTTATCTTCTCTTTCTTTCAATTTTTTTTTATCGAACTTTTTCCATCCCTAAGAGTGGACCAACTAGTATCATTTTCAATTCACTCATGGTTATCTCTCGTGGTTGCATTTCCATTATGGACCTAAGTACCCTCTTGTTCTTGGTTTGGAGGTATATTTGTGATTTCCCCTTCTTGTTTCTTCATTAGGTATGGACTGAAAGGTTGTTGTCATTTACTTTTGCAGGTCAACAACTTTTTCTTTTATGAGTGTTTTTTATATGTGGGCTTATGTCCACATCTCAATTACATATTTTCATAATACAATAGTTGAAACCAGTGGATGTTTTTATGTTTTAGTTAAATGTGGTGAGGGATTCCTTTACCTATAATTAATTCTACATAGATTTTGGCAAAATTAAATAACCCTTTCTCTATTCTCTTAGTGTCCCTCTTCTTGAATGATCTCAAGTGCTTCCATTCTTCTACGACCTTGTGATTCTAGAAAGGAAGGGGAATATTTGTTTGTCTCATCCATACAGGCATTCGTGATACCACCATTTTTGTAACATCAAAATCTAGAAACCAAAGGGTAATGAAAGCCCATGCATTTCCCAAAAACTAGGGTCCTTCCTTCAATTCTCTCTCTTAATCCTCTTGGGTATTGAATTGAACAATGAAAAATCCTTTTGAGCATAGATATTTGTCACAGTTGGTGGTCCAAGTTGTAAAGACCCATTGCCCCTACATTTCCCCAAAACTAGGGTCCTTCCTTCAATTCTCTCTCTTAGTCCTCTTCGGTATTGAATTGAACAATGAAAAATCCTTTTGAGCATAGATATTTGTCACAGTTGGTGGTTCAAGTTGTAAAGACCCATTGATGTAAAGAATTAGACCCAAATTTGTTGAATCTATAAATCAAATCCCTAGACTAAAGAATAATAGGTATTATGGTGAAAAGATTAGATAATATCATAAAAGCATTTTCTAATAATATATTTCTCGAAGACTTATTATTTCAACTTTGTTGAATTTATAAATCAAATCCCTAGACTAAAGAATAATAGGTATTATGGTGAAAAGATTAGATAATATCATAAAAACATTTTCTAATAATATATTTGTCGAAGACTTCTTATTTCAACTTACGGTCGATGAGGATTTGTTGATTTATTTTTTTTTATTTACGACCTATATTGATTCTCAAGGGAGTATATGCTTATTTTGAATGCTTATCAAGGGTTGTAGTGTGTTACAAAGATTTTTAGGTTGCATTGACTTTTAATAAATTTAAAAAATTAGATTCATGCCAAGTGGCCCCTACCCACAAATTTCCTAGGGATTTGAGATTATTCTAATTCCATAAGCTCATCATTATTATTTATGATATTCATTTATATATAAGAATATTTTATTTAGAAAAATGATCCATTACGTTTAATAAATTAAAAAAATAGATTCATGCCAAGTGGCCCCCCGCCCATTGATTTCCTAGGGATTTGAGATTATCCCAATTCTAATAAGTTCCTCCATGATAAGTTTCTTAGTATTATTTATACCATTCATTTCATTTATATATAAGCAAATTTTATTTAGAAAAATGGTCCATTTTACAATAAGATGTGTAAAAGTGTGCATGGGTAAGATATTCTTCTTGTTGCAATAGTTTTCTTTGTTATATTTATGAAGTTGTCCACTATATCAACCACATTAATATTTTGAATGTGGTTGTACTAGTTTTAGTACTACTCACACATCAATGGTTAAGTTATCACAAAAGTAGTTATTCATTTTATTCCCTTTTAATTAAATAAATTTATCGAAACAAAATGTCATATAAATATATGTGAGATGAACATGCTCTATAGTTTTTTGGGCATATTATTCTGATAATCTAAAGTATTTTCCATGACATTTTAAAGGAGCTTATTTACTATTTTAAAATCACAATAATAATGTGTAGGAGAAACTTCATGGTTAAGAATATTGTTACATAATTTTCTAAATGTATATATATGTTTAACTCACATTAATTCCTTGTATAGTTATGCCAATAGGCATGCTTATTTTAAAATAGGGCTTCCAAAATTTTAATTTAATTATCAATATTTATTAGGTGGGTGATAGAGATTTAACCTCCATGGAATATTCTACAATATTTTTAGTATTATACACAATCCAACATTAAGATTGAAAAAAATCAATTAATTAAATTGAGAGTATTATTTTAATTAAATTAATTATTTAAAAAAATATGCAAAATGAACGAGTTTCATATGAAATAAGTTATGATTTTTTGCACATGTGGTATATATAAGCCAAGGTATTGACCCATAGTATATTAACAAAATCTATTTATAAATAAGAATCTTCATGATAAAGTTAAGGTAAATCTCTATTAACAAGAATCATCTTCCATTTTTTTTCAAATGTATATATGTTTAACTTATCTATATATATAGTCCACATGGGGTAGCTCAAGCGGCAAGGGCCGTGGAAATGAACTCTCACCGAACCGGAAGTCTTGGGTTCAAATCTTGGGCTACCCCTCCCCCGTAGAGGGGTACATAATGGACATGTAAATCGGAGAGTCCCACCTCAGCTTACAAAAAAAAAAAAAAAAACTTATCTATATATATATATATATATAATTATAATGATAATAGTTTAGAATAAAGTTATAATGTAGTTATATATAATTTTTTTTAATTAATAATAATAATAATAGTTTAAAATAAAGTTATAGTTTAACTTTTTATTTTTATTTCAACAATTTAAAATGTATTATGGATAGTTTTATGTTTATTATGGATCAATGCCTATAGAGATTTAACAATTTAATTTATACGATTGCTCTAATTAATAATAATATTAAAATATAACTATTTTTATGATTTTTTTAAATCTTTACAGTGTGACATATATCATGAAATGTGTATTTTGATAAATAAATAAAAAATAAATAAATAAATCTTATTTTTCTAAAACTAAGAAATCTAGACGATGGAAAGTGATTTGTTCTTTTGATCATTATTAATTTCCCTTTCACTCGTATAATATTTACTATTTATCTCTCTCACACATAATCTAATTAGTAAATAAATTAGAAGTCTTATTGTGATTTTCGCAACATGTAATGTTGTATATATTGAAAAATACTTACCACTTTCTCATTTTAATTCATATAACATGATTTTTCAATATATTTTTATATTTATATAATATTTTTTAGATTTTCTTCTTAATTAATATTTTAGCTATAATAATTATTATAATTTTGGAATCAAATATATATTAAATAATTATTATTATTTAATTTAATCACATTAAAATTTATAAAAAAGAAATATTCATGTGAATGTAAAGTAATTTCAAAATTTTTCCCTTTCTTAAATTAACCATACCTTATATGGAAAGTTATTCCACCAAAATATTTATTTTTCTTTTCTAATTGCGTTTCTAATTAATTAACCTTTATATAATTTTGAATGAATTATATATATATTCAAAACACAATATTTTTACTGCACCGAATCCAAACGTGACTATTTTTTTTCGATAATATGATCGCTTCAAAATCCCTAGGGATACAGATTGTAAATTTGCACATTCGAACCAAAACTGCTTTAACCTCCTCTCTAGTATTACAAAATTATAATAACCTCCCCTTCAGCCAACAAGATTGAAATGCAGTGGTATCATTGCTCAAAATATTTTCAATCCGAGCTGCATGTCACTGCTTGCTTCATTACTTTTTATCACGTGGCGCCTACCACGATGCTTCTTACAACCTGGCAAAGACTTTTCGAAAGCAAAATCTGCACATTGAAAGCGCACAATTGAAACATGACAACTTTCTATAAAATCATAAAATTTGAAAGCTATACACTTCAAACAGTATAACCTTTTATAAAATTGTAATTACAGCGTACCGATCCGACTGTCAGCGCATCAAAAGTCGTCCGAATCTGCTCCGAAATGTTTAATAATCCACAACAAGAAATGCGAACGATGAATATAGATCAGTGGACTGTCCACGCGATACCGCCTGGCACTGATGTTTACAATGTGCTTTGAAATTATATTGGATGCCCATTCTTTCTCTCACCTATATATATATGAGAGACACAATTGTTATATATATATATATGAGAGACACAATTGGTCATTTGCGTTGAACTTTCAGTTTAAAACTTTCCTCTGCATTTAAATTTTATAGTACTTTATAGTACTCCCATTGTTCATTTTTCTCTTTAGTATTACAGTTTGTGAGGGAAATCCTCACAAATTATTTTTTTCTCATACTTAAGCTATCTGTATTATCTTCTAATTTTTTCTGTATCTGGACCCAGTTCTAATCAGTAATTCCTAGTTGAATACATCTATTTTATCCTCTTGTAAGATGGATGGAAAGTGGTTATTTAAACTGGTACATGGATGCAGCCCAGATAAGTGCGTGAAACCACACAAGAATCGACACAGGGGACAATCGACCTCGGTGGTGAAGCCAGTAGAGGAGAAGCCGCCAGAACCTGTTTCTGATTCCTCTTCTAATTTGCAATCGGCGGCAGCGAGTTCTGCAAATAATTTTCAAAGTGGCATTTATGCAGGGGATGAAGATCACGATGTGGACCTCGCTGCAGGAGTTTTCATCGACAAGTTTCACAGGGACTTGAAATTGCAGAGAACGCCATCTGAAGCTCGATATTATGAATACCTGGCAAGATCTAGGTGAATAATTACACTTGCGTAGGCCCAGAGTTAGCAGGTATAGGACAGTAAACTGTTCTGAATATTTTATTTACGGTTGTTGCTCCACAGAATATAAGGAAAGTGAATGGCAATTATGAGTTATAATATTGTTACTGAAGCATCAATTGTTATGTCAGCGAAGACGACTTATGTTTTGTACTGTTGTCCTCCTCGGTGGAAAATCCTATATCTCCGCCAAATTCTTCACTTATAGTTAAGGTATTAAATAATTTTTCAAAGACGATTTATGTTCTGCTCTGCTTCTCCTACTGGTTGGAAATCCGATATGTCCGCAAAATCCTCCATTTATAATTATTGCTATTCGTTTTTAATCTATCATTATGCGCCTGTGAAAAATCCTACAGATTATATACTAAATTATTCAGAACAGCATTTGGACTTGTTGAGTGTGGTGCCAGATGATCCTGACATCGGTCTAGCAGTGTCCAAAGAAAAGTCGTTTACATTATAGCTATGTTTTAAGTGCCAGTGTGAGGGCATAAGAGTAAACATGAATGGCATGTTTTCTTATTCAATAGGTCATTTTCTGTGTTGTTTCCAAGGGAAATGTTTCGTGAATGTATAATGGTTGAGTTTGTACGTTTTTTAATATATTATTTAAAAAAAAAAAAAATAGTCTTTTTTCGAGTAAAAATATTGACAGAGTATTATGAGTGGAAATGTCTAAGTTTTTGGTTATTATTTTACTGGTTTGCTTTGAGTTTTTGTATATGGTTGAAATGTTTAACTGTAACTACTTTTTTACTATCACTTATAATTATCAAAATTTTTACAGTAAAATATAATATATCATATATATATATATATATTATAAATTTAAATTTAAGGTTTATAAGTTATTTTTTTTAAGTCTATTTTGATTTTCCGCACACCAAACTATACAGAGAACTTCACTTGCTTCAAAATTGCAAAACATATGGTATTCCCAAAGTAACTTAAACCAAAATGTCTATACTATTTGTTGGGCTTTCTAGGACATTTCTAGATAGAAAACTATATAACTTAATCATAAAAGAGTTCAAAACGTAGAAAGTAAGTAAAAGATATTTAGATTAATTTATGTCAATTTGAGGCCTCAACATGAATGGGCCCTTTGTTGTTGTATACAGAGCAACATGAATAATCGTAAATGCTTATGTGTCTTTCAAGATGACCTGAGTCTTTGATCCATAGCTATCATATCTTTTTGCATCTTATTTAGAGTAAAAAGAATGTCTTCCTTGATCTAATTTATATTGACCAAAACTCTTCCAAGGAGCAACTTTATGTGTCAATAGATGTCCCATGTGTACGTGCATTGTTTATAATGACCTCTAGTATGCCCTGCATCTAAAATATAATCAATTACTTCTATTAAAACTTTATAGTCCATGAGAGTGTGTATCTCATCAGTAACTTGCCTTTGTGCCTGAGTGATTTTTTGTTGTATTGGCTAGCGAGTGAGCTCCATGAAGCTGACCGTTGAAATTTTAGCTTGCAAATTAATGAGAGCACATCCCCTTTTGTGATAGTAAGCCACTCCATGGTGCACTCATGCTCTTTAACATGGCTTAGGCTGTGTCAAAGGAGTAATTCGGACCCAAAGTTAATTAAACAATCACTTTGACTAGAAATTGACCAAACAAGGGATGTTTAAGCATTGAACAAGGCCATGGAAAAACATAAAGTCTCCCCTTTCAATTAAATTTGTTTATTATTCCATGACTCTGGGAAATCCTGCCCACAAACAAGAACCAAACTACCTCACAATTCCATGGAAGGGTGAACACCACAAGAACCACAACAATAAAACACATTTAGAGATGCTCATAGGGGAATATGGTTCAAGATTCAACCTATGCTACTTGTCATGGATACCACCTATAGGCAACATTCCTAGGAGGTTTAGGATTTAACTATAAAGATTGCGTCTGAAGAATCAATTTTCTCATTAGCCCATCTTAACCACATGGAAAATACTAAAAAAAAATTGAGTAAATCTAGGTGACAAAAAGCGATAAAAACAACATAACCCTACACAAAAGAGGCAAGAGGAATGACACAAACATACCTAATTCTCCATCGCATGCCCCTTGAAATAGAACTAGAATATTTGAAAATACAATTACTTAACCTGGTAAAGGATTGAGCTTATCCATTGCATAGCAATAAATAGGAAACACCAAACCTAAGAGAACTAAAGAGGCCCATCCTAGCGTTAATTCAATATGACCAATGTATACAACAAGAGAAATAATGAAAATTCATTAAGATAATTGAAATCTAAGCAATAACACTCACCGCTTGAAACTGATTGAATGTCGAATTGATGAGTTCAGGTGGATTGGTTGCTTATATGAGAGCTTGATAGCTTCATTGTAATTTCCAAATTGTTATATTTATTTATTTTTGTCATCCTTATCACTTTTGACTTTGAATACACAAAGAAGATTTACTATGTGGATCACTAGGTGGTGGATCAAAAAGCTATCCGTGTAGTTTTCATGTGCCATGCATAAACAATTAAGGGGTGTGCTACAACATCCCATAAATTTATATTTTTTATGTTCTTCCAAGTGGGTGTTTTTCATTGGAATAAGAGCCAGAAGAATATTAATACTTTTGTCCCTAATCTTTATTTCCGTATTTTGCTCCAAACATAGGTTTTTGGAATTTCTTTGAACTCTACTTCCAAGCTATAGGCTTCTCATATAGAGAGGGTACCACCTAACCCATATCCTCATCATAATTTACCGACCTTGGTTCTTTGGATCTTTTGCAAGAAATCTGTCGAGAAATCTTTTCAGATTCGCGTTGGATTGGCACACGCAACCTACAATCATTAGTAATTTCGGAGTTGAATCATTGTTGAATCCGACCTGTATCCTTCACTTCAGTGTATAATAGAGAAAAATTAAGGAATTCTTGCACTTCTAATAGCTTGTTGTCCCAACTGTTTTCATAATTAATAATAATAATAATAATAATTATTAATAATAATAATAATAATAATAATAATAATTATTATTATTATTATTATTATTATTATTTTAATCAATTTTGTGTTTTCATAATCAATAATAATAATAATAATAATAATTATTATTATTATTAATCAATTTTCTATAGGATACTCTTATTATATGAATTCAAAACATGTGCACAGTTTCATAAATGTCAAACGCGTTATGTCTGAATAACATGGCACTATTTATGCTATAAGACAGCTTCAAAATATACAAATTTATTATAAAGTTATTTCAGGGTATAAATGGTAAATTTTATAATATGAAAAATGTTTATTTATGTTTTTATAAAAATATTTATATTTATATTTATTTTATATAGATTTTTATAAAATATTGGTGATTCGGAGGTAAAATAAATTTGTTATAAGTGAAATAATTCTAGAAAAATTAAAAAATTATTGAGAATTAGCCTAAGAACATATATAATTTTTCTTATGCATGAAACAAACATATAAATCATTGTTTCAATAATACTACCCCCAAATCAAGTGTAAAAACAAATGCATAAGAATTCCACTTTAAAGAGAAAAAATCTTTTTCACTTTGCATTTATAAATAATTTTTTATGATGCTTAAAGTTAGATATTCTTTATATGCATAAGAGGCAAAAATTATAGTATCAATAATGAACATTCTAATATGAAAACAATAATATACCGATAACAATGTAATGGCTCAAGACATAGGGGTTTAATATACCCTTCTCCTTTAACCAAGTACAACCTCAATTGATTTGCTATAAATGCTTTTATATGAAGAAATAATCCTCCCAAGTGGTTTACTCTATCATCCACTTATACTAATTGATGAGGAATTTAGTAATTTCTCACACCATATTATTACACATTGGTTTCTCCTACCAATATTATCCCTTTTCTCTCTTTAATAGTGTTCATTATTCGAGAAAATTATTCCCAATTATTCCCAACCTACACCAAAACAGATATCAATATATTCCACTTTCTAACCCTTTTAAATGACCACAATTTCGTCTTCTAATAAAAAAATATGGTAATGTCAACTTGACCCAATGAACTGTTGTAGGGTTTGTTTAATTTCAATAATTGAAATATTTGTGCTATGGTGTGTTCTATTTAATCTTCCACTTATTGGTTACCGTTAGTACCTTTTAAGAGAACTTTAATTCTCAATATTTCCCTAACAAGATTAGGATTTTTTCCTAAAATTTTAGTAGATATGAGGTCCAATTGCTTCAATGGTGCTCAATTTGGACCTTTAAATCTTAGGATATGATCTTTTATAAAAATCACAATTTTAAGATTGAATTGAAAAAATATATTGACTTGTATACTTTGTAATTATGAAAAATTAATTGACATGTGCACACATAAGTGGATCAAATTCCACCCCCACATCCTCCTTTTAGTGTGCCCAAAGGGGTTCTATCTAATGATGGAAAGAGAGGAGGTTTTCACCATTGGTCGAGCATTAAATGAAGCATTAAAAAGAATCTATTTAATAATGCCATGCATGAATTTAGTTAATGAAAAGGAGCTCCACTTTTAGTTTCAATCCTTCTTTCCTTATCTTTACACATAACCCTTGATTATCCCTAAAGTGACATCTTCTTTGTGTATATATTAGATAAGAGGCACTATTACAAAATCTAGTTAGGAATGAAGAAAAAGTGGCATAACAATTACAATATAATAGCCATCGGTTAGGGACTCCCTCTTACAGGTAGATGGTTTAGGTGGTGCATTGAAATGGTCCATAACTACTAATTGAGAAGGACCCTTGAATTAGGTGTCAAAATAATCATCACATACTTGCTTGACATAACAAAAAACTCAAAATGGAGGGATTCTTCTTCCTAAATAATGTTATGAAAATAGGTATTGTAAATAGTGATGTTTATTGGATATCATCTAAGGAACTGGATCTTGGCACAATGTATGATCCTATGTAGGATCTATATTTCAGCTCCCTACAAAATTCTTTTCTCCCTCAACCAAATCAAATGTATCAATTGATATTATCTCTAAACCCCTATGTGGGATATGTTCCCAATCATGGTTGACCCACTATTGTGCCATAAAATAGGCCATAACCTACTCCTTAGTTGGGAAATAAGCTACAGAGACATAAATTCCTTGAAAAATCCAAAGATTTTATGATTATCCTTCTATATAACAAAGTATTTACATGGTACAACCTATAGATGATATTGTTCCTATGCCCTAGAATACATCGCATCTATTGTTTGGAAATTCATAGAAACATCAATTTGTTTCTTGAGCGTTTAATTTCTATAACAATATAAAAAAAATAAAAAAATGTTTGAATTGTCTAGTGAGTGAAATGGTGCATCCATTAGCATGTTGGCAACTTTGATCAATTCAATGCACCCAAAAATCATAATGTTCTTCTTTTCATTGTGACCTCTTGTATTTAGATTTCCTAAAACCATGTTACCATAGAGATTATTCCTCACCTTAATGCTTTTTCATTCAAGGTATTACAATTATGGAACATTTTATAATGTCCACTGCTGAAGTCGAGAATAGTGTAATACAAGAAAAATATAATTTAGTCTGATGTTCTATGTGATTTCGTCGATGGTAAGCCCAAAGAGATCCCCCTATGGGGTGGAGGGGGTTTTCGAGATCCCCTATGGGGTGTAGGGGGTTTGCGGATAAATGGATTTCATATCTTTATAAATATCACTTCATCTCCTATATGATGCTAAGATTGGCTACAAACATTTTCACTAAACTTATGGCAACCAAATTTTTTCAACTTCGTATGGAAAGGAACATCAATCCCCTTCATGTTTATGGAGACTTGTACTTGCTCATACATTGGATTAATGAACTACATATTGTTAGTAACTATATGCTTCTTCCACTTTTCGAAATTATGAAATGAAATATTCTCTTGTATCACATTTGATTATGTCCTCATGGAGGGGAACCATGAAGAAGATAAGCTCTCTAAGAGTAAACTATTTAGGGAGGGGAACGAAGAATAAAATGAGCTCTCTAAGAATAAACTCGCCATGAGTAGAGATGTCGAGATGATCCAAGATAAATACTTTCATGCATCGTCACTCCCACAAGTTTAATTATAATATGCATAGCTGCTCCTTTCTTTCTTTTGTTCTTGCAAGACTCATACATACGAGTGTTCATAGTGTGATTAAACCTAGGTTTTGAATGCATTTGAATGCAGATACCTTTATATGAATGGACCCCTTAATATAGCATAACTAATATTTTGGGAGCTCCCTTTCAATTTTTGAATTGTACTTTTAATGGTTCTCAATTTCACTACTGTGTTGGTTCAAGTAATTTAACTATAAATTAGACAGAATACTCACTCACATTTACTAGATAGAATACTCAATCAAATTTACATTAAATTTACATTGTAATTTTGTTTCACTTAAAATAAAGTTATAAAATAAATTACAAATTATAGTTTTACCACATATATATATTTATATTAATTATAAATTTGGTTTATAAATTATGATTAAAATGTATATACTAGTTTTTTTTTTTGAATCTAAGATAATTCGTAACTGGTGAGAGTTATCCTGAACAGACCCGGGATCAAATGTATATAACAGTTATTACCTATATAATAATAGCATTGCGAAAATCAAGTTCTCACTCTCAGTTCCCTAGCAAATTTCAGATACACACTTTCCTTAATCCCAAAGGAGCTTTTGAAGTGTGGTGATTGGATTTTATTGGACCATTCAAATATGCTAACTTGGGTACAAGACGAAAATAGATTGTTGCGGCAACAGACTACTTAACAAGGTGGCAAAAATAGATTGTTGCGGCAACAGACTACTTAACAAGGTGGGTAGAAGCAAAAGCGTTTAACGATAATTTATATTAACCATAAATTTAATTTATAAATTACAGTTAAAACCTACAAATGACATTTGCTATTTAAAAGTCAGTTTAAAATCATAAAATATTAATAACATTAATGAATTGTCCAACATTTATCAACAAAATACTTAATTGCGTGGACAGAATGTATGAGTGAGATTGAGATATTGCTACTTAACGTTAAATTTAAAAATAATAATATAATAATTATAATAAAAAATAATAAAATAACTTTATTTACCATAAATAAATAAATATATTTTAATTATAAAATAATCATAATGAATTTTTCAATAATAACTAACATTGTATTTAATTAGGCAGGAAGGCAGTATGAGGGAGATGTTGTAACATAGCTTACATTTAAAAAGAATAATATAATACTTATAATAAAAAATAAAAAATAATAAAAAAAATAGGTGTATCATAAATAAATATTTCAAGTTGCACATTAATTTCGAGATAAAGTAATTGAAAGTAAAAAAAAAAAAAAATAGTACGGGGAAGACATGTGATTCCTTCACTACTTAATAATGAAGTTCACATGGTATATAAAACTAATAGGGGTAGATATGTAGATATAAATGTTTATCATTTACCATTTATATGTTGACTCAATTAAATGGTTAACCTTTCTAACTCAAGTTAGAAATTATGTTATGGGAAAATTTGAATAAATAATTATAAGTTACATTGGTAAATGCTAAGTTAATAATAATTGATAGAAAATCATCCTATAGTATTGTTTTAGCAGTAACTAATAAATTGAGATGTATAGTATTGTTTTGGCAGTAATTAATAAATTGAGATGTTAAATCGTTAAGTAAATAACTTAAGTTAGAAATTATGCTATGGGAAATTTTGAATAAATAATTATAAGTTACATTGATAAATGCATAATGGTTGATGAAAAATCATCCTAGTCTTGCATTGGTAGTAACTAAATTTGAATAAATTTTGGTGGGTAGTAACCACTAATAATTCTACAAATTTAAAATTTTACTCATGAATGGTGGGAAATAACTCCACCGATTATATTTTTTACATCTTATTCCTATCCATTTTTTATGGAAAGACTTTCTTAAATTATGGTGGGAAGTAATTGGTGGTAGATATGTTATTTACTTGAGTATAAGTATTTTATTTATGGTGGGAAGTAATTGATGGTAGATATGTTATTTACTTGAGTATAAGTCTTTTATTTATGGTGGGAAGTAATTGATGGTAGATATGTTATTTACTTGAGTATAAGTATTTTATTTTTGGATGGATTTTCTACTAAGTTTAGTAATAAAAAATAACAACACAAGTTTAAACATTATAATTTGCATTGAATAATGCTAAACTATTAGTGATCAATACACAAATTAATTGTTAGATAACAACAAACAAATTGATTGTTGGAGTCCCACAATGACTAATAATGATAACATAACCATATTTAAATTTAATTACTAAGCATATAAAAACTTAATACTTACAATAAACTTACAATATAACTAGTTTCTTAACCATGGATATCCATCGCCACTTTACCATGGATATTATTAACTTTTAAATAGATTTTGTTACATAAAATATTGTAGACATTACATATAGCATTGATTACGTAGAGGCAAAATTCTCCATCATATAATGATAACACAACCATACTTAAATTTAATTAATAAGAATATAAAAATGTAATAGTTACAATAAACTTACAATATAACCAGTTTCTTAACCATGGATATCCATTGCCACTTTACCATGGATATTATTATCTTTTAAAAAGATTTTGTTACATAAAATATTGTAGACATTACATATAACATTGATTAGGTAGAGGCAAAATTCTCCATCATATGATGAGAACACAACCATATTTAAATTTAATTAATAAGAATATAAAAACTTAATACTTACAATAAACTTACAATATAACCAGTTTCTTAACCATGGATATCCATCACCACTTTACCATGGATATTATTAACTTTTAAATAGATTTTGTTACATAAAATATTGTAGACATTACATATAACATTTATCACATAGAGGGAAAATTCTTCGTCATATAGATGAAGAGGGAGTGGAGGGGGACAGGCAGGGAGGAGAAGGAGATAGTGGGAGGGAGATAGTGACTAAGTTGGAGGGAAGAGATTGAGAGAGAGTGATGTGGAGGAAAAAGAGAGAGGGATGCGTAAGAGAGAGTGAGAGAGAGGAATGAATAGAGAGAGTAGGAGAGAGAGAGGAAGAGAGATATGGAATTGGAGGATGAGAGAGAGGGAGCAGAGAAAAAAGGCATAGAGAGATAGAGGGAGAGAGAGAGGGAGTGAAAAGGCATAGATGGACAGAGAGGGAGAGAAAAGATGAGGGAATACAGAGAAAAGGAGAGGATAGAGAGAGGGAGAGAAATCGAAGAGAGAAATGGATACATAAAAATGGAGGGGGGAGAGAGGGGGAGATAGACAAGGAGAGAGGGAGGGAGATATATAAGGACAGAGGGAGGGAGATAGCAGAAGAGTTAGAGAGTATAGAGAGATGGGGGCGGGGAGATAGAGGGAGATGGGAGGGAAAGGGAGAGAGAGGAACGAAAAAGGAGAGGACTTGAGAGAGAGAAGGAGAAAGGGAGGGAGAGTAGAGAAGAAGTGAAGGGAGAGAGAGAAAGGGGAGATAGAGAGATGGATCCAACCTAGATATGGTATGTGTGTATGTAAAAAATAACCTAGATCCATTGTAACCCTAGATCTATAAGAGTTGACAAAGATCAAATATATTTTCACTTTCAAAGAGGTTTATATATCGACAAATTTGATCCCTCTCAACTCCTGATATATTTTTGGGGTTAAGATGGATATAGGTTGGTTTTAATTAAAAAAGTGTATTATCATAAAGTCATAAAAGTCATATCAACCCCAAAAAAGCCAAAGAAGTGAAAATGTGATATTTCAAAGTTATTATCCATATTATTTGGATTGAACAAATTTAACGTTGTATTATATGGTAGAGATTGAATGCAATTGAAAATTAAATTATGAAATAAACTTGGTTAGATAGATATATAATGTGAATATTTTTATCATATAATAATTATTTTAATATATTAAAAATTTATTATGTGTTATATTAATTACTATTATTATTATTATCTAAGTATAATATTGTATATTTCAGGAATATATTATTATATTTGTTATTTCAATCGTGAGAATTAAATTTGGGTGCAGAGAATTTCATTCATTTCTTCAAACCACTGAGGATAACCCAATTGGCATATATATATATATATATATATATATATATATATATATATATATATATATATATATATATATATATATATATATATATATATATATATATATAAGTATTACTATTGTTTTCCAAAGGGAAAAATCCCTTAATTTTGTTTTTTAAAAATAAAGATATATACATTTTGCAGATGTCAACAACATTCAGTACAATCACCCTTACTACCTAGAAGCAGGGAAAAAAAAAAAAAAAAATACAAAGGGGAATATTAAGTAATATAAAAATCACTTATCTTCCTTTTCTTTCCTTTCTTTTTATGGAACTTCTCCCATCCTCCTAGTTGGCACAAACTAGTACCATTATCAATTCACTCATGGTTATCTTTATCTCTTTCATTTCCATTCTAGACATTAGTACCATTGTCAATTCACTCATGGTTATCTCTAGTGGCTTCATTCTCATTCTAGACCTTAGTACCCCCTTCTTCTTGGTTTGGAGGGATATTTACAATTTCCCCTTTTTCTTCCTTCATGAGGTAGGGATTGAAAGGTTGTTCTCATTTTCTTTTGCGGGCCAGCCACTTTTTCAGTTATTGGCTTTTTTTACCCTTTGGGCATGTGTATTCCAAGTGCCTTGTTTGATAGAAAATACATCATCTAAATTACATATTTTCGTAATACAATAGTTGGGTCCACTGCATGTTTTTATGTTTAAGCTAAATGTGGTGAGGTATATGTTTACTTAGAATTAATTCTACATAGATTTCAGTCAAATTAAATAGCCCTTTCTATATCCTCTTTGTGTCACTCTTCTTGAATAACCCTAGGGTGTTTCCATTTTCCTCAATGAATTTGTGATTCCAAAAAAGAAGGGGAATATTTAGTAGCCTCATCCATAGTGGCATTGTTGATACCACCATAATATATCCATCTAACTCTAGATCCATCATGGGCTAAGAGGGATCAAATTCTTTGAGGTGCAAACCTCCTTTTTGGAGTGTAGAATTTGAGGAAAGGTTTGCACATCGAGGAATTTGATCTCTCTCAGTGCATGATAGATCCAGACTTAGATGGATCTAGGCTGGTTCGAGCTGAGGGAAACAATGTCATATTTTTAGATTATCATTATTATGTATATGTTTGAGATAAACTTCATATTTTGAAACTTACATCATGTTTCATTTTTCTGAAATGACCACATAATCATGTTCTTTAGTTTTGTTTATGTTTCTTGCCCTTATCATTCTAAACTATTTTCTCTACTATTCTTATTGTCACCCCATTAGTTTTGCCATATTTTCATATCGATTATATGAAAAGTACAATTGAAATCGTGAACCATTCAAATCTTTAACTCGAGCTATTGTAGTAAGCATCTTACATTTTCTCTCTTGCCCTCCAATATTAATAGAATGAATTACTATAACAAAAAAATCAATGCACATTGTCAATCATTTTTCTATGCTTACAATAAAATCAATCACATTGTTAATCCAATCACTTTAAAATTAATGTACCATCTTACATCAGGTTACATCAGATCACAAATCAACATCTACATTCAAGTCAATGCAACTAATGCAAGCAATCAAATATAATTATAAATCAACATCTACACTGAAATAAATGCATTTAGTGCAAGAATCAAATAGAATTAGAAAACATCTACACTAAAATAAATGCATCTAGTGCAAGAATCAAATAGGATTAGAAATCACCTTTACACTGAAATCAATACATTTAATGCAAACAATCAAATATCAATAGAAATCAACATCTACATTGAAATCAGTGCATCTAGCGCAAGAAATTAAATAGGATTATAAATCACCATTTACAATGAAATCAATGCATCTCATGCAAACAATCAAATAGGATTATGAATAACCATATACACTAAAATCAATGCATGTAGTGCAAGCAATCAAATAGAACTAGAAAACATCTACACTGAAATTAATGCATATAGTGCAAGCAACCAAATAGGATTAGAAATCAACATATACATTGAAACCAATGAATCTAATGCAAGCAATCAAATATCATTAAAAATAATCAGCTACACTGAAATAAATGCATCAAGTGAAAGCAATCAAATAGTATTTGAAATCAACATGTCTGTTAAAATCAATGCATTTAGTGTAAGAAATATTCTTCCCTCTCTCCCCCCTCCATCCATATTTATATCTCCCTCCATCTCTTTGTCCCTCTCTCTCTCCTCCTCTATCTCCCTCCCTCTCTATACCTTTCTCTCGCCTCCTCAACCTCTCTCTCTCTCTTACTCTTTTCTCCATAACCCTATCACTTTCTACCCCCTCTCTCGTTATGTATCTTCTCATCTCCCCTCCTCCATCTCTCTCTCTCTCTCTCTCTCTCTCTCTCTCTCTCTCTCTCTAACCCTATCACTTTCTCCCTCCCTCTCTTTTTCTCTATCTCCTCCTCTCTCCCCATCCATCTTTGTGTCGCCCTCTCTCTCTTAGCCTTTTCTCCCCATCTCACTCCTCTCCTTATCTCTCTCTCTCTCCATTCCTCTTCTCCCCTCTAACTTAGTTTATCTCCATCATTGCAAGAAATAAAATAGGATTAGAAATCACCATCTACACTGAAATCATTGCATCTAGTGAAAGAAATATTCTTACCTCTCTCCCCTTATATTTTTATCTATATCTCCCTCCATATCTCATTCTTTGTCTCTCTATCTCACCCCACTAAAAACACATGCTCTTTCTCTCCATATGTATCTATCTCTCCCTCTCTATCTCTTCACCTTCCATCTATATCCCTATATCCCTCTACCTCTCTTATCTTTATATATCACTCCCAAAACATACACACTATTTCTCCATATCTATCTATCTCTACCACCACCTCTTCCTCCCCCTCACACTCTCTCTTGGGCTTCTCTCCCTCTCCCCCCCTTTTTATCTCTCTCTTCCCTCCTATTCTCATCTCTCCCTCTCTCTCCATCTTCGTTATCACTCCATATCACTCTATCCACCTTTATCTATATGTGTCTTTCTTCTTACCTTCCTCTCTCTCTCCCTTCCTTTCTGCTTATATATCTCATGCCCTCACTCTCTTCCTTCCTATTTCTCGCTTTCTCTCCCACCTCCCTATATCTCTCCCCTTAACTCTCTCACTCTCTCTCTCTCTCTCTCTCTCTCTCTCTCTCTATCTATCACTATCTTCCTCCCTCTCTCCTTCTCTCCACTTCCTCTCCCCCCTTTCTCTCCATCTCTCCTTCTTTGTCTCTCTATCTTAGCCCCTAGTATAAACATTATCTCTCCATCTCTTCCTTGTCACTCCCTCTCCCTCTTCACTTGTCTTTCTCTATGTCTTTCTTCTCCCCTCCTTTTCTCTCCTTCCAACTCCATCTCTCTATCCCTCCCTCTCTTCTCCTTTCTGTCACTCCCTCTATCACTTTATGTCTTTGTTCTTCCTTCCTATATATGTCTAGAGTTAATATATATCAAAGATAAAAAAAAAATTATATAAAATTTAAGATTGTATTAATTAAAATTTATTAAGTTGAATCACATTAATATTATAATATATTAATATTAATATTAGATTTAATGATGTTTCTTACATTGAATGATAACAAAACTTATAATAAAACTTCATCAGATGAATACTTTAATTTACAACTTTGACATGAAAATATTAGTGTGTATAGAGAGTTTCATATATCCATAGGACATGATTTTCCTTTTAAAGATTCATTTTACAAATAATTAGTTAAAATAAATATTAAAAGATAATTACAACAAGATTTTGGATTCTTTGTGTTGAATTAACCTTTTGACTTTGATTTAAGAAATGATAGTAACTTTAGTAAAGAGTAAAGATGCTTCATTCAAATTCATTGTATATGATAAAGAACTATTAAATGCATGAGATAAGTATGTTGCAATTCTTTGTTATCTAAATGCATGAGATAATTGTATTGTATTTTTTTCTTATCTATATGGTAATTTTCATTTTTGTCTCAGGGCAACATTATTTTTTTCTATTTTCATTATTATTATTTATTGGAGAGACAAACATAAACATTATTTAGATTTCTATTTTTTTATTTTTATGTTAGGTGACATTAGCTGAAATTTAGCTTTGAGCATGGACATACTTACACATCCAGGTCATACTATGATATAGAATGCACCACTTTGCATAGCTCTAACATCAAACTAGCTATAATACATAAAAAAAGAAGAAGATATTATTACCCATTTATTTATGTGTTAATACAAACCATAAGTAAGATATAGATATAGATATATGTATGTATGTATGTATGTATGTATATATATATATATATATATATATATATATATATATATATATATATATATATATATATATATATATATATATATATATATATATATATATATATATATATATATATATATATATATATATATGCCACAGAGTTGGGCGAGATTCTAAGGCATGTCTTGTTAATTTAATTTGGCATTATTGCCCACAAGTGGCTTTGCCTTACTGTTAGTGCTCGTATGGCCTTCCACAAGGAAATTAGACTATTATGGGACTTAGAAATCAATGCTAGTTGTACATGACTCCGCGCGACTTGATTTCAGGTGACTATGTTGTTGGCGGCTCTCTATCACTCTGCTCTGGCTACAACAGGTGGTATGGATCTCGTCCGTCGATCAGTTCTAGGCTATTCGACAGTGAGGAGGGCTCTAGGTTCATCCAACTACCCAACACCCTCCTTCCTACCAGAGCAAAACTCATTTGCAATACGAGGTTGAGGGTTTTGACTGCTCTGCAACGTTTCGCTCCCGGTTTCTCCACTGGTTCTTTGTCTCAGCCTGCATGCTCCATGGCTCTGTCTGTTCTTCCTCTATAAGGAGGTAATCCTAAACCCTTACTTTCTACGATATCAGTTCTTTTCTCCAGATCATACTTTGTATTTATTTGTTAGCTATTCTAGCACATAAAGTTAATACATCCCCTTGTTGGCCAGTTTTGGCATTCAACCCTTCGAATGCTGCGAGGAGAGGTGACTTCCCTCATTGTCATGAAAAGGGAAAGTTATTATCAGTGAGAAGCTATTATAGTTGTCTTTATTTCTCTTTTTCCACACATTCTTCTAACCCTGGTGGGGATTTATGAAATACAACTAGGAGGCCCTCGGTTTTGGCCTGCCAAACTCAGGTAAGGGCTGGCTTTGTCCACGAATTCATGGTTGTGTTGTAGATATGATACAGGTCTTCCCATCCATTTAATAATGTTTTCCAATGGGTTTTTGCAGGTATGTTGCTATTCAATCAGGATGCTTATGTGGCTAATCCTTACAATGGTGCAATTTTTACTATTACAGTAATCCCACGAATTAGTACTTTCTCTTGGTTGAAACAAGAATTCACATTAGGGTTTCATTATACTTTCTATCAGAATCTAAGGATTTGGTTTATCTTTTCCAAATGGCCTCTTTCACCCATCTCTATCTTGCAGAGGGTAGATGAGCTAACATGGAAATAGAGAGTTTCTAGCATGGTTCTGAATTTCGTCAGAGTTTATGTATGACGGAGTATATATATATATAATATATATATATATATATATATATATATATATATATATATATATATATATATATATATATATATATATATATATATATATATATATATATATATATATATATATGTGTGTGTGTGTGTTTTTCTTTGTCTAGAGTTTAGTAAAAGAAGGGATTCATTGTTTGTTTATTATTTATACTTTGTCGCACATATATAACATTCTTTCAAAATAAATTCTAAGTAAGGAAGATCTCATGATCGTTGATTGTGCGACATTACTGAATGATAATGCATATTTCTCACTTGTTATTATTGTTTTACTCATGCATATTTGTCATTGATTATTACTGTTTCACTAATGCATATTTATCACTAAATATTACTGTTTTTCTAATGCATATTTATCACTGAGTATTACTGTTTAATCCTATTCCTAGAAACAAATAACTTCTCGTAAAGAAATGCCATCTTCTACTTACAATCTAGAATACTTATCTATTCTAAACTTGTAAATGTATCAACCCAGATTCGTCTCAAAAGTCTCTCCTCCTAGCCTCAAGCTTGGTGATTACGTCCAGGCTCTCCCCCGAGCACTTTCTCTGTTTCACACCTGGATTATATTCAATTAGAGTTTGTGCCTTAGGCCTCAGGACTCCACGATCCAACCTCAAGTCCTACACTCAATGGACTATAAATGAGGAACTTCCCACCAGTCACTCTTTCCCAGCTCTAGGATGGTTCTCCCCCTTCTCTCTTCCCCTCTATATTTCCCTTTTCAGGGCAATGGTGTAATTGTTTCTTTTAATTAAGGAAAATAGTGATATTTTATTAACATGTCTAAATTCCTAATCAATCATAATTAGGTAGCAACTTGTTATCTGGCTTTCCAGCCTCAGTGAATGTCACAATGTAAAATAAATGAAGTAAATCATAAACCTGATTTTAATAACCATAGTAAATATTTGCTGGAGCCTGGGCTGTTACATCCCCCCCCCCGAATGTGAGGAGCACTATCCCTGGTGTTCTTTTTATTTCAAGAAAACAATGTCGGATAAGATTCCTGCATAAATCCCTCTTCTTCCAAGGTGGCCTCATCCAGGCCAAAGTGCTTCTACTACACTTTAACTTGGGTGATGACTCACTTCCGCAAGGTGGTTTCTTTCTGATCGAAAATACGAAGAGGTTCTACCAGAAACTCTCATTCTGGTACGACCATAAAATACATAATTCACAATAATAATTCTCTTAAACAAATAAAAGACAAGCAACATATATTCTCTTAGCTTATTACCTGAATATTTTCCCAATTTATTATCTATTGTGGGTTGTACACATATTTGTTTAACACCGAAGCATGAAAAATGTTGTGGAACAGAATGTGGCTTGGTCATGCAATCTTATAGGCTACTCGTCCAATTCGTTCTAAGACTTGAAAATGTCCACAGTACTGGGGTGCTAACTTAGCACAACCCCTCCACTGTAAGGAACATTTTCTGGGCTTTGCTCTTAGGTATATGTGATCTTCTGGTTGAAATTATCTGTATGTCCTCTTTTTATCTTCATATGTTTTCTACCTATCCTAGGCAACCCTTAGATTCTATCGAACCTTCTTGACAGCTTCCTCCATCTCTATTAGCATGTCGAGACCCCATGCCAGCTTATTAACAGGGTTATTCCAATCCACAGGCACTCTGCACTTTCTTCCATATAACACCTCAAAGGGGCTCATGCCCAGTGATTCATGATGTACATTGTTGTATGAAAATTCCATGAGGTGGAGGTAATCCCTCCACGTATGTGGCTATTGCATCACTTGATTCACCCATTCAGTTTATCCGTCTGTTTAGGGATGGTAAGTTGTACTAAACTGGATCTGGGTGGCCAATCCTGAAAAGAGGGTTTTCCAGAATGTAGATGTAAATTTCACATCCCATCTAAAATTACCACCTTGGGTATTCCATACAGGCGAAAAATTTCCTTGATAAATATGTCTACGATTTCCACCGTTTTGTAAGTGGACTTCACAAGTATGAAGTGTTTGGTTTTACTCAATTTATCTACTACAACCATGATCGAGTCATGTTGCTTCCTGGTGTGGGGTAGGCCAGTGATGAAGTCCAATGATATGGTCTCCCATTTACATTCCGGAATGGGTAGTGGTTGTAACAAACCAATGGGATGCTAATGTTCCGCCTTCACCAATTGACACTCCAAACATTTGGACAAGTATTTAGTAACATCCTTATTTAATATGGGCAAAAAATACCCTTTCTTGATGGCTGCTAAAATTTTTTGGTAACCTATGTGGCCGCACATGGTTTCCAATGAAACTCATCCATTACTTTTTGTTTAACAGAGCTCTGGTTAGGAATATAAATTCTGTTTTTAAAGGCAAGGAGGTTATCAATATTTATTTAGGAATCTTATTTTCCCTGTTTTAATAGAGCTTCCTTTGTTTGCGGCCAAAGAAAAGTGTAATTTGGATTTTGACCGATGCCACCTTTATAATTTTTGGAATGTTGGAGCATGCTTGCCTGATCTGAGCTTCATAAATACAATGTACCTTCCTACTCAATGCATCAACCACTCAATTTTCTTTCCCCTTAAGGTGCTTCATCTCAAAATTGAACTCACTTAAAAATGTCATCCACCTGGCTTGTTGAGCATTTAAGTTAGACTGGTTGAAGAAGTTAGTAAGGCTATTGTGATCTGTTAGCAGCAAAAATTTCTTCTCCAATAGGTAATGTCGCCACGTTTTAAGTGCATGCGCTACCACTATTGATTCAAGGTCATAAGAGGAATATCATTGTTCATATTCTTTCAATTTCCATGATTCGTAAGCAATAACTATTCCTTCTTCTGTCAACACTCCACCAACACCATGTTTACTTATATCAATGAAAACCACAAAAGACAATCTGGATCTACAATCTTTAGCATGGGTGGAGTGATAAGTAGGTGTTTTAATCTTTTAAAACTTTGCTGACACTCTACTGTCCATTAAAAGATCCACCCCTTTTTCTATAAGGAGGTGATAGGAAATGGAATTTTTGAAAATCCTTCAATGAACCAACAGTAGTACCCGACCAAACCCAGGAAGGATCTGATATCAATGAAATTCTTTGGGGCGGTCCATTCCATAATGGTTTTGATCTTTTCTGGGTCCACCGCTATTCCTTTTGTTGATATAACGTGACCCGAGTATTGGGTCTGGTCTTTTAAAAAGTCAAACTTCCTAAATTTCACATATAATTGGTTCTCTCGTAAAGTCTGTAGCATAATTCTCAAATCTTCTTTATGCTCTTTCTGATTTTTTGAGTATATCAAAATGTCGTCAATAAAAATTAGTACAAACTTATCAAGATAGGGCTGGAAAATACCATGCATCAAACTCATAAAGGTATCTGGGGCATTTGTGAGACCAAATGGTAACACTACAAACACGTAATGACCATAATGGGTTTAGAATGCAGTTTTGTAAATGTCTCCCTCCTTTATCCTTATTTGATGATAACCTGATCTTAAATTATTTTTGAAAATACTTTGGCTCCCTATACTTGATCAAATAAATCATCAATACATGGCAAGGGATACTTATTTTTTATGGTCAGCTTATTTAACTGATGATAATCAATACATAGCCTCAATGTTCCATCCTTATTCTGTACGAATAGTATGGGGCTCCCTAAGGGGACACACTGGGGTGAATGTACTTTTTATCCAAAAGCTCTTGAAGCTGCATCTTGAGTTCTGTCAACTTAGGTATGCTCATGCAGTAAGGGGCCTTGGATACTGGGGTTGCACCTAGAATCAATTCAATGGTGAAGTCAATATCCTGCTTGGGCGATAATCCAGGGATGGATTCAGGAAATATATTGGAAAATTCCTGAATGATAGGAATATTATCCAAGGAGGTCATTTTATTCTTGGTGTTGGTAAATCCCACTTGAACATCATATATTTGACAACCCTTCCTAATACATTTTCCTAACTAACTAGCAGTGATACGACGCAACTTTGTATTGGTCTTGATTCCTTAAGTTCCTTTATTTGTCCTAATTCTGAAATAAAACTGATACCTTTTGTTTGCAATCAACCAAGGACCAACATTTCTCCAAACAATCCATTCCTATTAAAATACCGTATGAACCCAAAGTAAGAATGTTAAGGTTCACGTGAATGGTTTGTCCTGAGATTACTATGGGGCATTGTTTTGTTTTGGCAACCACCTTTATTTTTGCCCCAATGGCTAACTGAACTAGCCATGGTTTTGAGAATTTACAGCTCTGCAATTGACACTTTTCTGCCACTTTAGGACTAACATAACTTAAGCTAGTACCGGGATAAAACAAAACCGAAACAAGTTGCTTAGCGATCATATCTTCACATTCAATCATGGTGGGTTAATAATCTGCTTGGTGATCATATAGGGCAACATTAATTTTGGGCACGCTCCTCTCCACTTCTCTGACCATGGATGCTTCCTGCATGTTTGCCAGCTATTTCGTTCTTGCCTTATGTAGACAATTTTTGTAGTAGTGTGCTTCTCTGCATCCCCAGCATTGCAGGGGTGGTTTTGATTATTGATCATTACTAAATTTATTAGTCCCTTCTCACTGTCTATGTTTTGAATAAATAGACTTGGGTTGATTTCTTGCTGGGAATTTACTGAAAGCCTTTTGATGTAGATTTTTGTAGCTAGAAAGTTCTGGATGTCTGCTTGAAATCAAAATTCTTCCTTTCTTGTTCAACCCTCCTTTAAATCCTTAATTTTTCTATCTCATCTATTGATAACAGATGCGGACTTTCTGCACTTCATTTTCCATCATTTTGGGGTAGTCAAATTCAAGCTTCTCCTTCATAAAATTGGGTAAGATGTTGATAAAAAATTGAATCTTAGCCTTTTCTTCTTGCATATAAGGCACATAGCATAGTAGGGAAGTAAATCAAGCCACATATTCATCCATGATTAAGGTTCCCAATCTTAACTCGTGGAATTCCTTGGATTTTTCATCATAGTAATGTTCAGTTAAGTACTTGTCTTTAAAATGATTTTGGAATTCATTCCATGTAACCTGTTCCTCATCAATTTTTCTTGCTGATTTAATTTCTTCCCACCAAAGAATAGCCTTACCTCATAGCTAGTCAACTACCAATCGAGCTTTCAATTTATCTGTGTATTTTTAAATCTAAAAATATTTTCTCATATCAATGAGCCAAGCTTCCACTGCCTCCTCGGCTTCTCCTTCAAAAAGTGATGGTTTGATATTTTTAAATTCTCCTTCCAATTTAGATTTTTGCCTCTTTGTCTTGCGTTAGTCGGAGGCATTGCTTGAGTGCCTTTGTTCATCTTCCCCATGTTTTTCAGCCGACTTCACATTTTTATCTTCGTTCTGAGTTGTTGGGGTCTTCACCCTATCTTCAACACTGGGGTCTAGGTGTTGTTGGTTCTATCAATTCGACAAACTTTTTAGGATTCTCTCGTTTTCTAGACAAAGTCTTTCATTGTATGTTCTTAAATTGGTCATCTCTGCGCAAAGTTGTTGTACAGTTTCAAGTAATACTACATTAGCTTAACAAGAATCCTCACCGAGCTGAATCCAAATATCAGGATTAGCATTTACATAGTTTGTTCCTGGCGAATTGGGTAGTCCTAGGCTTCTTTGCATTTTGCCCCTTTTTGTGTGGAGGCAATCTTTGTGTTCACATACAGATTCCCTTAGTTAAATTACAAAGATCACATTCATTGTTTACATGTATATAATTTCCCCAAGAGTCTCAATGTACGAACCTGAGGCTCTGATACCATTTGTAACATCAAGCTAGCTAGAATACATAGAAATAAAAATAAAAAATTATTATTACCCTTTATTTACATGTTAATTCAAACCATAAGTAATATATATATATATGTGTGTGTGAGTGTGTGTGTGTGTGTGTGTGTGTGTGTGTGTGTGTGTGTGTGTGTGTGTGTGTGTGTGTGTGTATGTGTATGTGTATGCGTATGCATATGCGTATGCGTATGCGTATGCGTATGCGTATGCGTATGAATATGCGTATGCATATGTGTATATGTATATGCCACGGAGGTAGGCGAGATTCCAAGGCATGTCTTGTTAATTTAATTTGGCATTACTGCCCATAGTTTTCTCTTCCATACCATGAGTGCTCGTATGGCCTTCCATGAGCAATCAGACTATTACACCACTTGAAAATCAATTCTAGTTGTAAATGACTCCATGAAGCTTGATCTCAAACGACTATGATGTTGGCAGTTGTCCATCGCTCTGCTCTGGCTACAACAGGTGGTATGGATCTCGTCTATTGATGAGTTTCGGGCTATCTGATGGTGATGAGGGCTCTAGGTTCGTCCAACTACCCAACACCCTGCTTCCTACCAGAACACAGCTCATTTGCAATTTGGGGTTGAGGGTTTTGACTGCTCTACAACATTTCGCTCCTGGTTTCTCTGTTGGTTCTTTGTCTTAGCCTCCATGCTCCATGGCTCCATCTGTTTATCCTCTACGGGGAGGTAATCCCAAACCCTTACTTTCTGTGGTATCAGTTCTTTGCTCTGGGTCATACTCTGTATTTATTTGGGAGTTATTCCAACGCATAGAGTTAATACATCCCCTTGCTGGCCAGGTTTGGCATTCAACCCTTCGGATGCTGTGAGGAGAGGCGATTTCCCTCATTGGCATGAAAAGGGTAAGTTCTTATCGGTGAAAAGCTCTTACAGTTGTTTCTATTTCTATTTTTCCACACATTCTTCTAACCCTAGTGGGGATTTATGAAATACAGCTAGACGGCCCCCAGTTGCGGTCTACCGATCTTAGGTAAGGGTTGGCTTTGTCCATGAATTCATGGTTGTGTTGTAGATATGATATAGGTCTTCCCATCCGTTTAATAATGTTTTCTAATGGGTTTTGTAGGTATGTTTCTATTTAATCGGAATGCTTTTGTGGTTAATATTTTGGCTTTTCAGTGGTTATGCACTCTCACAACTCCGCAAACTGATACAAGCTGGAAACTCATCATCCCGGCTTCTCATGGTTAACCCATTGCGGATTGTGATACTCATTTGTTCTGGTGAAATATCTAGCTTCAAATTATAGAGCACATGAATATGTGAAGGACTATTTTAGAGATGTCTCACTCCAGAATTTAGTAGTGAACTGCATTTTAAGTTTTTCTAGGCCGCTGGTTCGTAAATGCTGGTTTTAAATGTAATTACTCCTTTTGAAGTCTGTAACTCTCTTGGAGAGATAGAGAAAAATCTCTTGGCCTTAACTTGGTATTCTGAGAATAAAACACTACCATTTAAACTCTGAAGCTTATTAAATTATATAAATCAGCTTATTTCTCTAACATTTATAATTTCTTACACAGACGCATATATTGTGAAAGGGTCTGATTCTGATATCTCTTTGTTGGAAGAATTGTGTATGATTTCGTAACGTGGTTATGATATATGTATTTAGCTTGAAATTATTTAACTACTTTGATTTGTTGTCACACCTCTCCTAACAGTTATTCTCTTTGAGAGTCGTTCTACTCTTTCCTTACAAAGGTGTGGTTTTCACTATTATAGTATTCCCACGAATTAGTACTTGCCCTTGGTCAAAACAAGAATTCACCTTAGGGTTTCATTATACTTTCTATCAAAATCTAAGGATTTGGTTTATCTCTCCCAAATGGCCTCTTTTTCCCATCTCTATCTTGTAGAGGGAAGATAAGCCGACATGGAAACAAAGAGGATCCAACATGGTTCTCAATTTCGTCAGAGTTTATGTATGAAAGAGTATATATATATATATATATATATATATATATATGTTTTTCTTCGTCGAGAGTTTAGTAAAACAAGGGATTCATTGTCTGTTTATTATTATACTTTGTTGCACATATATATAACATTCTATGAAAATAAATACTAAGTAAGGAAGATTTCATGATCGCTGATTGTGTGACATTACTGAATATTAATGCATATTTCTCACTGGATATTACCATTTTACTAATGCATATTTAACACTCATTGTTATTGTTTTTCTAATGCATATTTATCACTGAATATGATTGTTTAATCCTATTCCTGGAAACAAATAACTTCTCGTAATGTAATACCATCATTTAGTTATAGCCTAGAATACTTATCTATTATAAACTTATAAATGTATCGGCCCAACTTCGTATGGAAAGTCTCTCCTTCCAGCCTCAAGCCTAGCGATTACATCCAGGCTCTCCCCCGAGCACTTTCTTAGTTTCACGCCTAGATTATACCCAGTTACAGTCAATTCTTGGGCCTTAGGAATCCACGGTCGAGCCTCAAGTCCTGCACTCAGTTCACTATAAATGAGCAACTTCCCACTGATCTCTCTTTTCCAACTCTAGGATGGTTCTCCCCCTTCTCTCTTCCCCTCTATATTTCCGTTTTCAGGCGAGGGGTGTAACAGTTTCTTTTAATTAAGGTAAACTGTTATATTTTATTAACATGTCTAAATTCCTAATTAATCATAATTAGGTAACAACTTGTTATCTGGCTTTCTAGCCTCAATCAATGTCACAATGTAAAATAAATGCAATAAATCATAAAACTGAGTTTAATAACCACAGTAAATCTTTCCTGGAGCTGGGGTGTTAAAACAACAATTGTTGTAGCATCAAAATCTAAAAACCAAGGGGTAATGAAGGGCCCTACATTTCTCCAAAACCTAAGCCCTTCCTTCAATACTCTTTGTGGGTCAAGTCGTAAGCACCCATTGATGCAAAGCATAAAACATGGACCAAAATCCATTAAATGTGCAAATCAATTTGGTATACTAAAGAATAATAGGTATTATGGTGAAAATCTTAGATAAAAACATTTTATTTTCATTCCCATAATATATTTTTTGGACTATTCACCCATCAATGGTTAAGTTATCACAAAAGTAGTTATTCATTTTCTTCCTTTCTAATTAAATTTATTAATTGAAGAAAATGGCATATGAATATGTGTCATATGAACATGATCTACGGTTTTTTGGGCATATTGTATCCATAAACCAAGGTATTTTCCATGACATTTTAAAGGAGCTTATTTACTAGTTAAAAATCACCATTGTAATGTGGAGGTGAAAGTCCATGGTTAAGAATTGTGATATATATATATATATATATATATATATATATATATATATATATTCTTTTTATAGGTATGTTAATAGAAATGCTTACTTTAAAATAGGGCTTCCAAAATTTTAATTTAATTATAAATATTTATTAGGTGGGTGATAGAGATTTAACTTCCATAGAATATTCTACAATATTCTTAGTAGTATACAAAAATCAAAGGTTAAGATTGAAAAAAATTAATTAATTAAATTAAGAGTATTCTTTTAATTAAGTTAATTAATTAAAAAAAGATCAAATGAACAAGTTTCATATGAAATAAGTTATGCTTTTTGGGCATGTGGTATTGATCAGCCATGCTATTGACCCATAGTATTTTAGCAAAATCTATTTATAGATAAAAATCTCCATGAAAAAATTGAGGTAAATTTCCATTAACAAGAATCATCTTCCATATTTTTTAAAATGTATATATGTTTAACTTATATATTATTTTTTTTGAATTAATAATGATAATTATTTAGAATAAAATTATAATTTAGTTATATATATGTGTTTAAAATAAAGTTATAATTTAATTATTATTTTTATTTCAACAATTTAAAATATATTATGGATTATTTTATGTTTATTATGGGTTAATGTCTATCTACATTTAACAACAATTTAATTTATATGGTTACTCTAATTAATAAAAAATTAATAATAATAATAAAATATAGTTAATTTTATAATTTTTTTTAATTCTTAAAAATATAATTAATAAAAAATTAATAATAATAATAAAATATAGTTAATTTTATAATTTTTTTTAATTCTTAAAAATATAAGATATATGATAGAAAATGTGTTTTAATTAACTAAAAATTTCTTTATCTGATTAGTAGTTAAGAAAGCGTGCTTTGTTTTTTTATTGTTATTAGTTTTTTTTTTTAACTTGTATATTATTTACTATTTATCTCTCTTACCCACACATATAATCTAATTAGTGAATGAAATAAAATTCTTATTGTGGTTTTCTCAACCTATAATGACACGTATATTAAGAAATACTTACTACTTTTTCATTTTAGTTTATTTGACATGATTTTTTGAATATGTTTTAATATTTTTAGATTTTTTTGTTATTTAATATTTTTCGCTGTAATAATTATTATAATTTTATTGTCAAATATATATTAAATAATTATTATAATTTAATTTAATGGCATTCAAATTTATAAAAAATTATTCATGTAAATGTAAAGTAATTTCTATTTATTTTTTCTTAAATTAGTTTATCATTATATAATATTATCTTATATAAATATGGTTAAGAACTTATTTGTTATTATTTTAGCTAAAAATTATTATTTTTTTTCAGAAAGAAAAACACTATATTATATTGAGGCAATATATACAAAATTGTTCTGATAGATCTGTTAAAAGATGACTAAAAATTATCTTTATATTCAAAAGTATTTCACCAAAATATTTATTTTTGGGTTTCCTTTTAAATTGCATTTCTAATTAATTAAACTTTTTATCATTTTGAATAAATTATATCTACCTACCCATATATGTTCAAAACACACAATACTTTTAGTGCTCCGAATCGAAACGGTTACTTTTTATTTTTCGATAATATGATCGCTTCAAAATCCCAAGGGATATCGATTGTAAATCTGCACATTCGAATCAAAACCGGTTTAACATCATCGCTAGTATTACAAATTTATAATAACATGTGTTGTCTTCGGCCAACAGCATTGAAATGGAGCCTTATGATTGCTCAATATTTTCAATCCGGGCTGCGTGTCACCGCTTGCTTCATTAATTTCATCACGTGGCGCCTACCAGGATGCTTCTTACAACCTGACCAAGCCTAATCTGCATATTGAAAGCTGCACAATTGAAACATGATACCGAACCCACTGTCAACACATCAAAAGTCGTGCGAATCTCCTCCGAAATGTTTGATAATTCACAACAAGAGAGTGCGCTGGGAATGCGAACGATGAATATGGATTAGTGAACTGTCCTCCACCGGCGGCGCTGATGTTTACAATGTACTTTATTATTATATTGGATGCCCATTCTCCCTCATATATATATATATATATATACATATATGAGAGGCAATTGTTCATTTGCATTCAACTTTCCGGTTAAAACTCTCCTCTGCATTAATTTTACTCCATTTGTCAATTTTTCTCTTCAATATTTTAATTTGTGAGGGAAATCCTCACAAATTATATTTTTCTCATAATTAAGCTGTCTGTATTGTCTTCCGTTTTCCTCTTTAATCTGAACCCACTTCTAATCTGTAATTCATAATTGAAAACATCTATTTTACCCTCTTGTAAGATGGATGGAAAGTGGTTATTTAAACTGATACATGGATGTAGCCCAGATAAGTGCATGAAAGGACAGAAGAATCGACACCCGGGACAATCGACCTCCGTAGTGGAGCCAGTAGAGAAGAAGCCGCCAGAACCTGTTTCGGATTCCTCTTCTAATTTTGCAATCGGCGGCAGCAAGTCCTGCAAATAATTTTCAAAGTGGCATTTACGCAAAGGATGGAGATCAGGATGTGGACCTGGCTGCAGGAATTTTCATCGACAAGTTTCGCAGGGCCTTGAAATCATAGTTATTAAATTTGAATTCAAATTCGATAACAATTCTGATGAAAAATTTTCAATTTAGAAAAAATTTGGGAGTATATATCTTAAACATTTGAAATTTAAATAATTTTTAATAATTTTAATCAATATAAACAATTTTAAAATTACTATTACTTACCAAAATGACAACCACTCTTGTCTCATTTTTAAAATTTCTCTTTTCAAAATTCCTAATTCCTAATTACTTTCAAATCTATATAAAAAAAATTATAATTAACATTTATTTAAAAATTAAATATTCAAAACTCAAAACTATCTCTTTAATTTCAAATTTCATCTAAAATCTTTTATAATTAATACATATTTATAAATTAAATATTCAAAACTTATTTTTATAATATTAAAAAATCTCAATTAATTATTATAAAATTTACTTTTCAATTAATTATTTCTTTCCTTGTTATTTCAGCTTTTTAAAATTGGTTGTCTATTATTTCCTTGTTATCTCAGCTTTTTAAACTCTGTGAAACAACATTAAAATTTAAAACTAAGAAATTTTCTCACTCCAACAACCTTTCCCTTTCTTACCTGTGATCCCGCTACTATATCTCCAAAATTTTGCTCACAATTATTTATTTCCTTGGTTTCTGAGCTTTTCAAACTCTTTGAAACAACACTAAATTTTAAAACTCAGAATTTTTCTCAATCCCACATTTTTTCCATTTCCTACTTGCTATCTCTCAACTATCTATTTTGTACTCTGGGATCATTGCACTTACTATTCTCATACAGAAATTAATAAATCGCTGCAATAAACTAAAAAGCTTATCTACATAAACCAAATCTAAGCTAACCTACATGAACCGAATCAAATTTTCATCGAATTATTGTAATGTACGAATCGAATTCCCGAATTTCCGTATTTTTTTCTCTGATACGGACGAATTTGTTAGCTATCCTTGAAATTGCAGAGAGCGCCGTCTGAAGCTCGATATTATAAATACCTGGCAAGATCTAGGTGAATAATTGCACTTGCGTAGGCCCAGAGTTTGCGGGTTTTATTAAATACTATATTGTTCGTGACGACGGAGATAATAGATTACAATGCAGGTCTAGGATAGTAAACTGTTCTGAATATTTTATTTACTGTTGTCACTCCACAGAGAATAAGAATGTGAATGGCAATTATGATTTATAATATGGTTACCGAAATATCAATTGTTATGTCAGCAAAGACGATTTCTGGTCTATCTTGGTGTCCTCCTTGGTGGAAAGTCCAATATCGTCACCAAATTCTTCTTTTTTTTTGCTAATGCAAGAGTAGTGTTTTCTATTCAAAATAATCAAAGGATAAAATTACATAAAATACAACCAACGATAAGCTAAATCTTTTAGCCCAAGGTAAAAGCCTCACCAACTAGGTCCTAAAGAGCCAAACAACAGACTTGTAGTAACTCAAATCTTAAAATAAACATTTCGTGAAAGGTCAAAAGACTCGACCCACCAACCTGCACACTTTTCCTTGACCGTCGATTCTCCTCACCTGATCCAACGACGAAGGATAATATCACATGAACTAAAAGCACGGAGAATTACTGCGCGATAAATGACCTAGACCCACCAACATGCATGCCTATTCTTCACCGTGGATTCTCCTCACTTGATCCTATGGCTGAGGATCATATTGCATGAGCCAAAAGCGTCGAGAATTACCACACAATGAGGGCGGTATTCTCTCCCCACCCTTGTTGTAAGGACCTGCGGTTCTTACTATGACAGAAATGTGACGAGTTGGTTCAACCACCGAGCGCATGAGTTACCAACAGGACAGAGCAGACACTTGGAGCGCGTGCATATAAGTGAGGAGTGAGTCACATATATATACGGCGAACAAAGCATGGGTGTTCACTTAGTAAAACCTACGATGGAGAATTATGTTTAGAGCATTGGTCGAAGGGCCGACCAACCACAAAGGTAACAAAGGCGTTGGTTGAGGAAAAATGACAGTCGGCCGAGAGGTGGCACGACTTCTCCATGGGAGCGTATAAGTAAACCACACATGGAGTTCATTTGGACAACGAACAACTTCGCTCATCTAATCAAGAGGAGGGCGCAAGAAAAGGTGCGAGGCGCAGATTAACAAGGAAAGGCGCAGTTTGGTAATGCACCCATTCTTGGGCAAATCACAGGGAAACACAAAGTTTGGTTATTGATTGAAGGCGTGCACAGGTAGAGGTGTGGGCGCTGGTTGAACGAAGACTTGACACGGATGTCTCGGGTAGCTCAGGTGAGTGCCCACCTGTCGTGCAAGGGTAAATGGTGGAGACTTGGTGGAGTCGCCCGGCGGTGCGAAGTTGGAGAAAGGTGGAACGTGGTGAAGCCGGGTTCACGGTGAAACGTTGGTGAAGCCGGTTGTGCGAAGGGGGTGTCTTGGTGACTTGGTGGAGTCACCCGCCCGTCGTGCACGAAAACAAGATTTGGTTGTGAAGTGCAGAAGGTAGCCCGTGTGAGGGCGCGCTAGCCCGACTTGGGTAAGGAAATCTTGGTTATCACATAGAGGTGTGATGAAGTTGTAAAATTTGGCTAAGTATGAAACTTAGTGTTTCCAAGAATACTTGTAAAACTTTGCAATATTGAAGATTGTATAATATATTATTCGGGCAAACTCATTGTTCAGGGAGTTGCCACTCCCTTTATACTATGCAATTGTGTTTTTCATTTATAATTGTTGATGATAATGAATGTGTATGGGTGTTCATTGGTATAATGGAAACATTAATAATACTTGGTTGCGAAACACAAACTAAGTAGGACATATGGTTAAGCGTAGTCCACAAACATAAGTATTGGTGAAAAGAAAGTGTTCGGTGGTGCCGCACCTCGCCAAGAGTAGTTGAAAGACTACTGTTGGCCTGGGAGCATGACAGGTGGTATTGGAGCTAGTCTGAAGACTTGGAGAAATCTTGCAGGAAGCTGGGTGAAGCAAGTGCATATACACTTGACAGTTGGTGATTGACCAGGGTTGCTTGTGACAGGTACTTACAGGTGAAGGAAGCTGATTTCACATACAAGTGAAACAAGACCTGCTTCATGTCTCGCAGGGAACTTGGAGAAGACTAAAAGGAAAAGATGGTGGATGAACCTACGATAGGTGAATCTAGCCATAATGCAGGTGAAGTCTTCTAGTACAAAGTGTTGGAACAGGTGAGTAGATGGAGTTCTGACTGGGTTTCGATGAAGGCTGAGAATATGAAGATTTGGGAAAGCTATTCAAAGCTGAGGAAGGAACTTGAAGAACTCAAGTCCCAATGCGGATGTACGATGGATGATGAACTCAGGGAACTTGACAAGGAGATCCGATAGAATGGACTTGATCTTCAAGAGTTCTTGGATGAAAGAGCTCAGTTAAGGAAGGAAAGTGCCATGGTGGAGACCAAAATCAAGCAACTTAAGGACGAGATGAAGAAGAAACTTCTTGATAAGAAGGTTGTTGTAATTGAGCAAGATGAGCTCGACTACATTAACAAGCTGGGGCTCACTATCGTAACAATCCAGAGGATGTTTGGAAGCTTAGTTCCATGGAGGTAGTCAATGGGCACTTGGTTGGTGCATTTAAGGAGAATGCAATGCAGGACAAGCTTGAAGGGAATCACGCTGGACCAAGATCGAGTTGCTTAGAAGAGCCAAGCAAGGAAGTGAAGTACCTTAGGAGGAATGTCAAATTGGAGCACAAGCCAATGGACACTTCTGAGGCCGAGTTTTTGAAGAAGGTTGCTGATGTGAGACACAAGATAAAGCCGACAAAAGGAGGTGATGCCTTGAAGCTGAGTTTTGTGCAGGTGACCGTGAAGGGCAAGAGATTTGCAGCTTTGGTGGATATGGGGGCTACTCATAGCTTCTTAAGCAGGAAAGTAGCAAAGTCTTTTCGGAAGAGAGCTGAAATGGAGAGGGAGTGGAGAGCTTTCAAAGCAGTCAACTATACGATCAAAGCTATTATTGGTGTGATGGAAAACGCTCAGGTGAGAGTGGGATCGCGGTTTGGAAAGTTGGACTTGAGGATCGTGGGCATGGAAGATCATTCTATGGTGCTCGGGAAAGATTTCATGAAGCTTGCACAAGCCATACCAATGGTGGACCGAGACATTCTCTTGATCACAGCTGAGGGAAGAACTATGATGATTCCGATGAATAGAAGGAGTTGCTTGGGGTATAGACCGAGGATGAATTCTATGACTTTGTATCCCAAAGATTCGAATGTGAAGCATGAGGATGTGGAGCAAAAAGGACTTGGGAGTATGACTCAAACAATGAAGGAAGGGAAGTTGAATGATTTCGTTGCAAGAGCGAGGAAGAATGAAGTAAGTGAGAGGGCAATCTCACGAACCTTGAAGCACTTGACAGAGACATCTTCTACTGATGATCTTCACAATGGAGTTGCAAATGAAGGGAGTCCGAGTACTACTTCAGAAGCAGTGGTTGGAGAAGATTATGCAGGTAGAGATCCGGCTGGTATAGTGGATTTTTGCAGGTATTCTATGGGCATATATGACTTTCAATTGACGAAGGACAAGCTAGGTAAGCTTGGATGTACATGTGAGGAGATTGAGGCTGTGCACAAATACTTGAGGACACAACATCAATCTGATACATGGGTGGATGAGAGTCAGGGAGGAAACTTCTTAGCCCTCCTTTCTCTATAGACAACATTAGAGATGGGTTGGTGCAGGGACCTTGATTGGAAGGGGTTGCACCACCTTAACAAGGGGCCTTCGAAGGAGGCTTCTTTATGACAGATTGTAGAGTTGGATGTACATGGCCAGATGTTGGGATGGAGTCTACATGGGTTAGACATCATGGAAAACTAGAGTCATGAACATCAGGTTGGAGACATGGAGCATGACAGTTATGCAGGGACATGATGCAGGAGCATGTATAGAGCTGTCATTCATGGACATTCTATGGGGAATGTCGAAGAAAAGGATGTTTTGCAGATGCTGTTGTGACATGGAGATGTATGAGCAAGTGGAGAGGTTGTACACTCTTGTGGAACAAGGCCATGGGCTGAACATGTTGCAGATGGGATGGAGATTCCATGGACCTGAGCATGGGAATTCGACAGATTCTTGATGAGTCCGAGATGTAGAAAAAGTCGGGGAAAGACTGATGGTGGCATAAGGATGTGCATTCTTGTGGTTTGGGTGTATGGTTGGATTAGCTACCCAACTAGTTCGAGTCATGAGGGGTACCAGTGTGCAGAGGTATGTTGGCATTAGGATGAGGCAATGTTGGCACATGATAGAAGTGTGTTGGCATCTGATGAAATACTACAAGATGAGGATGAAACATGATGGAGATGTGGTTCTACATATGTTGCAGGGATGTTGCAGTATGTGGAGGAGTTGACATCATGGATAAGACTGTTCGAATATGGAAATCTTGATCTTGGTGGATGGCTACCCGGATGGTATGTTGCCGAGGATGACAACGACTTCAGATGGAGGAGGATGTAAGGACCTGCGATTCTTACTATGATCGAAGTGCGACGAGTTGGTTCAACCACCGAGCACACGAGTTAGAAACACAACAGAGCAGACACTTGGAGGGTGTGCGTACAAGTGAGGAACAAGTCACACACACACACACACACACACACACATATATATATATATATATATATATGGTGAACAAAGCATGGGTGTTCACTTGGTAAAACTGACGATGGAGAATTATGTTTGGAGCTTTAGTCGAAGGGCTGACCAACCGCAAAGGTAACAAAGGCGTTGGTTGAGGAAAAATGACAGTCGGCCGAGATGTGGCATGACTCCTCTATGGGAGCATACAAGTAAACTACACATGGAGTTCATTTAGACAAGTTCACTCATCTAATGAAGAGGATGGCACAAGAAAAGGTGCGAGGTGCAGATTGAGAAGGAAAGGCACAGTTTGGTGATGCGCCCATTCTTGGGCAAGGCACATGGCAGCACAATGTTCAGTTATTGATTGAAGGCATGCACGGGTGAAGGTGTGGGCGCCGATTGAACGAAGACATGACACGGGTGTCTCGAGTAGCTCGAGTGAGCACCTGCCCATCGTGAAAGGGTAAAGGGTGGAGACTTGGTGGAGTCACCCACCAGTGCTGTTAGGGTCCCACCCTAACCCCCTTATTTATGTAATGGGATCACGTCATAGTCAAGAGTCAATAAAGCCCATATTAATAATTGTAAGTGGTTAATCCGCAATTAATGACGGAACCACAGTTAGTTGCAAATGGGCCGTAGTATTAGATAGATGGTATTAATAAAACCCACGGTATTGGCCCGTGGTATTGCATGTATGAGTCATATATAAAGGATAGAGACTCCCTGCGAGGAGCATCGTGTCTTATTTTGTAATCGAGCTCTTCTCTATTGGAGGTTGCCCCCTCAAAGAGGCAAGTGAACATTAGTCTTTGAATAATAAAATCATTGCTATTCTGTGTTTTGGGTATCTTTTCTTCACATATTCTGTATTTGGGTATCATTTTGTAGGTTAAGAGCATAACAAGTGGTATCAGAGCACTTTCCAGGGCCGGTGGGATCTCCATTTCTTAGCAAAAAAAATATTTTATTATTATTTTTTTTTTTTTTTTTTTTTTTTTTCTGGCTAGAGACGTGTTCCGGCGTCTTTAAACCACGGGATCTGTCGTTGAGCGCATAAACCTGCGGATTTGGGGAGGCATGCACGCAGGAAATACAATAGGTGGTCATGTCTGTTGGACTCCCTTGTAACCCCTATGGGTACCCCTTCGAGTAGTAGCGCATTAGACCGAACCGCGCACAAACTGTCTTCCATGTACCCTCTGGGTATATCGGAAGCCCCCTAGGCTCCCTTGAAACCTCGCCATAGATAAAGAGTCTGAGATCTTTCGGGGCGCTTATTGCTGATCTAGCCCATCAGAATCAGGACGACGAGCTAAGCACGGTGGTACCATTCACTTCTTAGTGAAAATTTTTTTAGGCGGTCCCAATTTTCAAAAAATCAGGTTGGTGTATGGTAGAAACTAGAGCTCAAGTGATGGCCAATGAAAGGATGGACAAACTTGAAGAATCGGTGCAAACCCTCCACATTTAGCTTAGCGGACTATGTAGCATGGTCGAGAAAATAATCCCGAAGGGCAAGGAGCAAGCCCACAAGGAGGCGTATAATGGCAATGGACACAATGAGGGTGAGTCTAGCCACTCTCCTCACGTCTCGCACACCCACCAACAACCCAGTCAGCGACCTCCCAAGTTGGATATGCATAAATTTGAGGGTTCTCACCCGTCGGCATGGATAGCACAAATGGAGCAGTATTTCAAACTGAATCACATCTTAGATGATGAGACTCAGCTTATGTTGGGGAGCATGTACTTGGACAATGAAAGGTGGCAATGGTGGGAATGGCATCAATGTTGCACTAGACCTTTTAGGACTTGGACCAAATTCACCAAAGCTATTCAAGACCGATTTGACCAGGAATCATCTTTTTTGGGTCGTCTTACTAAGCTCCGATAGACTGGTACAGTGGATGAATATATTACAGCTTTTGAAGCCTTAGCCTTCCGCACTTGGGGTCTCTCAGATGTGTTCTACACGGAATGTTTTATCAGCGGTCTTAAAGAAGTTATCAAAGCCCAAGTCCTACTGCACCACCCTCCCACATGGACGGAGGCTTGCAAGGTAGCTCGTAACGTGGAACGTGCATTAGCAGCCCAATACAGTCGCCCAAATTTCTTCACTAAAGGTCGCGCCCCACAGGCTCACAACACGACTCAAACACTTAAGGTCCAAAAGGTGTCACCTGCGGAAATGGCCGAAAGAAGAAAGCAAGGCCTATGTTACTACTATGATGAAAAATACTCCCCAAGTCATAAATGCAAGGAGCCCAAATTTTTTCAAATTGATGCCACTGACTACAGCTCAACAGAGGAAGATCCACCATTGGAGGAACATGAGCCACTAGAAGACGACAACCAAAAGGACAATGTCTCTAATGAACCAGTTATTTCATTGCATGCTTTGGTAGGGATTTCTTCCCCTCAAACTCTCAAAATCAGAGGTTTTATTAAACATCGCCCAGTAGTACAGTCTTGATTGATAGTGGAAGTACACATAATTTCATCCATCAAAAAGTCGCAGAAGTAGTGCATTGTTTTGTACGAGCAGTTTCTAACTTCCAAGTTCAAATTGCGGATGGAGGCACAATGAAATGTGAAGGCCGCTGTGAAAATGTCAAACTTCAAATGGGGGATTATCAGTTGAAAAACCACATGTTTGCCATACACATGTGGAGTTGCGACATTGTCCTCGGCGCTGAATGGCTCCACACTCTTGGGCCAATCACAATGGATTTCCAGGAGTTATATATGAATTTTAAGCAGAACAACTACACACATACCCTCCGTGGACTCCAGGTGGGAGTCCCCTCTATCATCAGCTCGCATAGGATGGAAAAATTGTTAAAAAAGGGCAATCATGGAGTTGTAGCTCAATTTAATGCCATCCAGGCAGTCGAAACCAAGCCTCTGCCAATTCATCCTGAGATGCAACAGATTTTAAATAACCATCTGCCGGTCTTTGACAAGCCTCATGAGCTTCCACCCCCGAGGGGAACATGATCATAGCATCACCTTGGTTCCAGGGACCCAACCCCCAAATGTGCACCCATACCAATATCCGTTCACCCAAAAGAATGAAATAGAAAAAATCATCAAGGAACTTTTGGAAGCAGGTGTCATTCGTCCCAGCATTAGTCCTTATTCATCCCCAGTGGTCATGGTGATCAGGAAAGATGGGGAGTGGCGGATGTGTCCCGACTTTAGGGCCCTCAATAAGTTGACACTCAAAGATAAATTTCCCATCCTTGTGGTTGATGATTTGCTGGATGAACTCAATGGGGCTCAATTCTTCACTAAGCTAGATCTTCGGTAAGGCTACCACCAAATTCGCATGAAGGAAGTCGACATTCCCAAGACTGCTTTCAGAATTCATGAAGGCCATTATGAATTCCTGGTCATGCCATTTGGTCTTTGTAATGCCCCCTCTACTTCTCAGAGCCTTATGAACCACATTCTCAAACCATATCTTAGGAAATTTGTCCTTGTCTTCTTCGATGACATCCTCATCTATAGTTGCACTTGGGCCGCACATCTTCAGCATGTAGATCTACTCTTGCAACTGCTCCACAAGCATATATTATTTGTCAAGATGTCCAAGTGTTCGTTTGGCATGGCAGAAGTAGAGTATTTGGGCCACATTGTGGGGCGTGAAGGTGTCAAGGTGGACCCCAAAAAGATCCAGGGAATGCAGGAATGGCCTCAACCTAAGACCTTGAAGAGCTTGAGAGGATTTTTGGGTCTCACAGGCTATTATCGTAAATTTTTCCACAACTATGGTCGCATAGCGAAGCCCCTCACCCAACTCCTAAAGAAAAATTCATTCTTCTGGAATGAGGAAGCACAACAGGCCTTTACAGCTCTAAAAAATGCCATGTGTTCCACTCCAGTCTTAGCACTACCTGACTTCACCAAATCTTTTGTCATTGAATGTGATGCTTCAGGTACAGGTATTGGGGCGGTCTTAATGCAGGAAGGGCGACCGTTGGCCTTCACAAGCCAAAAACTAAGTGGGAGGAATCTGGGCCACTCTACCTACGAGAAGGAAATGATGGCCATCTTACATGTAGTCGAGACCTGGCGACCTTACTTATTGGGGTGACGTTTCCAAATCCGCACAGATCATAAAAGTCTTAAATATTTTTTAGAGCAACGCCTATCCTCCCCAAAACAAAATAAATGGCTCGCCAAAATGCTGGGAGATGATTATGAGATCATTTACAAGAAAGGGAAAAGACAATAGTGTAGTAGATGCATTATCTCGCCAATTTGAGGAGGAAAGTACTCTGCTAGCAATTTCCCTCCCCATTCCAGAATGGATTGAAGAGGCTCGCAGGGAATGGTTTTCACACCCCGGGCTCTCCCAACTCATTTGTCAATTGCAGGTAGATCCAAATTCCACCAAGGGCTACTCGTGGCACGATGATATTTTTTGCTATAAGGACAGAGTTGTAATATCACCAACATCCACCCTCAAAAGTCGCATTTTGGCAGAATTGCACTCATCTCCCATTGCAGGACATTCAGGCTTTCAGAAGATGTATGCTCGCACTAGAAGATCATTTTTTTGGACAGGCATGAAAAAGGACATCCTTACTTTCGTAGTAGAATGCGATGTCTGTCAACGCCACAAAGGGGAAACCATCAACACATCAGGCACATTACAACCATTGCCCATTCCGGCATCAATTTGGACAGAGGTTTCTATGGATTTCATTACAGGTCTTCCAAAGTCAGGGAACAAGTCAGTCATCATGGATGTTGTGGACCGACTATTGAAGTATGCTCATTTTTGCGCCCTACCCCACCCGTTTACACCAACTTTGGTCGCTCAATCTTTCATGGATCAGATCTTCAAATTGCATGGCATGCCCACTTCTATTGTGTCCGACCGCGACCCGATCTTTACCAGTAATTTTTGGCAGGAACTCTTTAGGATACAAGGCACTCAACTAAAACTCAGTACTTCCTATCATCCGCAAATAGATGGTCAAACCAAAGCCGTCAACAAATTTCTAGAAACCTACCTTAGGTGTTTCACTTCATAAAAGCAACACCTTTGGGTACAGTGGTTACCTCTGGCTGAATGGTGGTATAACACCAACTATCATGCCACCACCAAAATGACTCCCTATGAAGTAGTATATGGTCAACTCCCGCCTTCACCTACTTCGTATCTCAAGGGGTTCTCAAAAGTACCAGTAGTGTATCAACTCCTACAACACCGTGCAACCATGCTCACCCATCTTCGAGAGAATCTTCATCAAGCTCAGAACCGTATGAAGCAATAGGTAGACCAGCATCGCTCAGAGTGCCAATTTCAAGAAGGGGATCAGGTCTTTTTACGGCTACAACCATATAAGCAAATATCACTCAAAGACAAGGGGTGTCAGAAACTATCTCCCAAATTCTACGGACCATATCAAGTACTTCAGCGCATTGGAGAAGTGGCTTACAAGTTGGCCTTGCCACCTACTGCAAAAATCCATCCAGTTTTCCATGTCTCATGCCTTAAGAAAGTGATTGGGAACAATTGTAGAATTCAAACCAGTCTACCTGAATTGGACGAAGAAGGGTCCATCTAGCTTCAACCCGAACAGGTCCTAGACACACGAGACAAGCAACTGCATGGCCGCAAATGGGCCGTAGTATTAGATAGATGGTATTAATAAAACCCATGGTATTGGCCCGTGGTATTGCATGTATGAGTCATATATAAAGGATAGAGACTCCCTGCGAGGAGCATCGTGTCTTATTTTGTAATGGAGATCTGCTCTATTGGAGGTTGGCCCCTCGAAGAGGCAAGTGAACATTACTCTATGAATAATAAAATCATTGCTATTCTGTGTTCTGGGTATCTTTTCTTCGCATATTCTGTATTTGGGTATCATTTTGCAGGTTAAGAGCAAAACAAGTGCGAAGTTGGAGAACGGTAGAACGTGGTGAATCCTGGTGCACGATGAAACATTGGTGAATTCGGTTGTGCGAAGGGGGTGTCTTGGTGACTTGGTGGAGTCACCCGCCCGTTGTGCATGAAAACAAGATTTGGTTGTGAAGTGCGGAAGGCAGCTCATGTGAGGGCGCGCCCACCCGACTTGGGCAAGGAAATCTTTGTTATCACACGAAGGTGTGATGAAGTTGTAATATTTGGCTAAGTATGAAACTTGGTGTTTCCAAGTGTACTTCTAAAGCTTTGTAATATTGAATATTTTATAATATATTATTCGGGCAGACTCATCGTTCAGTGAGTTGCCCCTCCCTTTATACTGTGCAATTGTGTTCTTCCTTTATAATTGCTGATGATAATGAATGTGTATGGGTGTTCATTGGTATAAAGAAAACATTAATAATACTTGGTTGCGAAACACAAACTAAGTAGGACATATGGTTAGGCATAGTCCATGAACATAAGTATTAGTGAAAAGAAAGTGTTCGGTGGTGCCGCACCTCACCAAGAGTGGTTGAAAGGCTACCGCCGAACTGGGGGCATGACACTTGGCCACATGTTGTGTGGTGAGTGGAATCACTCCCAACTCCGAAATACCGCTCCCATCTTGAAGGGCATGCAATGAACCAGAAACCACCCCGAGGGCAGTTGACAACACAGGAAGTAATGCGGGGGTTTTCAGTCTGCTGAGAAAGCTTGGACTCCTGCCCCTCGAACCATCCCATCTCCTCAAGCGCATGAACCAAAGGAAAATGAAAATCCATCCGTCCAGCCAGCCATCTAAAAAACGCTATCTACCGAGCAACTTCCACCTGAGACTTTTGGGTTTGCGCTTACCTGGGTTGAAGAGGCAGACAGAGACCTACACCCCAAATATGACCTCACTTCTGAAATAACACTTCATAATGAATCCAAATCAACTAGATCCGATCTCTGTGGCTCTGTTTCGAGATATCGTTCTATCCTCATCTGCCTGATCGAGACAATTATCCCTTAATATATTCTGAGGCATCTCTTGCTAACTCAACTTGACCCTGCTTTTGGTGCAGAGCACCCCTTGATTTACCAGAATGTCTGCCAATTTATTTGTCGTCCTTCGCACATGAGTAAAACTCACAGTGTGTAAGCACGGGAGGTGAAACTGAATCCTTTGAAAGACCTAAAGCAGCCTCCAGTGTCTTGAGACTTTTTTCCTATTTGTGCCACAACAAATTCTCTTGACTGAGTTAATGATTAACTCAGAATCAGCTTCAATTATTATATTCTAGAGATTATCCTATTTCAGGAATTCTAAACATTGCTCAAGTGCCATTAATTTTGCCATATTGTTTGTAGCTCTTCCCAAATGGCAATGGAAAATAAAAAGGATGCAGCCATTTTCATCCCTTAACACCCCTCCAAAACCAGCAATACCCGGGTTGCCTTTTGAGGCCCCATCAATGTTGCATTTCAAAAAACCCTGAGGGGGAGGATGCCAGTAATCTAGCTTATTGTCCAGTTTCATTACCTTCCTGTCCATGCCCTGTGGTATAAGCCCCTGCATACCCAACTGAAGAAGTATCTGCATTTTAGCTTCTGAAGGTGGATTCTTTGGGGAAGTTTGCACTAAAGTACCTACTGTCTCCTTAAGTTGTCTTAAGATCTGCTCAATAATGCGTTGGGAGGAACTTTTTTCATTTTTGAAGATTCTGTTGTTCCTTTCTTTCCAGACATTCCATATTATGAAGCTTGGAGTTAAAGCCCAAGCTGAGTGAAGAAATTCATAATCAGAGAAGTTTCGTCTCTAGTTATTTAGGGTATTGATAATGCTTCCTTTGTCCCTGTCTGTCTGTTGGAAAATTTTGGTAAAAGTATCCCACAACCTAGAGGTGAAAATGCAATTATTGAGAAGGTGCTCCATTGTTTCCTCTTGGGCTTCACAGAGCTAGCATCTAGAAGGTCCCAAAACACCCCTCTTCTGAATGTTTTCCCAAGTCAGAATTTTCTTATGATGTACCAGCCACATGAAGAGTTTGATTTTCATCCATCCTTGATGCCTCCATACATTCTACCAAACCCTATCCGGTACATTAGAGTCCAGCTCAAGGATTATGCGCTTTACCTCCTTAAGATTGAAGGTACCTTCATTATTGTTGCCCCATCTAAGTTGGTCATTCCCCTCTGAAACTAGAATTTTCCTTTGGTCGAACATTGCCAGAAGTGCATCAGCTTTTGCTTTCAAGGGTCTATCATCCCTGTAGTATATATTCTTCTAGGTTCTCCATTTTCCTTCACTATTAGTTTGATCCCAAAAATCTTTTACCCTAACCCATTTGTATCAGTTTCTTTCTTGAGGTCCAAAAATTCCTCTCTTAACAGTGTAGGTTCTTGTTGCCATTTATCCTCCCAAAACAAAGAAAGATCTCCCTCTCTGGTTTCCTAGAAGCTATTTTTTTGCACTAAGCCTCTATTCTCCCAGGCCTTATTCTAGATGTAGGAGCCTTTTATGATGCCAATCATCCTTATGTGATCATTACCTTGCCAACTGTTGGCATATTTTTCTTTCCAAATACTAGCCCACGGAGCCTTTGGATCTTTTACCCAACGCCACCATAATTTTGCCCCTAATATTTTGCTTAGTACTTCTGGATCATCCAATCCAAGAGCCCCATGGTTGTTAGGTTTGAAAATCTTATCTCGGGCTACCAAGGCCCATTTCTTTCTCTCCTCCCCCTTACCCCAAAGAAAGTCTCTTTGAATGGTTCTAAATTGTTGCAAAAATCCTTTTGGAGCTGGAAGGGCTGAAAGCATGAAGACGGGGATTGATTGAAGTACAGCTTTTGTAAGCACCAACCGACCTGCCAAGTTTATAGATTTAATAGTCCATTTCTTGATTTTATCCTACATATTATTAATCACCAGCTCCCAAATTCTCTTGTGTGAAGGTTTATCGAATAGAGGAATTCCCAAGTATTTGGAAGGAAGGACATCCCTTTGAAAGCTTGGAATTCTGGAGATATTTCTCTGAATAGCAATATTAGTATTAAAGAAAAAAATCTTATATTTGGAGAGATTTACCTCCATACCTATAGCCATGGAAAAGTCACACATGATTTGTTTATAAGCTAGTGCTTCTTTGACTGTGGGGATTCCCTACAGCATAGTGTCATCAAAAAATTGTTGATGGGTCAAAGCCTGTCCAGTCTCAGAAAGTTAGAGACCCTTGATGTTACCAACTTCTTTCGCATGCTTGATAAACCGACCAAGTCATTCCATCATGAGGATAAAGAGAAAGGGAGAGAGTGGATCTCCCTGCCTGAGGTATCTTGAAGGAGTAAAAGTCTTGGAAGGAGAACCATTAACTAGAATTGAAAAGCTAAAAGAAGTTACCATGGCCATAACCTATCTTACCCAGTTATGATCAAATCCAAAGGCTAGAAGGACCTTCTTGATATAGGTCCAATTCAACTTATCATAAGCTTTGGCTAGGTCCAATTGCATAATCATTCCTACCTTCCTATTGCTTAACAATGAATGCACCACCTCATGCGCTTGAATGATGTTATTGAGAATTTGTCTACCCTCCACATAACCTGATTGCTTCACAGAAACTAGAGTAGGAAGAACAGGTTTGAGTCTATTGGCAATAACTTTGGATATTATCTTGTACACCATATTACACAAACCTATGGGTCTAAACCTGTCTGGAATCTGAGCATTGTCCTGTTTGGAGATCAAGGAGATGAAGGAAGTATTGAGCACCTTCAAAATGGTTCTATTCATCTTGGATCCACTACATTCAAAATATCTTGTTTAACAATGTTCTAGCAAGCTTTAAAGAAATCCACATTAAAACCATCAGGGCCTAGCGCTTTACCATTCTGCATTTCTTTGATAACCTCACTAACCTCCTCTTTAGTCACTAGCCTATTGAAATTGAAATTATCCTCTCTTGTTACTAGCCTAGGTATATTCCTTGTTAAGTCCCTCATAAAATGAGCTCTATCTAAAATGGTCTACTTTGTTATACCTCGAAAGTGCTGAACTAACACAGTTTTTATATATTCAGGGGAATTGAGTAGATGATCTCCCTCATTCTTGATCAAAGAGATCATATTATGATATCTATTTGCCATGGTGGATCTGTGGAAAAATCTAGTGTTTCGCTCCCCTTCTTTTAGCCATTAAACTCTATATTTTTGTCACCAAAATATTTCTTCTTGTTTACATAAGTTCTCCTAGTCTTGATGATGTTTGGTGACTTGATCATTTCTGACTCTATCAAAGCCATCCATGATAAGGGCTTGATTGAGTTCCTGCATTTTGTCTTCAACAACTTTTTTTGCTTCAAAAATATTGCCAAATTCATTCTTGTTCCAATATTTGAGTCTGAGCTTGATGTGTTTTAGTCTTTTGTATAGTAAAAACATTTTTGTACCCTGAATATGTAGATCTTCTGTCCAACATTTTGCAATTTTGTTGATAAAATTTGGGTGGGTGAGCCAGATATTCTCAAATCTAAAAGGTCTGTTCTTGGGGGTACCAATGCCCTGAACCTCAAGTTGTATAGGCCAATGGTCCGAGCCTCCAAAGGGGAGAATTCTCACTATCATTTCCTTGTCGGTGAGCATAAGGTCCTCTGAGATTATGAATCTGTCTAACTTTGAGGCTACTTGAGACTCTCCTCCTCTCTTATTGTTCCATGTAAAGAGGCCATTACTCATATCAGTGTCAACTAGCTTCATATTGTCTATAAAAGTTTGAAATTCTATAGAGTCTTTGCTTAAAGTTCTGGTTCTCCCTTTTTTCTCTGAAAGTAATTTGATCATGTTGAAGTCCCCACCCATGATCCATGGTACTCCTGCATGTCTATCTCTTAGTTCCACAAGAGAATTTCGAAACCTGAGTTTATCATCCAGTCTTTGGGGGCCATAAAATTCATGACCAAATAAGTCTCCCTATCTCCTACAAGCTGAATAACCACTGATAAATAATTCCTAGATGCCTCAGCATCTATTATGCCTATCTTTTGGGGGTTCCAAAGAGTGAGTATGCCACCTGCTGTATTATCTTCTTTGACTTCTAGAAACTCAAATTTATTGAGCCATTTGCTGTGAATTTCTTTTATTTTTGAATGGAACATTTAGTTTCCTAGATAAACGTTATATCCGCTTCTTGTTTCATTCTATTGCTAAGTATTCTTTGTTTTCTTTTACTACCTAGACCTATAATATTCCAAGATGTGAACTTCATTATGAAAGATTTGTAAAGGAGTAGGTGGTTAGGTCTTTCATCTTACCTGAGTCTATCATTAGCTTTCCACATTCCATCAATAACTCATTTTGTTTTTTTTGGCCTCTTTTCTTTCTTGGATTTCTAGGAGCTAATCCTGGTGTGGTTTTCATATTTTTCACACCTTCGTTGCCCTGCCTTTCTTTGTTTCTTTGCCTTTCCATCCCTTTAGCCTAAGTTTTGCATAGGAACAGTTGTTGTACTCTGTTGAATTCTTCTTGAGGTAGTGAGTCTACCCCTCCCATGGTCCCCTGTTTCAAGAACCCTTCTAGATCTAGGTGTTCTCTATCAAGAATATCTTGTAGTTCATGATCCTCCATTTCCATCTCACTCTGGGTCATTTCTTGGTCCATTTCCAGTTCTCCATCGCTCAGCATAGTCTCTTTCTATTTATTAATATCCTGTGTTTGTCCACTATTTTCTTCTTTCTCCTTCTCCCCTAGGCTTCCTTCCATTACCTGATCTACCTTTGTTATCTCTTCCTCTTCTTCGAGTACTTGGAACCTGTTCAGACTGGCTTGTTTCCCTTCTGTTTGATGTTTCTTTGGCCCCTTTTTGCCCCATTTTCCTCTATATCCCACTTTGTAAAAGTTTCCAGTGTCTTTCACTGTAGTAGATTTACTTTTGTTCTCTATTTTACTGAGAAGGCAGTCTCTAAATAGGTGCCCATGCTCATGGAACCTGCGACATTTGAAACGAATATGTTCATAATCCACTGATTGCACCAATTCTTCATCAAAAACTTCCAAGATGACCTCATCTGATAGAGCTCCAAAGAGATCCATATCAACACATATTCATGCGAAGGAAGTATATTTTCCCCTTTTGGTGGCCTTAGATGCTTTGAAAAATCACCCTAATTTGTTTCCTATGGCAGATAATGATTCAATTTGCCAGTAATTAAGAGGTAGTGAGTAGAGTCTTACCCATACCGGGACTGAAGTGAAAGTCTCTCGCTACGGGACAAAATTCATCATCCACAGTCGCATGTAGAGTCCTGCAGCTGCATAGAAGTAGGGCCCTCCTTCAAACACCTTGTCTTTGTCCTCAATATTTGTAAAGACCACAGTGAAGAAACCATTTGACCCAAGATATAGGTCTATGTCTCCTTTTGGTTTCCAGTGGTATTTAATCCACGCTTTTGGTGCATTTTCTATGGGCCATAATCCCATGAATTTACAAATGATAGCATAGGTCTGCATGTGGTCCCTGTGCATTTGCAGAGTAGGATCATTTAAAACTACTCTGGGTGTAATCTCAGCCTTGGGTTTACATGGCCCCATTTTAACTTTGTCTTCTTCTCCCTGTTTCTTGTCTTCTTCATCATTTTCTTTCATTCTACTGTCCTCCCTTATTTTGGTTAAATCTTGTTCCTCTTCCATGTTCCCTTTCCCTTCTCCTGAAGGACCTCTAGTAGTTTCTGTTGGTTTCTTACCTCGACTGGCCATAGCCTGACTGTAGCAAGGAGTGGAGCTCCCCCCTTTCTACTCCTCCATGGAGTTCAACACTTGCAGAAGCTTGAAACCCTAGTTCTTCATCGTCAAACCTCCCCGCGTTCGTCCCACAAAAACTATATATATCCCCACCAAATTATTCATTTATAATTAAGTTTTTAAATAATTTTTCAAAGACGATTTATGTTCTGTTCTGCTTCTCCTCTTGGTTGGAAACCTGTTATCTTCGTGAAATCCTCCATTTATAATTCAGTTGTTATTGTTAGTGAAAAATCCTACAGATTATATACTAAATTATTCATAACAACATTTGTACTTATTCATTGTGGTACTAGATGACCCTGACATCGGTTTAGTAGTGTCCAAAGAAAAGTTGTTTATATTATAATTATGTTCTAAGCCCTATTTTAGGGGCTTAGAGTAAACATGAATGACACACTTCCTTATTCAATAGGTCATTTCTGTGTTCTTTCCCCAAAATACTTTATGTTTCCCCAAAAGACTTCTACTACAAAAATCTGATATGGAATAGATTTTGTTAGTGTGCAAGGAAGAGGTTTTGTGAATGTGCAATGGTTGAGTTTATAGATTTTTTTAATATATTATTTTAAGAGAACCTTTTTTTTTTTAAGAAGTAGAAATATCATAGTGGAGTTGAACAATGTGTTGGGTGAACATTTTACAATTTACATTTTTTTTTTTGTTTTTGAATATGGTTGAAGTGGTTTTGTGAAATTATTTCTAGACTATAACCTATAGTTATGGAAATCTGCATTCTAAAATTAAAAATATCATATTTTTTCATTTTGGTTTTTTGTTTTTGAATATGGTTGAAGTGGTTTTGTAAAATTATTTCTAGACTATAACTTATAATTACGGAAATCTGCATTCCAAAATTAAAAATATCATATTTCTTCAGATATATATATAGTTTGCATTTTTTTAAATTCAAGGTTTACTAGCCATTTTTTTAAGCCTATGTTGATTTGTCATGTGGAAAATGAGACTAGATAGATAACTTCACTTACATCATAATGACAAAAGATATGGTACTCAAGTTACTAAAGCCAAACTTCCTACACCACTATTTTAGATAGAAAATTACATAACTTAACCATAAAAGAGTTGAAAACATAGAAAGTAAAAGACATTTAGACTAATTTATGTTAATATGTGGCTTCAAGACTTGTTGTTTTATCGAGAGCAACATGAATAAGAAAAAATTCTTATGTGTTTCTCAAGATGACCTAGTCATTCATCCATAGTGATCATGTGTTTTTTCATCTTATTTAGAATCAAAAGAATGTTCTCCTTGATCTCATTTCTATTGACCAGAATTCTGACAAGGAGGAACTTTATGTGCCAATAGATGTCCCTTATGTACATCTATTGTTTATAACAACTTCTAGTACACCCTACATATGAAATCCAATACGTTACTTCCACTAGAACTTTAGTGTCCATGAGAGTGTGTATCTCATCAATAAGTTTCATCTGGCCTGAGTGATTTCCTATTGAACTGGCTAGGGAATGAGCACTATGAACATAGCTGCTAAATTGGTAAATCACAAATTAGTGAGAGTGCATCCCTTTCCTAATAGTAAGTCACTCCATGGTGTAGTTATTCTTTGACATGGCATGGTGAGTGTCGAAGGATTATTCCAGAGCCAAGTGTAATTAGAGCACCACCTTGACTAGAAATTGACGAAAAATGGATGCTTAAGCATTGAACAAGGCAACAAAAAAATAGAAACTCCCTCCTTTTTTATTAATTTTTTTTTATTAGGCCATGATTATGGGAAGGCCCACTCACAAAGAAGAACCAATTTACTTCACAATTCCATGGAAGGACAAACACCACAAAAACCACAATAATAAAACTTTTAGAAATTATCATAAGGGAACACTACAAGGAAAATACCTTCTAACAGAGGTGCATTAAATTTATAAAAATCGTTAGTGCTTTAATAATAAAAATGTACTCATAGAATCTATGATACCATGCACCGGGGTGTTGAATGAAAGCAACACCAATGCCTGAAAAGTATATCACCCCAGTACTTACGTCTTCCAAAAATGCCTAGGGTAGTACTTTTGAGGAATGGCACTGGGGAAGGGAAAAAAATATTGTCACTAGTGCTTTTATTTTCACTAACGCATGAAGGAGTTATAAATAATAACGCATCGGTGTTGATGAGTTGTATAAACAACACCATTGCCTGAAAAGTATAACACCCCATTGCTTATGTGCTTCAAAATGCCATTGTGTTATAATGTTCGCAAAAGTCACTGGGGCATGCAAAAAAAAAATCACTATCAATGTTTTATGTAAGATAACAAACTCGTGCATTAAAGGCGAATCACACAAGTGCATGAAATGTATATCTTCCCTGTGCATATTTATTTTACCAGCTTACTAGGATATCATTTAAAAACTCATATTTGGAGCAGTGTGTATTTATATATGATGTGCTAGTATCTATTTTCTTTTTTTTAGAAACAATGACCTCTCACAGTGAAATTATTGTGATTTTTTTAAATCCATTATTCATTGAAAAAGTTGACATATATGTTATAACAATATTCATATAAATTAAATTTTAATTAGTGCAGTTGTATATAATACTTGGATTAATTAGTTATATCATCAGATTTCACATATCTTCATTATAATATTTAATCATCCATATATTTAATCAAGTGGTGTAACATTTCTGAACGATAATGGACAACGCAGTAGAATAAACTAAAATGTATTATATTATATACGAATAAGAAATTTTTCTCATACAAAATGGAATAGTTATTGGTAACCCCTTGTCTTTCAATTGGGACACTATGTCTATTACGTCAAACAAAATGTTTGATTTTCACAGAAAATCATTTCAAAAAATATAATAGCTTGCATTTCTATCGAAATAGATCATCATTCTTCATTAGAATTGTTGTGAATGTTCGAGCTACATCTATGACTTGGGTTGTTTGGACGATTTTTTTGTTGATTTCATCGATTGTTTTCTTCTTCTTAATCAAGTTTCATCTGTAAACATAAAAATAAAGGGTAATGATTTTATCTACATTGGTGAGAATAATGAAAATTGAAATAAATAATATACATCAATGTAAATAAAAAAGAAATGTACCATATCAAGAACTGAGTCCTGAATTGTAGGCATTCCTCAAAACCAAATCTCATGCCTTGTTTCAAGGACTCTTCTATTGGCGTAGTTCCATAATTTGTTTCATGCAAGTTTTAAACCCTATATTAAATAGTAAATTTAATATAAAGATTTTTTTTGTTCTATTAATTATAAACTCAGAGAATTAAAACAACATAAATACTTACAAATTCCACAATTAATTTTTGATATGCCAACATGTACTCACAACCCATATTTAACACAGTGTTAACTAATTTTTCTGATGACTCTTCTTTATATGTTAGCACCTATTTGAAGACTTTCAAGGATGGTTGTTGTAAAAAAACCTTAAAGTATACAAAAGTGAAACCTTAAGTTGTTATAAGGAAATATAAACAATTACTCACAAACTTTAATATCAACATTTTTCGTCCTTGTTGTCCTATTTTATGTATTGAATGAGTTTTGTTTCATTTTTTCTTTTCTACAAGAAAATACTTGAAAATTAATATTTAATGCTAAATTATTTTTTTGTATGAACCTAATAGAAAAAAACAATGATTACATACATTTGAAGAACGTTTCTATTGAGATGGATCCTCTTGTGATGTAATTATGTCAATTTCTTTAACCATCTCCTTGGACAGGATTATGGACATTTCTATTAACATGTTTTGAATATTAGTTTGTTGATCCTTTGGGATTTCCATTATCTTCCTGCAAAAGTAATAAACTATTTTTATTTTGATATATGAAAATTAAATATAACGAAATTGATATTAATAAATGAATTCTTTGTAGTAATATATACATATAATTTTAGAAAAATATTTTAATTAGGAATATTACTTTTTAAATCATTATTTTTTGTATTTTTTTCTATTGTATGTGTGATAGATCTCATTAACCATTGCTCTGGAAATACTTCCTATAGTTTCAATATAACTTGGTTCTTGGAATCATTGGATTGATTTTTGTATTTCAAGTGGAAATTACGTTTATACATTTGCTTCACTATATCCCTCGTATTTTTATTAAAAAAAATCCCTCTTTCATTAACCTCCAACAAGTCCACTCCAAATGAACTAAGGACAAATTCATCATCATTTATATGTTTTATAATTTGTTTTTCTTAGAAAGACATTATTTTCCTTGGTTGTTGGTCCATGTAGAACATTAAACATATGAGAATTAATAGATTATTTGAAACATGATATCTAATATTCTTAAGTATATTATTAAAGAAAATTCAAAAAAAAAAAAAACTCTATTGAATGATATTTTTTCATTCTCTTGATTCATCCTTATGCAATTTTTCTATCAGGCTTTTACACTCTTTTTCACTTAAATAAAAACTTATAGAGCTTCCTCATTTTGTGGCTCTACATGACACAAAGTAACTAATAAATATTAGTTAAACCTACATATAGTTCAAACATATTAATTTTCTAAAGAATTTGCAAAGAAATTGTCTTCTCTTTTGTTTTGGATGTGTTATCATTATGTTGATCAATATTTTTTGTTACTTGAAAACCTAAACATTTTTTTATCAATATACACCTTGCACCCTTCAATACAAAAATGATTAAATCACATAATTTTTAGCTAAACCGAGGTCTAGTAGCTTATGCAGTTATGTGCATATATGTCGTTGTGTGTTTAGATTAGTAAATGCACTGGAGCATATTAATTATTTTGCACCGACAATGAAACATATTTTTTTATAAAACTTTAAATTATGACGATGCGATATAACGGAAAAAACACCACCATCATAGTAAAAAAATAAAACATAAAAATTTGAACGCAAGTTTAATGGACTTAATTATGATATTTGACAAAGGTGCACCAATGCATTACATTTTTAAAAAACGGACAGAGATGAAAGAGATTGGATCACATAAAATAAGTAGTCTCCCTACTTTACATCTCAAATTCCTTATATATTGTAAAAAAATCTATTAAATTTAAAATGTTCAAAACGAAAATCTTATTGTGAAGTTGTAGATGGAATTAAACCCTAAGGTGAAATTTTATAGTTATACAAGTAATAAGTAGCAAAGGCTTAAGATAAGTATTCATTTTTTTGTTTTTTCTATATTTTAATAAAATATAAATAGCAAAAAGGATTGTAAAACTTTTTATTAGTAAAATCAATAGTAAAATATTTACTAGGTAGGGTTTTTATTTTTTGGTAATTTTAATTAAATATAATAGAAATTACGAAAAAAATTATTAGTAAAATCAATAATATAATTTAATTTTTTTATTAGGTAGGGTTTTGAGTGAATCACCATACCAATCAAATTTTGATCTTCTAAATAATTATGTTGTTCCACAGTATTCTTCTACTCCACTTGACTTCCAATATGTCTGTCTTGCAAATGGCTCCCTTGAAATTTTTGGAAAAATAATCAAATAATGATATCAAAGAGCATTGGTGCATTTAATAGTAATATTGAATAAATTATTACTATTTATAAGACTTTATGAAATTAGATTTTGTAAAATAAATTATCCCTCATTTTTCAATTTGAAAAAAATAAAATTGTGCATTTATTTCATTTTTTCTCAAAATCGGTGCATTTCATATCAAAGCGCACTAGTGCTTAAAGCCCACTAGTGCTTTTAATAGTAATGTGCACTAATTAAGTTGACTTATCGGTGCACTAAATTTTTTAACACAGCAATATGATAAAATTCCTTTTTTATTTTTGAAATCCCAAAAACTTTTGTGGTTACTATTTCAATGCATCAGTGTTGTTATTATTTAAATGCATCAGTGTCGTTAATTTTGCAAGCACACTGATATGCTCTAAAAGTTATCTTAATTTGTATTTTCACATAAAATAACATATTCATCTTAAGTTATCATTTAGGATGCATATACATGAGTTACATTAGTTCATAGTATACATTTTTCACTTAAAGTAATCTTATTCTTGGAAAATAATTCAAAAACTATATTGAAATTCAAATTGTGATTATATGGTTATCAAAATTAATTTTAGGTATGTACACAAAATAATATTGAAGATTTTGCTCAAATGCAAGGTGAAAGTCTCATTATATCAACTGGTCTATTCCTCACATTTTGGCTCATTCCAACTTGCTCAAATTCCTTCATAGATTTTTCCCTTTCCATCTCAAGTAAGTTCAGATTTTATTTATATTTGATTATCTAGTTGAATTTATTTTGTTTTCCCATGTAATTTTGAATAAAAACGTATTTAAATTTGTAGTATCTTGACTCAAAATCGAGTTCAAAAGCAGGAAATATTCTACCACTTCAAAGACATTAGAAGCTTTTATTGTGAACAACATAATGCAAGTAGTTGGTAGATGAAAATGGAGAATCGCTTTACCCTGCCAATTGTAACATGCCATCTTCCAGCCGTAATCTTGGGTCAGTAATGATAATAATTATTTTGGTATAATGTAATTTCAAAAAATCAATTGCATAGTGCTTACTATTATCATTGATGTACTAATTTTGAATATTTTTTAAATTAGGATTCTATTGATAAAGAGTGACCCACGTACCATCTTCTAGTGCACCCTACTATAATGTCAAATTGAGAGAAGTCTACATTAAGAGTGAGACTTGTAGAGGACGCATACAAATAATGGTTGAATTAACCACCTATTCTATTCCCACTATGTCAAAATTCACCATTTAAGAACGACTACAACAATAGGAGTTCTTCATCACAAGTTAGAGATAGAGGTAATCAAATAGAGGTTGGTAAGGATGATTATTTACGGGATGTGATTGCCATGGAGGCAATGTTGTTAGATGCATTCTAGAATGATGAACTAGGTTATGATGCTCATATCATTGATATATTTTTCAAAAGTGTAAAATATGCTTCCACACCCATCTCTTTAAACCTGGCATCCAGTCAAAGTCTACCCAAATGGGGCCAATGATGTTATTGTAAACCTTGAAAGCAAAGTTTGGCATGTCCAATGCATGGTTCTTGGAAATATTTAGGTAATTATCAAGTCCCTTAGATTTTGGGAAATCTTGTCACACAATCAACATAAAAAAATTTCGAGCATAGGGAATAGGTTTTTGCACCTTAGACACAGAAAGGCAAGGAAAATTGGGTTTTTGCACCCTGGACACAGAAAGGCAAGGAAAATTTAGGTTTAGACACTAATGGAATCTTGTAGTCATATATATGGATGCCATGAAAATCCACACATGGCCTATTAAGAATATTAATGTCCTAGTATTATGGACCTCAATGCCACTAGGAAGTATTGATAAAAAAGTATGTGTCACAAAGCCCTAGAAGTGATCTACCACTTCTTACCTTCCCCCTTTTCTACCATATTTTTTTCTCTAGGTGTTGCTTATCTCCCCCTCTTCTTTCAACTATCTTATAGTGTTACCCAACTTCTTCTCCTACCCATCTACCCTTTTCCTACTCTCACCTCGTGCCCATTTTACCTTTTTCTCCACTCACCTCCTCACCTCCTCCCGCATTTCCCTCATATGGAAGTAAATTGTAAAACTATAATCATTTGGAAGTGAAATGGAAATAAAGAGGTTGGTTAATGGAAAACATATTTTCTAAATTGTGCATTGTATTACGCAAATAGAAATAGAATTATAATCCTGTAAAATAAATATGAATATTTATTTTGAAGAGATGCTTTGTCTTACAGTTGTTCAAAAACCAGAATAATGGGATCTTTAGGTACACTTTCTGTTTGTGTGCGATGGAGGATTTCTTGTATGATAAATGGTGGGTAGTATATGTCTGGTTTTAGCATTTAAACTACAGTTTAAATTGATGATAACACAAAACAACACGTGACATTGCAAATTAATCTAGAATTACTTATAAGTTGTAAACCCATCAAGAACAACATTTATTTCAATAAAACATTCGTGGACTCATTGAATTATACAAGCCAACCCATTGAATGATAAAGTTAAGCCTTTGATTCGTACATAATACCTACCTCAAATTGAACGAAAGGGCTTACATTAGAAGTGCCAAGAAATAATATCTTTCTTAAGTTGCCAGTATGCCTCACATTGAGAATATTAATTCAATGTAATTATATTCATGAGGAACAACACTTTAAATTACATTATCAATAGTACTTATGCCTCACATTGAAAATATTAATTCAATGTAATCACATTCATGAGGAACAATCCTTTAAGTTTAAGTTACATTTTCAATAGTACGTGACACCATAAGATTGACAATAAAAATAAATAATTTTTGACACCAACAAATTCAAGCAGGGACGACAATTGCAAATAAAAAATTGAGTAAAGGAGGAAAGTTTTCCCAAAATGCTATTCATGTAATTAAATAAATTGAACATCCTTGGATAATTCAGTCATTTATCTTCACCAGGAGACTTATGTATAGGATAAATTAATTGGAACACCAGAATTGAAATTAATTCAAAAGGAGAAGAAAGCAAATTGAGAACATGGTTGACGAATACAGCCATTGTCCAGAAAAGATGAGAGTTCTTTTAGCGTTAGGGTTTTGATACTGCATCTTTTTTTGCAAACCCGATTTTGTAGCCGGAATTTATCTTCAACTAAGTTATTTATCACATTTGGTAACTATCTTTTCTGGTGATTCTGAATTACTTATTTAAGTCCCATGTGGGGAGGGATGCAAACCCCTTCTAGAAACATGCAATGTCAGGGGAAAACTAGTCAAATGCCGAGAGGTCATGAGCTAATCATGTCGAAGGAAATGTTGACGGGAATGCAGTCTTTGGAGCTCAATGCGATCCCGTTTCAAAAGTAGATGTCTACTTCTAACCACACCTAACCCAAAATATGAGGAGGTTTCCCTTTTATTAGCTTCCCCATGGAGCTCGAATGTCCCTGGCATCTATTCTTATGTTATTTCTTTCTTTTATCTGAGCTGCGTCCAGGTATCACTCTACATAACAAATTTCCAGCCTTCCAGCCATCTTACAAAATGATAAAATAGAAGTATCCAATAACGCAACTCAGACAACTTAACTATGGGAAAAAACTAATCTGTGAGGAATTTTCACACAGATTAAGAAACTTAGAGAAAAGTAGATGAAGGCCAAAAAAAGGCAGGGGCTCGATATGAAGGATTGCGTCGTATATATGTGTCCGGATGCCATCTTCGAATGATACCAAAGCACATTGTAACCGGCAATGCTGATCTCCGGAAGAATCCGTGATGACAGTTCATTGTCACATAAATTAATTAACTACTCGAAAATCCACCCCATATCTTATTATGAAATATTAAACTTTCGAAAGAGACTCGCACGCGTTTGCTTTAATGGCCAATGGTCTCAGCACGTTTGTTTGTGTTACATTCAAACACGGAATCTAATAATAATTGTGTTACATCCAAACACGGAATCTAATAATAATTTTATAAAAAGTTTGCAGTATTCATGTGCACAGCTTTCGACATGGAGATTTTACTTTCTGAAAACCCATCCTAGAATGCAATAAGCATCACCGTAGCTACAACGTGATGAAAATTAGTTATGAACTGAAAAGTTCATGTCGGGTTAATACAGTAAAATTATTATGATCAGCACTAAATTACACTTGTTTTAAATTAATAAGTGTGGTTTAGTAATTAGATAAATTAAATTTACCAAAAGGTTAAATATAGAGCAATATAAAGATTATAATTTCATTATTATATTTGAATAATAATATTTAAATTATGATATTAATATATTAAATATTATTAAATAATGACTATACTATTAGTTATTTAAAAATAATATTGAAATTGTGATATTAATTAATTAATTAATTAATATAAAATATTATTAAAAAATTATATTATTAAAAAATAATTTCTTTTATTTGATTTTTACTCATCTTTTCTTAATTCATTGTAAATCACAGAAATCTTAATACAAAAACTATCATAAAATTATACCTATCTTTATTAGTGTATTATCATAAAATTATACCTGTCTATATTCGTAATTGGGCAGAAGTTTTATCTCATTGTATTGTAAAAAGTGAATCTTAACCTTAATCCGCTAGTATAATTGTATTAATCCGATTGTATGTTTTTGTTATGAGAGGTTTTAACCACAAGATTAATTGGTTCATAGAATGAAGACGATACAAGGGATTTTTATGAAAATTTTCTGCAATTTATCCGACCCCATTTCATGTTCATAGAATGATAAAAGGGCTTATCATTTTCGGATAATTATCATGAAGTTATACCTGTCTTTATTGGTCTTTGAGCATGCAAAGTTACATTTTATCTCATGGTATTGTAAAAGGTCAATCTTAACCTTATCCGATGGTATAATTGTATTAATAGCATTGTATGTTTGTGTTATGAGAGTGTTTAATCACAAGGTTAATTGTAAACTACTATAATAATAATAATTTGTTGAAAATTATAAAATAGATATTTAATTTAATTAAAAAAATATTAGCATATTTATGTTTATGGAACTAATAATAATAATAATTTGTTGAAAATTATAAATTAGATATTTAATTTAATTAAAAAAATTGTTTAAAAAAATATTAGCATACTTATGTTAATGAAACAACTATAAGGAAGCATTATCACTTATCAATATATAGATTATATGTTGCTATGTTAATATGTTTCATATTTGACTTTCTCCATTTTTTGTGCAAAAATAAAGAAACATTTCATTGGTGTACTTTATAGTACCTTCTTTTTGTAGCCTCATCAAAAATGTCCATTTCTAAGTCAAAAACAACTAAAATATGCTTATTATAATTGTTTCTACTTAATACCACATGATTGGGTCCCAATAACATATAAATTTTAATATACCATTATTCCTAAGACAATGAGTCCAACTCTAATCATAAACATTCATATAGCTAAAGAAAATAAGTTAATAAATATAGAAGGGTGTTTGCAATCTATGAGTAGAGATACAAACTAAATATTCCACATATCTAACCATGTCCATGGAAAATTTTAAGGATAAAAATTATACTATAAAATTTTGACAAGTCATTTTTAGAAAAAATGGAAATTGGTGAATCCTTTTTTGGAAAATGCATGGAAAATTAGCCCACTTGCAAACATTAGCCCCTAAAATTTTCCTTGGCGTTGTCATTATTTGGCATATAAAGTCTTGTTTCAAAGAGTAAAAATAACCATTTCACACATGAAATGATTAGAAAGATGCATATATGTATATGAATATCATTGGAAATTAGCTTATGAGGACATGAAGAATCCTCAGCTATTTAGGCCTCACATTGTTGTTGTCCAAGAAATTCATTTTCTAGCCATTGGTTGTGGCATAAATATTAGTCTCTATTGCTAGGTAAAATATCCAATTTCCACTATTACTAATCTATTTTTAAACATTTCTTTTACTACTTTTACATGTAACCTAGGAAAAACATAGGGACAAATTCTTATTAGAAAGAACTATAAGATTGAGTCTCTCATGATGAAAACCTTTATACAAACCCAATAATATTGACAATAGTAGGGAATGAATTTCAATAACTATATAAGCCATGAGTAATTCCCAAATAAATCACCTTGCCAAACTTCGAAAAAAGGATAATAATCCCAATTATTGGATCCAATGATTAACGGATGGCTCAATTCTTCCAAAGATAACAAGGGCATCTACTACAATCCAATATTGGGATGCCGTAGATTTATCATATCAAGGTAATGGAAAAGTGAAGAGAGTGAAACTTCAAGCTCTAAGGAGAGAGTATGAAACCTTAAGGATGAAGGAAGAAAACAACATTGATCATTTCATGACCAAAGCGATGGGCATTATGAATAAATTCAAATTTCATGGAGAGAACACTAAAAATCGGAAAATTGTGGTAAATTTTCTTAGAAACCTACTAAAATGATTTTGGATGGTTGTCACTACCATTGAAGATCCGAAAGACTTGTCTAAAATAACAATAAAAAAATTGATGTGTTCTCTTTTATCCCATGAATCAAGAATCAACATTGAAGAGGAACCCTTAGAACATGCCTTGAAGACATAGAAAATCATTGGAAGAGAAATAAGTAGAGGTAACCATCAAGAAAAACAACGAAAACTATACAAATATTCAACATTGCCTTAACAATCTCATAATCAAAGGGGAAGAGGAAACATATGGAAAGGAAAACCCAAAGTTCAATGTTACTATTCCAAAAGGTATGGTGACTATTAAAGTTTATGTAAAAAGAAATAGTCGTACTTGAACAAGGGAAAAAGTAATGTATCCAACACTAAAAAAAGAACATTTGGGACAATGCTCATTTCATGTCAAGAACACTAAGGAATATGACGAAAAGAATATGTAGTTTTTAGGGAATGCGTAGAATAATCATATGACAAGTAAAAGAGAATTTGTTCTGATTATTTATAGCTATATAAAATTTAAAATTTCTTTAAGAGGTGATTATTAAGTAAAATCCTTAGGTGAATGTGTTTTCTAAGTGATAACCAATCAAAATGAGAAGAAAGATATTCCACTTGTCTTCTATGTTCGTAATCTTAGGCATAACTTGATAAGTATGGGACCATTGAGTCAAATTGGCTAGAACGTTAGATTAAAAGACTCCACATGCATAATATTAGATAGGAAACCTAGTAGAATACTTATTGCAAAAGTTCAAATGACTAACAAAAAAAAATTCTCATTGAACCTAAGAAGTGTAAATCTTTCATAGTCATATGCAAAAAATGTGTCAAGCATAGATGAGACTTTGTTGGCATCTTAGTTATGGTCACCTACATTTTATGAGTCATAATCTCTTAAAAAAATAGTCAAGGTATTACCTATATTGAATGAATAAACTAATTCTTGTGAAATTTACATCCTTGGAAGACATGAAAGAGATAACTTTCTAGTATATCCCGTAGATTGTATATCCTAGTCACCAAGAAATTTGTGGTGAAAATAGTGGTAAAACTCTTGGAGGAAAATTCTTGGAGTGACGTAGAAAATGAAACAGTGGATAGCCAAAGTCTGTTTTTCCAAATAAATGACTAAGTGGAAATTTTAACAAAGAAAGTACCTCCACCAAGACTGCCAACATTAGAAGTGAAATGACAAGAAGAACAATCTAAAAATAGTTGTTCTTAGAGCAGTGAGTCAATACCTTTAGTGAGAAATCAAAGTAGTTATTCTTCTAACAGTCATGTACTAGCTCTCGAGAGAAATTGGGAAACAAGGAACGTGAGGGAAATCTATGTTTACTGTGATGGTACGGTTCAACAAGCTTAATTTTTTTAATTATCCTATTGATGTACTTACTTTGAATAAGTTAATAAAGAAGAACATTAGGTATATATCATGGATGAAAATATTTAAGCCAACGGAAGAAATGATACATGGGATCTTGTTAATCTTCCAACAACCAAACCGACATTGGTGTTAAGTGTGATTATAATACATAATTAAATGATAAAGGCAAGGTAGAGAAACATAAAACAGGGCTAGCTGCAAAAGGCTTTTCTCAACCACCTAGTATTGAATATCATAAAACATTTTCTCTAGTAATAAAACTAGATATCATGGAGTTATTTTAGCTATTACAACCCATGACAAATTGCCAATTTACTAGATGAGTGTGGCCTCAACCTTTTTGAATGGAAATTTATAAGAAGAGGCGTAAGTAGACCATGCGCCATTATTTGAAGTAAAAAGACATGAGTATAAATCATATAAGCTAAAGAAAGTGTTGTATGGATTGAAGAAACAACCAAGAGCTTGGTACAATTGAATTGACTATCTTTTTCTCAATGATAGGTTCTATATGAGCAATAATGAACCCACTCTTTATACCAAGTGAAATTAGTAAGGTAAGATTTGCGTAGTATGTCTTTATGTTGAGGATATGACATACACTAGAAATGTGATGTTAGATGACTTCAAAGGTACCATGAAAAGAGAGTTTCACATGGCAGATCGTAGCCACATGAAATACCATTTTATGAATTCAAGTTATGCAATCTACTCAAGGCATTTTAATATGTCAATAAAAGCATGATATAGATAACTTGAAGGGTTTAGGATGGACAGATGAAAAGAAAAAAAACACATATGTCAACAAAAACATGATTTAGATAACTTAAAGGGTTTAGGATGGACAAATGCAAACTACAACATCATGCCTCACAGTATCTTTGAAATATATTGTTACAAATAGAGAATAAATTAACTTCTATTTTTTGTGACAACATTTTAGCAATTACATTGTTCAAAAACCATGTGCTTGACTAGAAAAATAGACACATTGACACTCATTATCACAATTTTATAAAATGAAAAAAAAATAGTTAAACTTTAATTAAATATTAAAATATTTCATAACAAATCAAACAATTCAATCAATAAATTCCACATAACAATAGATGTTGCTCTCAAATTCCATCAATACACACAAATTAGCTAATATTCTCATATCTTGTTCACTATTATTGGAAAACCCTCTATAATGCCTACTAATCTCCTGATATCTTATTCATTGTTATTGGAAAACCCTCTCTAATGTAGCATGTGAAGCTGTCTTACTGATCCAAATTTGAACAGGAATGTAACAAATTACAGATATAACCATAAATACAAAGATGTAGAAGAAATAACACTTCCTTTGATTAATATCAAATAATGAAATATGCTTAAAAACAGTATGGAAATGAGACTAGCTCGGCGATGATAGCTTATCTTTCAGAAGAGATGTGGTGGTGTTGAAGTCTCAAATTTATGCTGCTCCAACATGGGGGATAACCAACCGATTTGGACCTTACATAAAACTCCTTTTCCGTTTGAATTGGTGGCTCCAACTGTGGATGATGGGAACAGTTTCCCAGTGTGGGTTTTAAAATGAGAGTGGGCGGCTTTCAAGCGATTGCAGTAAGGATAGTGATAACTAAATGGCCTACTCTATCATGCAAATCTCTAGCTAACTTAATCTAATACAAACTCGGGTATTCTGTGTGATATGCGATCTAAAAAGATATATGTTTGACATGTGATAATAAAGATCAATCATGCATTAAACAGAGGTGATAACGTGTAAAGATAATTTCTTTGACTAAATAGCTAGTCAAAGAAATGTATAAACTATATCACATATATGTTATGATTATATACGAAAATAAACAATTTCAGCTAGGCATCATATAGTAGTCCAATTAATGCATAATGAAAATAATATATCTCATATACAATTCATGAAAATGAAGTGTTATGACTAATTGAACAGAAACACAACTAATCATACAAGATAGAACTACCATATGTGTGAAGTTCTACTCATTTGACTAATGACATAGATCAACTCCTTTCTTCAGATCAAATTATCTTCCAAGTATACAATAGTGTATCAACAAAGGAAAGTAGTCTGATATTTAAAAGAATCGCCCATGTTCTATAATTTTATCAAGGCATTCAAAACTTACAGAAGTGCATTCTTTGAAAATGTTTTTGTTAAAATTCTGGACCCTTCTCTAAATGCATGAGAAGGGTATAAATACTATTCTAACTAATGTTCAAAAATAGATTATATAAAAATTTTAGGAGCTTTCAAACAACTGTCCTTCTAACTAGTCAACTAACTCTAAAAATAAAAGTGACTTGATGAGCAAAGGTTATAATGATAACTTTCTTTCTGCAAGCTTCTCTTTTAAATCGCATATATCAGCCATCAGTTTCACTTGAGGAGGTGACCCAAATGGTGTTCTAACCTATCCTATGAAAATAGCATCTGTGAGAGGTGGCATCATCCATTGAGTTGAATGGAGTGAGAAGTTGAGGGTCATGATTTGGCTGTGTGGCTTGACAAGGTATTGCCAATACACCTCCCAGTTAGTCTTTTCTAACTTTGTGATTACTTCCCTTTGGATTTTCGCTCTTTCCTTCCATCTTTTATGCAAGTCATTTAAATCTGGCAGTATTTTTGGGTTACCTTCTTTCACCATGTTGGTGGCATGCAAAGTGTGGTTTACTTCTTTTACTATGTTCTTTGACACCCCTGCTGCTCTTAGCACTACTAATTCAGCTTGCTTGATCCGCGCATCTCAATCCGTGAATAGAATATCCTTATGCATCTCCTAAATCTTAGGCAGATTAGCTCTCCTTCCTTCTTTTGTTTCTTGCCTTTCAATGAATTCTGAAATCCTTCTATTTAGATCATTAAATTCAGTTCTTTGGTCAATCGCCTTATCTGTTAACTGATCATTAGTGACTAGATAAGGAGTGATCTTCAACATTCTTTGGAAAAATTGCTCTTGTTGTTTTGATAGGAGGGAATTTAACTCTAATGCCTCTTTGATGAATTCATCGATAGTAGGGACATATTCATTTTTCCATGGCTTCTTGCAATTCTTTAATTTGCATGTTCTTTGCAGAAATGTCTTCTTCATGGCTTAACTTTAACGCTTCCATATTCTGCTACAATTGAGCGATTTGTTCAACAGCTTTCTGGTTCACATTTGCTTTTTCAATTTGCAGTTGTTGCTCGAGCTGCGTTATCTTCTCTTTCTTATCCCTTAACAAAATAGATAACTTCGTAGCTTTATCCATTGTGGCAGTTGGATATGCCCCTGTAAACTATGACGGGTTGGTCAACATTTCAGCTGGATTGGAAGGAATATCCTTCTAGACTATGTCCATTGGCTCATTCCCAGGCAGGATCTCGGGTGTCTCTACCCTCATTCTTTTCCTCTATCTCCTTACTACAGCCTTGTGAAGTGGGTTGTAGAACACATCTAAAGGAGGGATTTCAGTCACCTTTAGGACAATTTCTGATGTGGGCAAAGTAGGAATGATTTCTATCTACTACGAACCTGTCCCTTGCTCATCCATCTGCTCAGACTCTATAAATTTTTGGGTATCCAAAGGAGTGTGATATTTTGTGGTTTCCTGGGTGTCTGTTGTCTTAAGAATCCCTTGTATTTTCTTATTGAATTGTTCCTACTCCTCCAAACTACTTCTTTTAATCTCAGAACCGGTATCTTTAGTCAGGTCACTTATGACCTGCTTTTTGGCTAACTTCCTGCTGGATTTCGTTGTATTCTGAGTGTCTTGGGCTTTCCCTATATCTAGCGCTTTCCCTGTGTCCACTTGAGAATATATTCGAGAATTTTGTCCCTCGTTGTTGACAATTACACTAGGTGTAGGTTTTCCTCAGTTTTTAAGAAATGCAATGGAATTATTTCAAGTCTTTTGTTTCTGAATTCTTGAAAACTTTCAAAATCTTCGGGACTCATATTTTCCCTTGCCCACTCGAATGCTTGTTCCAATGATTCAACTGACTGTAAAAGGTATTAAGAATTATTATCGTCATGGTTAAAGGGCTTAATCTTCACCATAGTAGTAATATTATGTGCTACTTTGTTATCAAATTGCCTTTTTCGTGGAGTATGGAGCCGGAGGCTCTCTAGGCTTAGTGATTCCTTGGTTAATGCATTGTTAAAATTTGCTAACAAAAAGAAACCACACTGAATGGGAAAATATAGCCACACTAACTTTTTATTATCTTTTAGGGTCTTGGTCAAGCCTTTTCCCATAGTCTAGTGGGTTATTTCTCTTGCTAATAGTTTATCAAAGACATACAAAGGGACGACATGCGGGTCTGGTGTACTGCCAAAAACCATGATGTATGTAAACCATTGCTCAACAAACTACTTGCCTACTACAAGAAGGTCTGTAGCAGCTTCTTTGGAGAACCTAGGGGCTTTCTTATTAAAAATCAATTGATACAATGGTAAAATAACAGCATGGCATACTTTATAAAAATGGGGTATATAATGGGATTCCCAAATTTGTTTATGGCTAAGATGGATAGGATAGGTGTCCTGCAAACTCCATTTCCAACCCATGATTAGAAATTTAGTACAGAAACAGATGGCATTCGTGATGTATTCACTGGAATAAAATGGAAGAAGGTTCTCTATGGAGGAGGATTTCTTCTTACAATACTGGGAGATGGCAATGGTTAGGTTTTCAGATAGGATAGTGGCCCAATTCATTATGTGGGAATTGACATAGGCATCAATTAAAGGAATCCATTCCATGGAAAACTTAGCATTATTAGGTAATCCATAAAGCCTACATAACATAGAAGTTGCATAGTTGTATGGATTTGCTAAGGAGGCTACAGGATACATACCCGTTTTATGATATTTGAACTTGTTCTTCAATACCCTCCAACACTGGATCATCTAGAAAGGTTCTTTGTTTTTCTTTGAAAAGTTGGATAGGTATGACTTGTCATATATGTCCTGAGGGTCAGGTATATGGTACATTTTCTTTAGGTCTTCAGCTTTGAATGACCCCATGAGATCCATCCTCGAGTTCTCGGATTTCCTATCTTCAATAGTGAGATTTTCCACCACCCACCTAATCATATCAGTATATGGGAGTATTTTCACTCTCGTTCCTATTCTATAAAGAAAGGAACATGAAACATCTTTGATTTGGACTACCAAAGGTTTTATTGAGTTAGTCGTTGCCATTATGACAATAATTTTTGGACGCTCATCTTCAAGCATGTTTTATATGACTTCCCATGCTGTCGCTCCCCCATTGGCTCTACAAACTATATCAGAGAATATAAGCGAATATAGGCAACATTTCCGATAGCTCAGACTTTGTAATTCTCTGTTTTTTCTCATTTTGCATCACCTTTAACAATGCCATGTATTTTTAACCTTGCTTGAAATGGAAGAGATATATCAGCGTAGACGATATAGGGAAATTAAGGTTGAAAGCTCTCTTAAATGACTTTGAATCATGGGATGATTTTGAATGAGATATTCAGCATTAACTAGCCATAACTTGAAACATCATTACCTCTCCTTGGGCTGCTAAACAATAATTATCCTATCAAACCTCTCATTATTATATTAAAACATAGTAACTTCCCATGCTTCATGCTTTATTCGTGCATTGCAACTTTTAAACGTTGTAATATAGCGTTCCCTAGAGATAATGTGAAATGCGATTGCGAAAATCGTAATATCGAATTTCGCAAATCGTTAAAGGATGGCAAAATGGCATGCATTATTTACTTGCAACTCTGCAAAGTGAAATCGTGTGTTCTCAAGGTGTTCTGATCGGAATATCGCAACAGGGGGTTTCATCGCATATCGCATTTCAAGATTTACTTAAAGATGTTTATAATTATCACATGGAAAACTGTGAAATGTGATTTGTGATAAAGATCCTAAGCTTGGGTTGTTTTCTAAGGGTTTCAAGGCAATTTCTTAGAGTTAGGATTTATTTTTCAAAGATTAAAAAATTTAAAAGGGGTCCCCATTTATATGTCAAATATCAACTATTACTCGTATAAATGGGGGGGTTGTTACATAGTACAACAATTGGCGATTCACTTGGGAGAACCAGCTATCTCTGATTGATCTTTTGAAATTTCTAAAACTTTCAAAATAAGAAAAGTTATAGGGATAATAATTATATGAGTTATAAACTAAACCATATTCCTCTGAAATCATAATCACTCACTTAATCTATCTATTCAACTACTTTACTCTTGTAGTGATAAAAATACAAATGTTTGCATTAGTCAATTTTAAGATTTTAAAGAGATATAGCAGGTTCCTTCTACAGATTATTTTTTGGTTTCTCATTTATCACAGATAAAGCCTCTACTTCTAGCAGGTGTTCGTAGCCTCAACAGGGTTACCTCTTAACCAACAATGATTTATTGTCCCATCTGAAACAATTTTCAAAATTCAAAATGATATTCATTTTCTTTTTATTTTTTCTTTGGAACTTTCTTTTCTTTTTGTAATTTTCTTTTGAAATTTAAAAGACATTGTCTAGGCTTGGTAACGCAATAATGATAATCCCATTCACTAGTTGTAACTAAACTGAACAAGCTGGCTCTTAATGAGACCCCTTGTCCTTTGATTGATTAGATCATTGGCTATTACCTTGTTTTGATATGCAGTTTTGGTAATATCAGTTTAATTATTCCGCTATGATCATGGTAAACAAGCTCGTAATGAGACTTATTATCTTTTAAGTTTTATGTATTTTAGAATTACACTATGGAAAAATAAAATTTTATCTGATGGGGTGAATCATTAGCCCTTTTAAAGAGTTTTGGATGATAATGATAGAGTTTTGAGATGTGTAGAAAGTCCTTACTAGGTTATAGATTCTTTTCTTGACTAATAACAAGACATCTATACTTTATAAAGGTAAGAGCTTGTTCATCAAACAAATGTTTTTAGCAAGGTCAATTTTTTCAAAGAAATGAGCTTCATTTTGATACTCAAATGCTCTAGTTATTTCCTTAACTTTTCCTACTTATAGAAGTGAAAAATCAAAATATTATCAGAGATTTTATTTTGAGAAGCCAAAAGTAAATACTACATTAACGTTTATTTTCCTAAGAATCTTAAAGACAATATGATACAAAAATAGAAGAGGTTGTCTTCTAGGAAAAGTATTTTTTTTCAGAATTTTCCCATTAACGGGCAAGGAATCCACTTTACCTAACAAGTCTTGCAAAAGAAATGTTGATTGACCAATTTTCTCAATGATTTGGAATGGTCCAAGCCACAGTCTTTGGAACTTGGTATGCTTACCTTTTTCCTCATGTGCTTTGTCCCATTTCAAAACTAGATCACCTACTTCAAAAGTTTTATGACTAGCAGAGGTTGTATCAAAAGAGGCTTTGACTAACTGTTGATGATGGGAATGGGTAGCTTTAGCCTTTTCTCTTTCTTCTTCAAGTTTAAGGGTTTGAAATTGTATTACTTGAAGACAAGAGGAATGATTTTCATTCATAAATTTCTCTAGGGCAAGAGATGGGATCGTTAAGTTTGTGGGGAGAACTGTTCTTTTCGATAAACTAAAGCAAAAGGAGAAGAACTGATTGAGGCCTTCTGTATTACTCTATCTACCCAAAGAGAAAATGTCAATGCTTTGTGCCAATTCCTATGATTTTGCTCTATAGTCCTCTTGATGATTCTTATAAGGTTTTTCTTTGTTGATTCAGCTAATCCATTACCTTATGGATAATAGTTGGTTGAGTACTTCAATTTGAAACCTCTTTTCAAAAAAATTCTACAATAGTATTTCCAGGAAAATAAGATGCATTATCAAACATTAAAGTTGTGGGTAGGCCAAACCTTGTGATTATGTACTGATTAATAAAGTCTGTAATACTTTCAGTATTAGCTACCTTTAGTGGGATAGCCTCTACCAGGGTATCATGCACATCAAATGGAGATAATATGACCAAGTCACGACCCTGGGAAGTTGGTTTCGCAACTAACCTCAATGGGGCCCATAAACTCTTGGTGTTACATCTCCTCAAGTTAGGTTTTTGGTTGTTTAGGGTTTGCTCTTATTGTTCAATAATAAAAACACCGTTAAGCCTCATTGTAACACAGTTCAGAGCCATGTAGCCACCACATCTCTTCTTAGAGATAAGCTACCATCGCTGAGATTGTCTCATTTCCATACTGTTTGTAAGCATATCTCAATATTTGATATTAATCAAAGGAAGTGTTATTTCTATTGCATATATGTATTTATGGTTATATCTGTAATTTGTTGCATTCCTGTTTACATTCAAATCAGTGGTATCAGAGCAGTCTGCTCTTTCTATGTTTTTCTTTACATGTCCCCATTGAGGTTGGGATATAAGGAGTTACGGTTCGAACTGGTCGAACCTTTCCAAGACTAGCCTTATAAATCCTGACAGCCTCCCATGGAGGAACAAAAGAAAGATGAGAGAGCACGAGATCCTATCACACTATTGCTCGAGAAGGCCTTTCAGAAGTAATGGAACACGATGATGGATAGCTTTTCCCAGATCCTTCAACGGTTGCCCACCAGTGGCACATCCACATCCAACAACCACTCTGGAGGCTTCACATTATTTAAGGTACAAGTAACTTTGACATTCCCATATTTGAGGGCCAAATAGACGCAGACATCACAAATAAATGGTTGAATCTGATAGAAGGATATTTTTATGTTCATGATTTTACAAGCTAAGAAAAGATTACTTTTGTGCTTCTCAAAACCGCCCCCCATGCCAAGGACTAGTGGAAAACCTATTTTGAGCAGATGGATGAAAGTACGAACTCACTTTTTTCAACCACTCCCACTTGGAATTCATTCAGGGACACCATCAAGGAGAAGTACTACCCTTCAAGAGCTATGAGGACAAACACATAAAGTGGACCACGCTACTCTAGGGAAGGGACCAAGATGTGCCAGAGTTTACCAATGTTTTTCATACCTTGCAAACGAAGTGGCTTACATTGCGATATTCTTCATGCAGGCCACCATAATGGCCATCTTTGAGAATCCGTCGACGACCAAAAAAACATAGTCATTTCCATGCTTAGTAGAAGGAAGGCTTGACATGTAATCAATGGATATGGATTCCCAAGGTCGACTAGGGGTGGGCAGCGGAGTATAGAGAACTTTCTTCTTGATGGTCAGTTTGGCGATGATGCAGGCAGTGTGGGATCCGATGTACTTCTCGACATCCTGTCGAAGATTCGACCAATAGAAATACTTTTGCAGTATTCGAACTAATTTCTTGACCCCAAAATTCTCAGTGGCCTGACTGTAGTCCGCTTCCCAAATCATCTTCGCACGCTCACTTGAAGGAACACAGAAATGTCCCATATGGCATAATAGGTCATTCTAGAGGTGAAAGCCTAGAACTTGCAAAAATTCCCAAGAGCATATGGTATGTGTGGCCAAATTCTGGGTTGCTTTTGTAGAAAAGTGGCCAATCAGAAGTCTTGTGCCCACAAGAGTTGAGCACAGTAGTTAACGCCATGATCGATGATCAGCTAAGGTAGTCTGTAACATTATTTATTTTTCCCTTCTTGTACTTGATATTCAAATGGAATTGGTGCAGGTATGTGGACCACATCTAATGCTAATCATTCTGCAACTTCCCTTACATCTGTATGAGTTGCAGGGGTCAGTGGTCTATGTGGATGACCATTTCCTTCCCCAAAATGTAATGCTTCCATTGTCGGCAAGCTTGCATAATGGAATACATCTCTTTATCATAAGTAGGATACTTCTGGACCGTGTCTAAAAGTGTCTCACTGTGATATGCCACTGGATGTCACTATTGAGTAAGGACTATGAAGTGTAAAACTTCCGGATAACAGAAATATATATATATAAATACTTTTATTAATAAATGAATTACAGATGATGTCTGATTACAATGGGGCTCCTGGCTTAAATACCGCCATGGACACCCTTTGGGAAAGGGCATGATCTTATGATCGTGCCCTTTCGTCTAATTAAAATTAAAATTAAATAATAACCTAAAATTAACTAATTTTGTACATAACATTGCCTTCCTCTCGAAAGAATGCTTTGTCCTCAAAGCATACGTAACGACGGATGTTGTTGAAAAAATGCTTCATTCTCCCAAGAAGCTTCTTCTTCGGGCAAGTCCTTCCACTTGATCAGATATTCCTTGATAGTACGATAACGAAGCTTCTTTTCTCTAGTAGACAAAATACCTTCTGGTTCTAGAATGACTCTTCCTTCATCATCTAGGGATGGAAGTGTTGTTTGTGCTGTTTGATTGTTACCTAGTGCCCTTTTTAGGCAAGATACGTGGAAGACGTTGTGAACACGACTTGTCTCTGGAAGGCTTAAACCATACGCAACTTGGCTAATCTTTTTGTTGATCTGATAAGGTCCATAAAACTTTGGTGCCAATTTGTTTTTTCCCTTTTGTTTTAAGGATAATTGTTTGTATGGTTGGAGCTTAACAAATACCCATTCTCCAACTTCAAACTCTCTTTCGGTTCTGTTACGGTCTGCTTGTTGCTTCATACGATTCCTTGCATTATTTAGGTTTTCTTTTAATATTTGGACGATTTTTTGGGTTTCTTCTAGTTGATCTTTAACAGCAGGCAGATTTGTTTGGACAATAGCTAGATCTTTCCATTTCGGGGGTTCATACCCATATAGGGCTTGAAATGGCGTCATTTTCGCTGATGTATGATAAGTGGAGTTATACCACCATTCAGCAAGGTGTAACCATTGAGCCCATTTATTTTGTTTTTCTGTAGCGTAGCAACGTAGGTAGGCCTCCAAACATTTATTGACAACTTCTGTTTGGCCATCTGTTTGTGGGTGATAAGCGGAACTCATATTTAGTTAAGTTCCTATATGGTTGAACAATTCCTTCCAGAAATTACCTTTGAACTTGGCATCTCTATCACTTACAATGACTTTTGGAAAACCGTGTAACTTATATATATTTTTGCAAAATATTTCAGCGATTTCTTTTGCTGAGTATGACTTCTTTATTGCCATAAAGTGAGCATATTTGGTGAGTCTGTCGACTACTACGAAAATCTTGTCCTTGCCTTCAGATACTGGTAATCCTTCAATAAAGTCCATCGAGATTTCCTCCCATTTCTGGTTTGGGATGTTTAAGGGGTGAAGTAATCCTGGTGTCGTAATATTTTCGCTTTTATTCCTTTGACATGTATCGCATTCTGCTACATACTTCTGAATATCACGATTCATCCCCTTCCAAAAGAAGGATTGACGTGCATTGTAGTATGTCTTAAAGAATCCTACGTGTCCAGCTGACGGTGAGTCATGTGATTCCTTGAGTATCTTAAACTTAAACTTGGAATTTGTATTTAGATATATTCTTCCCTTATACCATAAGATATCATTCTTCCACTCAAATTTTGAGTTATTGGGAAGGTTATTGATTATTGCTGTTACTTCTGGATCCTTGGCATACTCACTTCGAATTTCGTTAAGCCACTCAGGAACAACAACCGACATTGCAAGTAGTGTTGATTCTTCATCTTTCCTGGACAAGGCATTTGCTACTACATTGTCTTTACCCTTTTTATGTAATATTTCCAAGTCAAAAGCGGCAATTTTTTCAATCCATTTTTGTTGTTCTTCGGAAAGTTTTTTTTGTTGAAGGAGATGTTGGAGACTATTATGGTCTATTCGAATAGAAAACTTACTTCCCAAAAGATATTGCCTCCACTTAGCTAGTGCGTGCATGATAGCGAGCATTTCTTTCTTGTATGTGGATTTGAGGCATTCTCTTCTATTGAGCTTCCTACTTTCAAAAGCTATTGGATGTCCTTGTTTCATTAGTACTACACCTATACCGAATCCAGAAGCATCACACTCAATGATAAATGGTTTAGAAAAATCTGGTGTTTCTAATACGGGAGCATTAGACATAATTTCTTTTAATTTTTCAAAACACCTTCCTGCTTCCTCATCCCATAGAAATGAATTCTTCTTTAAAAGATTTGTTAGAGGTGCAGTTATATGTGAAAAGATTTTAATAAACCTTCGGTAATATCCCGTCAAACCTAAGAACCCTCTTAGCTTGGATATATTAACAGGTTTTGTCCATTCTTTTATGGCTTTGATTTTGTTAGGGTCCACCTTTACACCTTCATGGGATATAATATGTCCAAGATATTCTACTTCTTCCTTTCCGAAGGTACATTTGGATTTTTTTGCGTAAAATTGGTGTTCTTTAAGTAGTGTAAGAACCTTATCCAAATGTTGCAAGTGCTCCTTCCAAGTTTTACTGTAAATTAGAATATCATCAAAGAATACTAATACAAACTTTCTGAGATGTGGGCGAAATAATTCATTCATAGTTGCTTGAAACGTTGCTGGTGCATTGGTCAATCCAAATGGAATTACTTTAAATTCATAATGACCTTCGTGTGTTCAGAATGCGGTTTTTGGTATGTCTTCTAATCTTATTCTAATTTGATAGTAACCTGATCTTAGGTCCAATTTTGAGAAATACCTTGCGCCATGTAGCTCATCCAACATTTCGTCGATAAAGGGGATTGGAAACTTATTTTTAATTGTTATTTTGTTTAATCCCCTATAGTCAATACATAGCCTGAATGACCCGTCTTTCTTCCTTACCAACACCACTGGAGCAGCATAAGGACTTTTACTTTTCGAGATGATTCCACACCTTAAGAGGTCTTGGATTAGTCTCTCGATTTCTGTTTTTTGGTGATGTGGATATCGGTATGGCTTGATGTTAACCGGGTCTGATCCTACCTTGATTTCTATTGTATGCTCAATTTCCCTATTAGGCGGCATCTTTAGAGGTAAGTCTTGAAATACTTCTTCGTGCTTCCTAATTAGTTCTTGTATCTCTGGTGACTCTTCACTCGTCATCTCTGCGGATAACATTTCTAACTGATGACATTGTACTACATAAGTAGGTGCTCCATTTATTATTTAATTTCAATTTTAATTAGACGAAAGGGCACGATCATAAGATCATGCCCTTTCCCAAAGGGTGTCCATGGCGGTATTTAAGCCAGGAGCCCCATTGTAATCAGACATCATCTGTAATTCATTTATTAATAAAAGTATTTATATATATATATTTCTGTTATCCGGAAGTTTTACACTTCATTGGTATCAGAGCGGTCGAATCCCACACCTGTGGTTTCCACCTGTGTCTCTCCCACACTATCCTCTGATACCAATGAAGTGTAAAACTTCTGGATAACAGAAATATATATATATAAATACTTTTATTAATAAATGAATTACAGATGATGTCTGATTACAATGGGGCTCCTGGCTTAAATACCACCATGGACACCCTTTGGGAAAGGGCATGATCTTATGATCGTGCCCTTTCGTCTAATTAAAATTAAAATTAAATAATAACATAAAATTAACTAATTTTGTACATAACAGACTACCCCAATAGCATAATCATAGGCATCTGTCTCAATCTCAAATGGTTGTTGCAAGTCTGGTAATGTGAGCATTGGTGCAGAGAAGACGCGATGTTTCAACTTTGCGAATGCCTTCTATTGAGATTCATACCAAAATAATTTTTCTTTTGCTCCCTTTGTTGACTCGACTCAAGGGCCAAGTCATATGAGAGAACCCCAACACGAACCTACAGTAGAAATTGGCAAGACCCAGAAAGTTGTGTAGCGATGTCAAAGTGGTTAGGGCTAGCCAATCCCGAATGACTTAGATCTTAGATGGATCCACATGCACCCCCCATTCATCAATAATGTATCCGATATAATGAGCCTAGGTAATGCCAAAAGTACATTTCTCCATATTGGCACACAACTTGTGTTTCTACAGTGCTTGGAGAACCTGTCAGATGTGGTGGGGGTGCTCTTCCCAACTCTGGCTGAAGATCAAGATGTCATCCAGGTATACCACTATAAATGAGTTGGTGAATGGCCATAAGATGTCATCCATGAGCCTCATGAAGGTTGCAGGAGCATTCGTCAACCTGAAAGGCATAACCAACCATTAAAAAAGGCCCTCCTTGGCTTTGAAGGTAGTCTTCCAGACATCATAGGGTTTGATTAGTACCTAGTGATATCCACACTTCAAGTCGATCTTGCTGAAATATTTTGCTCCCTTGAGTTGGTCTAGAAGCTCATCAATCCGTGGTATCGGGTACCTATTCTGAATAGGTATCTTATATAGTGCCCGATAGTCAATACAGAGTCTCTAAGTCCCATCCTTCTTATGTACCAACATGATTGAGCTACAATAGGGTGATGAACTAGGACAAATGTGACCTTTCTGGAGCAACTCCTGAATTTGCCTCTTGATTTCATCATTTTCCATAATGGAGCGTCGATAAATTGGTCCATTAGATAACGGCACACCTGGGGTTAGATCGATGGAGCACTTGACCTCAGAGTGCAGAGGCACCCCTGTGAGAGAGGTGAAGATTCCTTCATACTCCTCCACTACTTTGTCCGTCTATTGTTGTCATGTGGAGGGGCCTTGTTTGGAGGTCGTGGTCACTGTCTTCTTCTTTCCATGAGGGTGTATCATCACGAAAACAAATTTTCGGTCTTTGATATTAGCTTACTGCATTGTCTCGCAATAACCAGGGAGATGGCAGTAGGCAGGGCTACCTCTGGTATCCTGTACAACTTATTTCCTAATGTAACAATGACAACATGAGGCCTTGACTCATACACAACATGTCACTTCCACAAGTATGGTTGCCTTAACAATACATCATAAACATCAAGGGGAGCAATATCACATAATACCTCATCTGTGAAGGGCTTGATGTTGTATGGAAGGTGACATTGTTGGATCACGCGCAAATCTCATCCTTGGTGAAGCCACCCGATGGTATACAGTTATAGGTGTGTTGTGGTCGGTAAGTCCAACTGCTTCACGACCTCTATTGCAATGAGGTTCTTTTGGCTCCCACTGTCGACAATGAACTGTAGTGAGGAACCCTTCACCCATATATGGGAGTGGAAGTGACGTTCCTCCTCCTCTGGATCTTTGTGTTCCTCCATTTGGATCTTTGTGGTGGCGATAATGGTGTTGGGCTGTGTATCAATAATCTACTTCCCTTTGCCATTCCCTTTGTTGGGTTTTGACTCAAAGTCAGAACATGCATCTGATTCTGAAGCCTTTAGCTCGGCCACCAGTGATTGCTTGGCCCGCCACTCACTTGTGTTGTGGGTGGAGCTCTTATGGAACTTACACCACTTTCCCATGTCCTTCTTTGGCTTCGTAGGTTTTCTTGGGCCATCTCGCCTTGACGTTTTCCTTTATTATGTGGTTTGGGGGTACCTTTCCCTTGCTCTGGATTCACAAATCCAAAGTCTCGCTTCCTCTTTTTAAACTTCCGCTCAATCTTGACAGTGTATCAGTACGCTGTCCCAAGCGATGAGATGTCGAGGAACTCCATTTTATCCTAGATGTATCTATGTAGGCAGTTGCAGTACTTGAGTACCAAATGTTTCTCAGAATCCTTGCTGCCCAACTTTGTTTGCAAGGTATGAAAAACATTGGTAAACTCTGGCACATCATGGTACCTTCCCTAGAGCAGCATGGTCCGCTTTATGTATTTGTCCTCATAGGTCCTGACAGGGTAATACTTCTCCTTGATGGTGTCCCAAAATGAATTAACCGTGGGAGTGGTTGAAAAAAGTGAGTTTGTACTTTCATCCTTCTACTCACAATAGGTTTTCCACCAGTCCTTGTGGTGGGGGCAGGTTTGAGAAGTGAAAAAGTAATCTTTTCTCAGCTAGAAAAATCATGAACAGAAAAATATCCTTCTATCAGATTCAACCATTTATCTGTAGCATCTGCGTCTTTTTGGCCCTCAACTATGGGAATTTCAAAGTTACTTGTACCTTAAAATATGTGGAGCCTCCAGAGTGGTTGTTGGATGTTGATGCGCCATCGGTGGCAACCGTTGAAGGATCTAGGCAAAGCTATCCATCATCGCATTCCTTTGTTTTTCAAGGGCCTCCTCGAGCAATATTGTGATAGGATCTCCTACTCCCTCATCTTTCCCTTCTTCCTCCATGGGAGGCTATCATGATTTACGGGACTGGTCTTGGAAAGGTTCAACCAGTTCCAGCCCTAACTCATATCCTGACCTCGTTGGGGATATACAAAGAAAAACATAGAAAGAGTGAACTGCTCTGATTCAACTAATCTGAATGTAAACATAAATGCAAACAATTATAGATATAACCATAAATACATATATGCAACAGAAATAACACTTCCTTTGATTAATATCTAATATTGAAATATGCTTACAAACATTATGGAAATGAGACTAGCTCAACGATGGTAGCTTATCTCTGAGAAGAGATGTGGTGGCTACATGCCTCTGAACTACGTTAAAATGAGGCTTAATGACATTTTTATTATTAAATAATAAGAGCAAACCCTAAACAACCAAAACCCTAACCCGAGGAGATGTAACACCAAGAGTTTATGGGCCCTGTTGCGGTTAGTTGGGAAACCAACTTCCCAAGGTCATGACTTGGTCATGTTATCTCTCCGAGGACTACAACAATAAAAACAACTTATCAAAAGTCATTTTCGGTAGTTGCCAAAAAATCGTTGTTTAGGGCCTCAAAACGACTCTGGAAGTTTAGGACCCGAAAAACTGCTAAAAATAATAAACTGTGCTACAATTAAGGAAACTAAAAAACTAAAAGAGAAAATGGTGGTGGTCCAAGTGGAATTGGTGGGTGGCCACCATTATCCAACTCAGATAACATACCTTCAAAAAATAGAGTTTATTATTATTATTATTTTAAAAATGGCCTACAGTGACACAATTAACGATGGTCTCATATTTCTTGTTTCATATATATATATATATATATATATATATATATATATATATATATATATATATATATATATATATATATATATATATATATATATATATATATATATATATATATATATATATATATATTCAGTCTTCTATTATAAGTAGTAGGGCCTATCTCCATTCTTTGTATGCAAGTTTAGTCCAGAGAAACAATGGAGAAATTCATTTTCATAATAACACTCAAGGATAATTCATTAATCCCTAAATTAATTATTTGGAAATGATCTTATTTTTTGTCTTTTTGTCTCAATAGTGTTTCAATATTTAAAATTTTCAAGGGATTCCCACACGTTTTCATTATTCAGAATAATCTAATTGATGTTGAATAATGATTATGAGTTTATATAAAGGTCTTCAGCTTTCTACACAGAAAATCTACTTTCTAAAAGCTAATCCCAAGTTGCAAGAAGCATCACGATGTTAACTAATCCTTCGGGATTGTTATTGTATAATATGTAATTAGTTTTACATTCCATTTTTATAGTTAATAAGTTACCGAGACACAACTGTCTCGTACCTAGATTGCACATGTATAAATAAGTAATTTTATCATTAATATGATGCTCTTTCATTGTGTTCTTTCATTGTGGAGTTTATTTGGGCTTGTACAGTGGTATCAGAGCCCTGGTTGAGTTGTTCCTAAACTCCATGTATTTGAAGTCTATGGCATAAAGGAGATGTGGAGCGTGAATATTGTGATGATAGAGTGCAGCAGACGGTTAACCCAGTGGAGCAATGTAGTGGAATGCCCAAACTATTGACTGTTTGTAAGTTTTATATCTTTCAGTCATAAAGAAATATGATTGGAGAAATTCAATGGCATAAGTTTTTTTTAACATATCCTTAGAAGTTAAAATACATGTTGGAGTTTTGAGTGTTTGTTATTCTCAATAAAAATTTCCTAGACTAAGTCAAATGCCAATAATTGTTGGATTGTTTGATAAAAGTCTAAGTTACATGCATCCAAGGGTCACTTGTTGTTTTAATTTTGAGAGGCTTGTATAGTTTATTTGCATTTACTACATCAAACAAGAGTTTACTTATAGTGAATTTTCTGAAAGATAGTATTTGCACTTACGGAATTAAACAAGAGTTTAATCACAGTAAAATTTCTAAAGGATAATATTTACATTTACTACAAACTGGAGTTTTTACTGAAATATTTTAAGAATTTTTATGACAGTAAAATTTGTGAAGGATAATATTTACATTTACTGTAAACCATATTTTTTACCGAAATATTTATGAAGGATACAAAGTTTTTACTAAAGTATTTCTGAAGGATACCTAAACCAAAGGATATATATTTTTTGTTGGTTTGAATTGAATTTTTAATTGAAGAGTGGTCAATTTTCTCATGATTTGAAATACATATTTTTTTAAGAGGCCATTGGTAAAATAAAAAAAATTGGAGGCCAATAAGATTCGAACCTAGCTCTTTGCTATGCTATTTTTGAAACTTACCATTAAACCACAGAGCCAACTTTGTTTGAAATAATAGGTGAAAGGAATTTATATATTTTTAGAAGTATTGCATATATTTTGAATTTGAAAGGATTTGAAGATTATTTGGTTTCATACCAATGATGACTTCAATAGTTTCCATAGTTGGAGTTGTTCCTAATGGAAAGTAAGATTATCAAGAGTGGTTTAGAAAGCTTAAAAGTGCCCTTGTTTTTAATGATTTGTGGGAAGTTTGTCAAGGCAGAAAGGAGAGTGATGGAAAGGAAATTGCACCCGAGTTGCCTGATAATGAGAAACAACATGAAATTTGGGAGACAAAAGAAAACAAGTAATATGCATTAATAATTGCATCTGTGACAAAAGAGTTAAGCAGATATATCGTTTCTTGTGATACTGCATTCGAAGCATTAAAGAAGTTGAAAGAATTGTATGATTCACACTCAGAACTTGAAATTATTCAGTTATTGTTAAAGTTGTTTAATTTGGAGATGAAGGATAATGATCCTTTGAAGAGTGCCTCTGAAATAAAAGCCATTTTTCATGATATAGGAGCCACTGGAATTAAAGCAGATTTACAACTTACAACTTTTATAAAATTCCTTCACCGTGTCTATTCAAAGTATTTGGAATCTATCCAAGCTAGTGGGTAGTTAAAAGACATTACATTTGATAAACTAGTAAGAAAAATAGCTAAGAGAGAAAAGGCCTTTGGGAATAAAGAGGCTTCACCTAACTCTAATGTAGAAACTTTGTTCCTCGCACAATAGGATCAGAAGTCTCATGTTGAAACTTCTAGAGTTGATAAAAGTGGTAGAGGTCATGGTAGGAGAAATTATAGAGGCAACGGGGGGTGGGGAATAATTAGGGAGATAGACAACAAAGGAATTTTAATAATAGACCAACTATCAAATGTTTTAGATGTGGTAAAATTGGTCATACTACTACTAACCGTAAAATCCTTTGGGAGAAAGTCAGTGAAAGGAGAGAACAGTTGAATGAAAAGAAAGATCAGCCACCACCACATAAGGGAAAATAATCAGAGTTTTGACATTACATTGTTGCTCACTGTAATTTTAATGTGAATGATGTTTTCAACACTGCATTTTTTTCATGGCAAGATAGTTGGATTTTGGATTTAGAAGCCAATTGTCATATGACATTTAGGCGAGATTTTTTGAAACTTTTAGTGATGAAATTGATGGTGTTATTTACTTTGTTGACAAGTCCCAAATTAAACCATCTGGAATTGGGTCGATTTGTTTGAAGATATCGAATCTTCCAGATTATGTTCTACATGATGTACTTTATATTCCACGATTTCAACGAAATTTTATGTCTCTTATCCATATTTGGCAGTAGGAGAATTCTATTCATATATTTGATGGAATTATCAAGATAAGAAGAGCATTTGATCATGTAGTTGTTATGACTGGTGTGGAAGAAGGTACACTTTGAAATTAAAATGGTACTTCATCTACTATTTTTTTTGGATGTTCTACTTTTTTGGCCCAACAAAGTGACAACCTGTCTCCCAGCTTGTTGTGGCATGCTCGATTTGGTCACATCAATTATGGCAGCATTAGAATTATGAAAAAGAAAGGTATTAGAGGTATTTCAATGATTCCAACAAAGATTACACCTTTTGATGCTTGTATTCTAGGAAAGCATTGTAAACAACCTTTTCATAGTTCTGTGTTTAGATCTTCATGAAAATTAGGCCTTATACATTCAGATTTATGTGGACCTATGCCTGTTGCAATTGCTAATGGAAATAAATATGTGTTAACATTTATTAATGATTACTTGAGAATGTGTTGGGTGTATTTATTGAAGAATAAGTCACAAGTGTTTGAATGTTTTAAAACTTTTCATTTCATGATTAAAAATGAAACTCAACAGAATATAGGCATTCTCAGAATTAATAACGGTGGCTAGTATACTTCTCATGTTATTGAACATTATTTGGAGGACAATGGAATCAAACGTCATACTACCATACCTTATAATACACAACCAAATGGAATTGCAGAACGTATGAATAGAACTTTTCTTAATATGGTTAGATCTATGATATTCTTTAAGAATGTTAAGTTGATGTTTTGGGGAGAAGAAGTTCATTGTGCAGGTTATATTTGAAATTTTTGTCCTTCTTTTGTCATCAATAATAAAACTCCTTATGAAATGTGGTATAACCGTCTTCTTGTTGTTCAACATTTCAAAGTATTTGGTTCTCCGTGCTATGCATTAATTCCTAAACATCAGCGTAACAAGTTGGGTGCTAGGAGTCGCAGATGTATTTTCTTGGGATATTCTGCTACTTCCAAATATTATAGTTTGTAAGATGAGGAGAACAAGAAGTTCATTCTTTGGAGAGATGTTTTTTTCTTTGAATCAGATAAAATTAATTCCATTTTTGATAAGCAATTAGCACATTTGGAGAAATTTTCATCTAAGAAGTTCTATTTTGAATCTAAAGATGATGTTCCACACACTGAAGGGGGGGTTCCAATTCTAGATCAGTCTGTATTTATTCCTTCTTTGACTCATTAGAATGTTATTGCTGAAGAAACTTTAGATGATGGTAATGTTTCTAGAGGACCGGAAATTTCTCTTGAAGAGCCTGTTCTTGAACCTGTTTTTCAAGATGATCAACCATCACAGCCACTTGAGCAACCTTTACAAAGATCTACATGTGCTCAAAAAGCTCCAAGAAAGTGTGATGATTTTGAAATAGGAATGTCTTCTAAAGGTGATTTAGGTAATGTTTCTCATGACTGTGAATTCAATCATTGTACAATTAGAAAACCTAATTGTTTTGAAGAATCTGCTAATTGTGATGAATGGAAGGATGAAATGCAAAAGGAATATGATACACCTGTTAAGAATGTCACTTGGAGGTTAGTGGATCCTCTTGTAGGTGTCAAACCCATTGGTTGAAAATGGGTGTATAAGATCAAATACAAAGAAGATGGTTCTATTGATAAATACAAGGCAAGACTTGTAGTAGAAGGCTACGCTCAGAAGGAAGACATTGACTACACAGAGACATTTGCTCCTACAACAAAATGGGGCACAATTAGAACTCTATCTTCTCTTGCAGCTTAGAATAGCTTGGAGACACACCATATGGAAGTTATAACAACTTTTTTGAATGGCGATTTGAAGGAGGATGTTTATATGTTTCAGATTGAAGGTTTTGTTGTTAAAGGAAAAGAGAAAAAGGTATGAGAATTGGTTAGGGATTTGTATGGACTGAAAAAAACATCTCATGCATGGTATGAAAAGTTAACTGAACAACTTCTCAAGTTGAATTATAAGTTATTTGATATGGATGATGCAACTCTTTTGTTAAGAAAATGGGAAAGTTAGTTGTATATTTGGTTGTGTATGTAGATGATTTGATGATCACATGAAACAATGACGACTATATAGCATCTGTTAAAGGAGAATTATAGATTTTTTTTGACATCATAGATTTGGGTTTATTACATTATTATTTATGGATTAAAGTTGATTGGAAACCCAAATATATTTCCATTTCCTAGAAAACGTATATTGGACAAATTTGGGATGTAGGATTGTAATCCTATCACTACTCCTATGGAGTAGAATTGGAAGCTTACTTCCGCTGAAGGAAGTATGTTTGAATATCCAACAAATTACAGGAAACTTGTCAGAAGTTTGAACTTTCTAACTATTACTCAACTCAAAATAGATTTTGTTGTAGGGATACTTTCCAGGTTCATGCATAATCCATGTCAAGGCCATTGGAATGCAGCGAAGTGAGTGCTCAAGTATTTGAAAGGAACTCGAACATATGGCATCAAATATTCCAAAGTTGCAGATTTCCATCTCACTGGCTATTCAGATTCTGATTTTTATGGAGATAAGGAGAATGGAGTCTCTACTTCTGGTTATTTGATGAGTCTTGTCTCAGCAGCCACCAGTTGGAGATCACACAAGCAATCTATTCTTTTTGATCTACCACCAAAGCCGGATATGTTACAACATCTCAAGCTACAGAAGAAATCATTTGGCTCTGCAAAATACTTGAAGACTTGCAGGAGAAACAAAAGGGTTCAACTCCAATGCTCGTCGAAAACTCTTCTGCAATTCAGTTTTCTAATCATCCCAAGTTTCATGATCGAAGAAGGCATATTAACACCAAATATCACTTGATTTGACATTATGTAGAGGCCAAACTTATTCATCTGACACATTGTCCTACTTTAGAACAGATCACAGACATATTTACAAAGCCACTGGAACATGAAATGTTTGAAAAGTTCAGTATGTTACTTGGCATGTCAGATGTTCCTTTAGATTAAGGGGGGAACGTTAACTAATCCTTCGAGATTGTTATTGTATAATATGTAATTAGTTTTACATTCCGTTTTTATGGTTAATAAGTTACCGAGACACAATTGTCTCGTACCTAGATTAGACATGTATAAATAAGTAATTTTATCATTAATACAAAGAACTTTCATTTTTTTCTTTCATTGTGGAGATTATTTGGGCTTGTACACATGACCATTTCCACTTGGTGAAAATAAGATCAAGTGAGTGTTAAATGTATTGTGGCCATCAACATATGTATCTCAAAGTCAAATTTAGTTTTCTTTCGAAAATTTGTGGTTATCAATACCATGAGAGTCCCATATGATAAACTAGATACAACCTAAGATTGTTCTACACCTTGAAAGCCTTTTCGAGAAAGCAGATCCATGGCTGATGTTTTTTTTAATGTCTATGCGAGTGAATACAAGGATATATATGGGTTACACTAGGTTAATTATTATGGTTCCCATATAATGGGAAAGTACAAAGTCTGGAATCTTTTAGAGTTTACAGATTAAAGTGTGAAAAGAAAAGGAATTCAAATTCAAATTGTAGAGGTAAATTCAATATTACAATGAAACTTTATATACTTATCATGTAAACATTATTTACATTATGATGAAAGAAATTGTCTCCTGTGATTTTAAAATTTCAATCCATCTTTATTTTCAACGAATTTTTTTTATGATGTTTAAAGGTTTTAGAATGCTACAATTCATTTTTCATTCCGTTACTAAAATAGTTTATGGTAGATATTATTGGAATATTTTTTCAGAAATGATATAGTATATTTTATTTTTATTTTTAACATTAGCTAAATTTTCATTTATATCATATAGTTTTAATTTTTCAATTTTGAAGTAGGTATTATTGAAATATTTTCTTAGTAATGATAGAGTATATTTTTATTTTTAACATTAACAAAATTTTCATCTATATTACAAAATTTTAATATTTCAATTTTTTGTATTTTAGTTGATTTTATTAGCAAAAATATTTGAGTAACAAAAAGAATGAAGCCAACTTAGTCTGGTGGTGCATAAAGAATGTCGTGAACTTAGTGTGGTGGTGCATATTGAGCACTTTAGTGTCATGAGATTTGAGTAACATGCCATTTGGAGGTGGTGTTGGACTTGGAAGGTGTTGTAAGTATTTCCATTTTTAGAAATGGTTACTAAATGAGAAAAAGATTTTTGATGAGAGAGATTAGTAAAACACCAATATTATTTTTGTAATAATTAATATCATTACTCACGAGTTTGTTATGGTTTCTATGAATCTACATACTATTATGGGGATTCTTGGCCCAAAATGACTCTCTAAGTTTCTATCATCTTCCTCTCTAGAGCATTTTGTACTATCTTCTTCATCCACAACATCAATTAAGACATATTTTTAATACATGAAATACACCTATTTATATAATAAAAAAATCTCAATACTTTCATGGTTAGTGATTTACCATCATTCTATTTATCACAAATGTTCAAAAGTGGTCTCTTGGATGGGTTTTGCATAAACACTAAAGCACTTTTTGGATTGTTTTTTTCAATAAATGAAATACACCGACTTATATATATAAAAAAATCTCAATGCTTTCATGGTGAGTGATTTACTATCATTCTATTAATCACAAATGTTCAAAGGTATTCTATTGGATGGGTTTTGCATAAACAATAAAGCACCTCTTTTTGGATTGTTCTTTTGCGAGATCCATATACCATTTTGTAATCACACATGTTCAAAGGTATTCTCTTCGATGGGTTTTGCATAAACAATAAAGCACCTATTTTTGGATTGTTCTTTTGTGAGATCCATATACCATTTTATAACAGAAATTATTTGGGAACATTGTTATTTTAGTAAATTTTTATTATCTTTTTTAAGTGATGTTTACCCTTGTTTGAATTTTTCTTTATTTTGGGAAAGAATTTTAATATAAATGTGTTTTAAAATAGAGAAATTATTTGGGAACATTGTTATTTTGGTAAATTTTTATTAGCTTTCTTAAGTGATGTTTACAATTGTTTGAATTTTTCTTTTATTTTCGGCAAGAATTTTAATATAAATGTGTTTTAAAATAAAATTAACTTTTTGTTTATACATGTGATTAAATTACTAAAATAAATAAATAAATCATATGAATTAAAATATTTAAATAAAAATAATGTGTGCGTAGAGATTAAGAAATAACCTGTAAAGTAAGAAACTAACAAGGAACACTATACTGCAGTACAAATTCACTTTTCTGGCGATTTCATGTTCCATTCGACGCTTGTTTTTTTTCAAGGGTTTTGATTGTGAGGGGATCTGGCGGCCACTGCGGCCCTCTCTACCTCTACCTCTTTGCGGCAAGCTTTCAATGGCGTCCCTTTTTTGTTGATGCCATTAGTAGGACGACACCCAACGCTTTTACCTGCTGCTACTCCCAAGTGTGGCTTCGAACATCGGTTTTTTGTGGGTTCTGCGCGTGGCTTCATGTGGACTTGAGGGGGTGGGCTCCTCATGGTCCCTGTTTAGTTCCTCTTACATGGTTTTGTTGTTGTGCCCATTTGTTGTCTTTTCATCTGGTACTGTGTTCTTCTGGAGTCATTTTCAATGGTTTTTTTTATTGCGTATCTGCTATTTTTTGCTGGGGGTTGGGTTTTGGTCTATTTTTTGTTGGGTTACTAGGCATTTGAGTTTTAGCCTATTTTTTTGGGTTACCGGGCCACCTGTGTCGAGCTGTTTTTTTTTGCATGTTTATAATGCTTCGATGCTCATTTGTGAGTTTTGTCTGTGGCTCTTTTGGGGTTTCCTTTTATTTGGGATTGTGTTCTTTTATTTTCCTAATGTTTAGATATCTATTTGTGAGTTTTTCCCGTGGCTTTTGTTTTTCTTGGAGTTTTTAAGTTGGGATTGTGTTTTTTTGGCCATATCTAAGATTTATTATATCGTGCTTAATACACTTTTAATATATATACAAAATATAATTTTCACAAAATAAAAGATACGTTTGTAAATATATATATACATATATACACATGGAAACTAGGGTGGTCTAGTCCGTAAGGAAGGGTTAAAGTAGACTTCGCTGTTGAGTGTGCAAGAAATGTGTCACATACCCCAGGATTGATTTTTCTTTTTATTTACATTGCCATAAAGCTGGCGTTAATTCCCTGTATGAAGAATGTTTTCAATTTAATCTCTCCGATCTTATGGTCCACCGGAAAAGATTTTGGTTAACATCTCTCCGCTTTTCCGTTGCCGGAATCAATTATCTGTCGTATGCACTGTACAGAAGGCTCACTGCTGGCAGTGCCAGCGCTTAACACCCGGCTATGGCATTTAATTTCGTCGGCTCGTCCACGTGAAGGGATGAGGTCCGGGGTTTCTGGAGTTCGCGCCCTCGGTTATCACCGCCTTGCTCGACGGTTGTGATGGTTTGATGGTAATCCAAGGGCTATGCTGCCTCGAGTGTTTCCACCACAGATTTATCCGGTGACACAAGACTCAGCTCAGTCTTCTCGAGGCTTCCGCAAAGGCTCTCGCGAGCCAGCTCCAACCCGTTTTGACTCTATGCTGCCAGAGGATCGTATTAGGTCCCTCAGGCCACCGAGCAACCATCCAGAGGCATCACATACATAGTTTAGATGATTTCCTGGTAAAATTTACATTATGCTGTCCTTCTATGTTTTGAATTCATCACTCTCGGCTCCTGTAATTTTTTAAGGAGTTTTTGGTTTGTTTCGACTAATGAACGCTATGTTTGTTTTGGTTTCATGGAGCGCGGTGTTGTCCAGCCTTCCGAGCCTGCTCCTGGGAAGAGGGATGTCTCCTTCCAACATTTCGACTCATCCGACTTCCCTATAGGTATGTTCATTTTCAATCGCTCCTTGAACAGTTTCCAGTGTTGATGGTTTCATTTCATGTCTGGTAACAGAGGGGGGTTTCTCTCCCTCGTACCCCTTGACACAGCCCAATGACCCACAGCCTTACCTCTTTTCCATTGCTGGTCACAGATAGCGATAGGAAGTTCACACCTAACATGTCCTGCACCTTTCTGGTTGCAATGGTTTAGGTTCCAGGTGGAGCCAAACGAAACCAAGTTTTCAGGGTTGAGCAATGCTAATTTATGAGGGCATGCTCTCGATTTTTCTGAGTTGTTGTAATTTTGACTTTATTATTCTAGAATATGTATGGGTAAAGCTTCGGTGTATATCTCTCACCAGATTGCAATGTTTAAACACAATCTTAAGACTTACTTCTTCTATTAATATGATATTTATAGCCATCGCGGCTTTGCTAAGTATTATATCAGAGTACTATTTCTATTCCTCTTAATAAAATGTGAACAATGATGTTGCGTGTTTTCTAGCAATAATAGCCCCAGATTTTATGGTTTTTTTAAGCAGTTTCTCGTCATCTCTTAATTTAGTTTGCACAGTCTCTTATATTGACATATGGCTATGGATAATCGATTGGCAAAACCCTCCTTACTGTTTTCGGTAAAGAAAATTGTCTGGGGAACTTGCATGACCCTGTTGTCGGCATTTCCAGGCATGAATATGAATATATGTTTGCGGCTTTTAGTCCCGCTCAAGACTGGCTACCAATAATTGGTTTTACATTTCGAATTAATTCTTTTTCAGAATCTAATATCTCTACCAGAAATCTTTGATTTACTGTTCTGTCACAGTAATGTAAATAATTTTGTTCCAAAGCTTGTGGTTTGGCTGGAAGATGTTATTTCACTTCTATCATTCGTTATATGCTTAATGTCTGCTTCTGTTACAGTTTCATTGGAAATTAGTTTTTGTACAATGGTGAATTATCAGGCTCGGTGTGTTTACTTTTTAATACAATTCCAATTTATTTCTACCCTTCGATATTTTTCTATAGCCTGTCTGATTTCTTATCTTGCCTTAATCGCAACCAAAGCTCAACTACATCCCCAGGATTTAAATATTGATCCTCCATACTATGTTTAATCCTATTGTTATTACCTTCCGCTGCATGATAACTTTTCTTTTAGTTCTAGCAAGGGTTTCTCCTAGGGGTAAAATACCCATTGTGCAAGTCTATAAGTAACCCTTAATAATTTCCAGTTTTATAGTTTTGCTCTTGTCTGGTTATAGTGAGACTGAAGCTTTTACGGCTCAGGGCTATTCACTGCTCAGAAAATTTTGTGTGATTAGTCCTCAGACCCTAATCCCTGTGCTTGAATTTCCTTGCTCAAGGTATTTCCGCCACTGCATAGGTTTCTCTTTTTTTTTTTTTGCCTTCAACTGAGGGCAAAAGAACACTGTCTATATACAGTTATCTGCTAATAGCTTCAATAAACCCGACTCCTCAGACAATTCCTATGCAGAAATATATAAAGTATTGAGCACATTTCCTACCAAGAAACTTAGCAGATAATTTAACAGATGTCCAAGGAATATTTCCTACTTACCTGGTTGCTGCCTGGTGGGAAATTCCTCAGTGGTTCACCTGGAACTCCTCCCGCTTCTCTATTTAACCACCCAACCGTGAGACTTGTCTTTCAAGACCAGAGTCTCCCCCCTAGCTTTCGCTTGCCGGATCACTATCCTCAGCAAGATTGCACTCAGTGCTTGGCTATCTGGTCCTTACCAGACTTAGCCTTCCAATTCTTCTCTTCTTCTCTGCTTGTCCCTACAGTGCATATTTTTTTGCCTCCCTTCCCTCTTTTCTCTGGAAGCATTTCCAGTTAGGGAAGGTGGTTTCATTGTAGTTTCAACAATTGTCTTTTTCCCAACTTCCCTCTCAGAAGTTTCGAGCGTTTCAAGAAATATTTCTTACACATATATTTTAAAGCACACAATAATAATAATAATAATAATACTATTAATTTTTAAAATAGTTAACAATGTCATACTTAGTTCTGTCTTTTAGCACAGTGAAAAATCAAATATTTACATTCTCCGAGGACATCACATCTCCCCCTCCTGAGATTGGACATCGTCCCGATGTCTGATGTTCATAAATAGCTCTGGGTAAGCCTTTTTCATGAGCTCTTCATCTTCCCAAGTGGCCTCATCAGGCCCAAAGTGCTGCCACTGCACTTTAACTTGGGTAATAGCTCACTTCTGCAGCTGTACTTCTCTCTGGTCGAGGATGCTCAGCGGCTCGACCAAGACCTCTCCTTCCGGTTCGACCTGCAACCAGCAATATTCCAAATCAGTTTCTTTTAAAGTAAACTTTTAATCTGGTCTACTGGAATTAATCCTCACCTGTATGTCCTGCCATTTGATCACATGTTTAGGGTCATAAACATATTTTTTTAATACAAAGACGTGAAAGACATTGTGGACCCGGATGTGACTTGGCAGGGCGAGCTAGTAAGCCACCGGCCCAATTCTTGCCAAGATTTGGAATGGTCCACAATATCGGGGTGCCAATTTGGCACACCCGCTCCATTGCAGTGTACTTTTTCTGGCTTGGATCCTTACATAAACATGGTCACCGACTTGGTATTCTTTGAACCTTCTTTTCCGGTCAGCGAAGCTCTTTTGCCTATCCTGAGCAGCTTTTAAATTAGAGCGTACCCTTTTCACCATATCCTCCATTTCCTTGAGCATTTCTGGCCCTAACCTTAGTTTGTCCTCAGGTCCACCCCAGCTTGAGGGTGTGCGACATTTCCGCCCGTATAGGACCTCAAAGGGACTCATTTGTACCGAGGTATGATACCCGTTGTTGTATGCAAATTCAACCAAGTGCAAATACTCCTCCCATTGCGTTGGTTGCTGCATTACGTAGGCTCTTAACATGTCTTCTACCACCTGGTTCACTCGCTCTATTTCTCCGTCGGTCTAGGGGTGGTATGTTGTACTGAAGTTTAGCTGCGTCCCCAACTCTGCAAATAATGTCTTCCAGAAGGCTGACGTGAATTTCACGTCACGATCTGAAATTATCGTTTTTGGGAGTCCATGCAATTTAAACACATTCTGCATGAAGATATTGGCAATCTGTACAGCCTTGTAGGTGGATTGTACAGGTACAAAATGTGCTTCTTTACTCAACTTGTCTACCACCACCATAATAGAATTGTTATTCTTCTTTGTCCTAAGCAGCCCTGTTATAAAATCCATAGAAACAGTTTCCCATTTCCATTCCGGAATGGGCAAGGGTTGTAATAGCCCTGCTGGATGCTGATACTCTGCTTTAATTTGTTGGCACTCCAAAAATTGTGCTAAATACTCTGCTACATTCTTCTTCATACCTGGCCAATAGTACTATTTTCATAGCGTAGGGATCATTTTCTGATACCGTGGGTGTCCAGCATAATGGCTGATGTGAAATTCATCCAAAATCAGATTTTTAAGACTGCTTTGACTAGGTACATATAACCTCTTTTTATAATACAACATTCCAGCATTATCCACTTCATATCCTTGCTGGTTCTTCTCACTGGTAGGCTGTTGTACTTGCTGTTTTATTTGCTGGTATTCAGCATCTTGTTCTGTTGCCCTTTTTATCATTTCCTCGAAGGGACTCTTCCATTCACTGAAGGAAATTTCGTACAAACATTGTACCTTCCGACTTAAGGCGTCAGCCACCCGATTTTCTCTCCCTTTCAGGTGTTTAATATCGAAGTCAAACCCACTTAAGAAATCTGCCCAACGTGCTTGCCTCGCGTTTAAAGTGGGCTGGCTAAAATAATTGGTCAGACTGTGGTGGTCTGTTAGTAACAAAAATTTCCTCCCCATAAGATAATGTCACCACATCTTCAAAGCGTGTATGACGGCTGCCAACTCTAAGTCATAAGCAGAATACTTCTGCTCATGCTCCTTTAATTTCCTTGATTCATAAGCAATTACCTTCCCTTCTTGCATCAACACACCTCCCATGCCTTCCTTGCTTGCGTCAGTGCACACCACATAGTCCTTATTAGGATCAGCTATACTCAAAATGGGTGTTGTGGTGAGCAGATGCTTAAGCTGTTCAAAGCTTCTCTGACATTCCGGGGTCCATTTGAATGCTCTTCCCTTTTTCTGTAGGGAGGTGATAGGGTACGCTACTCTTGAGAAGCCTTCTACAAAGCGTCTGTAATAACCGGCTAATCCCATAAAGGACCTGATGTCTGCTACATCTTTTGGTACGGGCCATTCCATGATGGTCCTTATCTTTTCAGGGTCCACTGCGATCCCTTCCTTTGTGATTACATGGCCTAAATACTATATTTCTTCTTTGAAGAAATCGCACTTGCTGAACTTAGCGTACAACTGGTGTTCTCGGAGGGTTTGTAGCACCAATCTGAGGTGCTCCTTGTGCTCTTCCTTAGTGCGAGAGTATATCAGTATATCATCGATAAATATCAGCACAAATCTGTCCAAATATCGATGAAATACGTTGTTCATTAAGCACATGAAAGTTGCAGGGGCATTGGTTAGCCCAAAGGGTAGCACCACAAACTCATAATGCCCATACCTTGTTCTAAAAGTTGTTTTAGCTATGTCCTCCTCCTTAATCCTGATCTGGTGGTAACCTGATCGCAAATCGATCTTGGAGAACATTGTTGCACCTTTCACTTGATCGAAAAGTTCGTCAATCCGAGGTAAAGGATATTTGTTTTTGATTGTCAGCTTGTTCAGCTGATGATAATCGATACACATGCGAAGGGTTCCGTCTTTTTTCTTGACGAATAACACTGGGGCCCCCCACGGGGATACACTGGGACGAATATAGTTTTTGTCCAATAGTTCCTGTAGCTGCATTTTTAACTCTGTCAGCTCAGGTACACTCATTCTATAGGGTTCTCGAGATACTGATGCTGCCCCTGGTATCAATTCAATGGTAAAGTCTATATCCCTCTTAGGCGGCAATCCGGGAATCTCTTCTGGAAACACATCCACAAACTCTTGTATTACAGGGATGTTATCCAGCGTGGCTATTTTATCCTTCGAATCAGCATAGCCCACCTGGATGGCATAAATATGACACCCCTTCCTGATGCATTTTGCTAACTGGGATGCAGTTATTGGCCGGACCTGCACTGGCCGCTTAATTCCTTGCATCTCTTGCCTCTCTCCAAAGTCATCCCTATAATAAATAGTCTTTGTTTTGCAGTTCACCAATGACCAATGCTTTTCTAACCAGTCCATACTAATCAGAACATCATATGAACCAAGGGGGAGCACGTTTAAATCTGCCACTACTAGCTGCCCTGCTATTGTTAAAGGGTAGTTATTAACTTTTTCTAGCACTCACCTCCTGGCCCCTGTAGCCAGTTGTACTAACCATGAACTCTTGAATTTAACAGGTGGTAGTTTACAGTGTTCTACTACCTTTGGACTAATATAACTTAATGTGGCTCTAGGGTCTATTAAAACAGCTACAGTAAGGTCTGAAATTTTACCTTCGAATTCCACCATGGTCGGTTGGTACTCCGCCTGACGATCGTCCAGGGCTGCATTAATCCTTGGTACGCTACGTCCCACATCGCCAACTGTCGATGCTTCATGGATTTGGGATAACTGTTTGGTTCCCTTTCGCTGCGGACAGTTTTTGACATAGTGAGGCCCTCCACAACCCCAACACTGTACTGGGGGTCTCGCTGTCCCGTCACTGTCCAATCTTGCAGGCTGCTCACTGACTCTGGACTCACTGGTTGGCTTGGATTTGAATGAGCCTCTCTGTATAGTTCTGTTGTTCTGCCCCTTGCCAATTCCCTTGCTTCCACCACTGCGATTTCCTTTACTATTTCCAGCTGACTTATTGCCTCTTTTCTCATTCCATCTTTTACCTGAAGCTTCTCCTTTCTGTTTATTCTGCTGGTAACAGATCCTGGCTTTACGGATAGCTTCGTCCATCGTCTTTGGATTGTCAAACTCAATCCTTTCCTGCATATACAAGGGTAAGCTACTAACAAATCTTTGCACCTTAGCTTTCTCTTCTCTAATATAAGGCACATAGCGAAGCAGGGAAGTAAAACGGTTGATAAATTCGTCCATGGTCTACTGCCCCAACCGCAAGTCGTGGAATTCCCTTGCCTTTTCATCGTAGAAACGCTCGGTCAAATATCTCTCTTTGAAGTACCTTTGAAATTTCTCCCAGGTTATGGTCTGTTCGCTTACCCCCTTTACGATCTTGATTTCTTCCCACCATAGGGTTGCTTTCCCTTGTAATTGGAAGATGGCTAATCGTGCCTTCAGGTTATGATCATATTCATACAGCTGGAAGTATTTGTTCATGTTTATTAACCATGCCTCAGCTGCTTCCTCCTGTTCCCCATCAAAGTGCAGAGGTTTAATCTTGCGAAATTCTCCCTGCAACTCTATCTGTTGCCTTTTTGAGGTCTGCTATTCAGATGCATTATCAGATCGCTCCTCCCTCTCCTTTGACCCTTCAGGTTCCATATGATGGTTCTACTCCTCCGACATCCTTTGCTGTTCCGCACTGGGATTAGCTGGCGGTGGGTTCTGTTTGTCAGATAGACTTTTTAGAATCCTTTCCTGTTCCATTGTTAATCGTGCATTATCCTCTCGTAATCAAGCCATTTCATTTTTTAGTTCCTGTACTGTCTCTAATATGGCAAGGTTTGTGCTATGTGTCTCCTCTCCCAGTTGTACCCATACCTCCAGGTTTTCCCCAGGGTTTGTTGCAGGTCCTTGGCCCACTACAGATCCATGCAGAGTGCTGCCAGCCCTTCGCATACTTACTACATTTTGCCTCTTTGCTATTTCCCCTTGTCTCAGCCTAAAAATTGAACCAGAAGAAGAGTTAGCATATTAACTGTGTTCTTATAAATATAAATAAAATTGCAACTGCAAAAGTGTAATGATTTTGCTTTGTTTGTTTCCACTCAGTTTTTGTTAAATTTCTTCCAGTGTTGTCCCAGAGGTCACAGTATTGAATCCTCTGCTCTGATACCAATTGTCACATACCCCGGGATTGAATTTTTTTATTTACATTTCCATAAAGCTAGCGTTAATTCCCTCTACGAAGAATGTTTTTCAGTTTAACCTCTCCGATATTATGGTCCACCGGAAAAGATTTTTGGTTAACATCTCTCCGCTTTTTCGTTGCTGGAATCAATTATTTGTCGTTTGCACTACACAGAAGGCTCACTGCTGGTAGTGCCAACGCTTAACACCCGGCTCTCGCATTTAATTCCGTCGGCTCTACCACGTGAAGGGATGAGGTCTGGGGTTTTCTGGAGTTCGCGCCCTCGGTTATCACCGCCTTGCTCGACGGTCGGGATGGTTTGATGGTCATCCGAGGGCTGTGCTGCCCCGGACGTTTCCACCACAGGTTTATCCGATGACACAAGACTCAGCTCAGTCTTCTCGAGGTTTCCGCAAAGGCTCTGGCGAGCCAGCTCCAACCCATTCCGACTCTATGCTGCCAGAGGATCGTCTTGGGTCCCTCAGACTGCCGAGCAACCATCCAGAGGCATCACATACACAGTTTAGATGATCTCCTGGTAAAATTTACATTATGCTATCCTTCTATGTTTTGAATTCATCACTCTCGGCTCCTGTAATTTTTTTTAAGGAGTTTTTGGTTTGTTTCGACTAATGAATGCTTTGTTTATTTTGGGTTTCATCGAGCGTGATGCTGTCCAGCCTTCCGAGCCTGCTCCTCGGAAAAGGGACATCTCCTTCCAACATTTCGACTCATCCGACTTCTCAACAGGTATGTTCATTTTCAATCGCTCCTTGAACAATTTTCTAGTGTTGTCAGTTTCATTTCCTATCTGGTAACAGAGGGGGGTTTCTCTCCCTCGTACCCCTTGACACAGCCCAATGACCCACAGCCTTACCTCTTTTCCATTGCTGGTCGCAGATAGCGACAGGATGTTCACACCTGACCTGTCCTGCGCCTTTCTGGTTGCAAGGGTTTAGGTTCTAGGTGGAGCCAAACCAAACCAAGATTTCAGGGTTGAGCAATATTAATTTATGAGGGCATGCTCTCGGCTTTTCTGAGTTGTTGTAATTTTGACTTTATTATTCCAGAATATGTATGGGTAAAGCTTCGGTGTATATCTCTCACCAGATTGCAATGTTTAAACACAATCTTAATACTTACTTCTTCTATTAATATGATATTTGTAGCCCTCGCGGCTTTGCTAAGTATTATATCAGAGTACTGTTTCTATTCCTCTGAATAAAATGTGAACAATGATGTTGTGAGTTTTCTAGTAATAATAGCCCCAGATTTTATGGTTTTTCTTTAAGCAGATTCTCGTCATCTCTTAATTTAGTTTGCACAGTTTCTTGTATTGACATATGGCTATGGATATTAGATCAATTGGAAAAACCATCCTTACTATTTTTAGTAAAGAAACTTGTGTAGGGAACTTGCATGACCCTATTGTCAGCATTTCGAGGCATGAATATGAATATATGTTTGCGGTGAATATATGCATGCAGATTTTTAGTCCCGCTCAAGACTGGCTACCAATAATTGGTTTTAAATTTCGAATTAATTCTTTTTCAGAATCTAATATCTCTACTAGAAATCTTTGAATTATTGTTCTGTCACAATAATGTAAATAATTTTGTTCCAAAGTTTGCAGTTTGGCTGGAAGATGTTATTTCACTTTTATCATTTCTTATATGCTTAATGTCTGCTTCTGTTACAGTTTCATTGGAAATTAGTTTTTGTACAATGGTGAATTATCAGGCTCGGTGTGTTTACTTTTTAATACAGTTCCAATTTATTTCTACCCTTCGGTATTTTGCTATAGCCCGTCCGATTTCTTATCTTGCCTTAATCGCAACCAAAGCTCAACAACATCCCCAGGATTTAAATATTGATCCTCCATACTATGTTTAATCCTATTGTTATTACCTTCCGCTGCATGATAACTTTTCTTTTAGTTCTGGCAAGGGTTTCTCCTAGGGGTAAAATACCCATTGTGCAAGTCTATAAGTAACCCTTAATAATTTCTAGTTTTATAGTTTTGCTCTTGTCCGATTACAGTGAGACTGAAGCTTTTACGGCTCAGGGCTATTCACTGCTTAGAAAAGTTTGTGTGATTAGTCCTCAGACCCTAATCTCTGTGCCTGAATTTCCTCGCTCAAGGTATTTCTGCCACCGCACAGGTTTCTCTGTTTTTTTTTTTTGCATTCAACTGAGGGAAAAAGAACAATGTCTATATACAGTTATCTGCTAATAGCTTAAATAAACCCGGCTCTTCAGACAATTACTATGAAGAAATATATAAAGTATTGAGCACATTTCCTACCAAGAAACTTAGCAGATAATTTAACAGATGTCCAAGGGATATTTCCTACTTACCTGGTCGCTGCCTGGCGGATAAATTCCTCAGTGGTTCACCTAGAATTCCTGTTGCTTCTCTATTTAACCACCCAACCGTGAGACTTGTCTTTCAAGACCAGAGTCTCCCCCCTAGCTTTCGCTTGCCGGATCACTATCCTCAGCAAGATTGCACTCAGTGCTCGGCTATCTGGTCCTTACCAGACTTAGCCTTCCAATTCTTCTCTTCTTCTCTGCCTATCCCCACAACGCAGATTTTTTTGCCTCCCTTCCCTCTTTTCTCTAGAAGCCTTTCCAGTTAGGGAAGGTGGTTTCATTGCAGTTTCAACAACTGTGTTTTTCCCAACTTCCCTCTCAAAAGTTGCCAGCGTTTCAAGAAATATTTCTTACACATATATATTTTAAAGCACACAATAATAATAATAATACTATTAATTTTTAAAACAGTTAACAATGTCATACTTAGTTCTGTCTTTTAGCATAGTGAAAAATCAAATATTTACATTCTCCGGGGACATCACAACATGGGAGTAGGATTCTCTTGTGAATGGGGTCATTCAATAACTTCGAGCGGTTGTGAACTGGGGCTTAAGTTGTTGCTTCTGAGAAAAAACGAAAATATAATTAGTGGTTATACGCGTTATACATGCGTATGACAGAGAATCCAGGGAAGTATTGAGATGCGTGATGGATGAAATAAACAAATTGAAAAAACAATAGAGGATGCTTAAAAAATGACACTATTACCAAAATTTAATTTCTTATTTTAAATTTTTAAATAATTAAAAATTTAATTATAAAAATGATTACAAATTTTAAACAAAAATATTTAGTATTTTATTAAGTAAATTTATTAAAATAATATATAATTATTTAAAAAATTAATAAATATACAAATTTTAAAAATACTATAAATTTAATTACAAGTTAATGAAATTTAGAATATTTATTTATACAATTATAATCATTTTCAAAATCATAAAAATAATATTTTTATTTAAAATTTTATTAAAATATAAATAATTGAAAAATAACAAATAATATATTAGTAGGAAGACAAACTGAACGATTAGACACTCATAAAACATCTCCTATCAGCATAAGTCTCTCGTGTGTTTTTCTCGAAACAATACAGAGAAGGCTTTATTGCCAAACAAAACATGTCAGACGTGTTTGTTCTTATGCTGTGGCACCAATGTTTGAAACATACTCATAATCTACGATTAGAAATTTTTGTATAAATATACACAACTTTTATTAGTCCTTGCCTGGGACTATTTGCGATCGATCGATCGCTGACCGTAGGTTGACCGTTGTATTTTTTCATTATATTAGCATTTTAACCTAAGTCTAACCAAAGTTTTGGGGTGGAAAATTATTGGAGTCTTATTACGGGCTTCACATTGTTCGATGCAAGGGCGGAAAGTTGGCACGAATCCAAACCCTTGTCATTGAATGCGTCTGTCACGAATTTAGTAGCTGGTACCAGATGGCATGCCTATGGCTCAAGTGTTTTACGTTACTATGGTACACCTGGGGACTAGCATGCCACTCTTCTCTCGCCATGCCATGAATCATCACCGGAATATCAGATGGAGGGGGATGTTTTTCACACTTTGGGTTTTGGGGATGGTTCAGATCGATCGAGGTGATGTAATACCCCAACTTAATTCCTTCTGGTCATTTGTGTGACAGAAAACCCGCCTGGACATGGAGTAGATCTGTCCTTTATCTTTTGTAATGGCCTACACAGGACATTGCATAGTGCCCTGAAGTCAAATTCCTGAACGATAGATATAAGTTCGGATGGTTTTTCTTTTGCACCGCCGTTTGCATAACTCCACGTTGATTTACTGGTAAGTTTTGAAATTTGGTTGGTTTAGCCGAGTTCCCTATGGTTTTTTATGCTTCCAGTTAGGGTCTCGTGTAATCATTCACATGTTTAAAATCATCTACTACAGCAATGGATTAACCCCTAATTTTGTTGTTGTAGACGGTTAATCTTCCTCGTCGATTCTTCAGCAGAGGAGAAACTTTTATTGTGTTTGTTTGGGTAACGAGTTTTCGTCCCAACCCTCTGGTACTCTCTTTTTCCTCCCACTTACTAGTTTCGATTTTACAATGATCCTGAGGTGAATTTTTATTGGTGAGTTATGCCAGGAGGCCGAAAAATCTTATCGTGCCCACGGTTCTAGATTGTGTTGCTTCATTCTGAGTATTGTAATATTGTTGCTTTCGGATCTTGCAAAATGCGTATCTGAAACTTCTGAGATTGGTGTTTGCGGTGTTGTAGTTGTTCCGGTATTCAGAATTTGGTTACAGCCAGAGTCCAGGACACCTCCTCATCATTCGGATATTAATGGAAAGTACAGAAAATAGGCCGAATTGGATCAGTTAAACCAAGAAATCTCATCGCTGGAAGTAAGTTTTTTGGACGGTTGAATGTCTTCTTTTCACCAGGTTAAAAGGTTGTTCTGTTTCATATTTTGTGGAGTGTAAGTTTTGATTTTGATTTCGACCTAGAGGCTTAGGGCTCAAATGTAGCTCCATTCTTAGTACGCAGTCATGTTCACACTGTGGGTTGGGAGGTACATAATGAATTTCCAGTCATCATGGTCTATTCAATTATGACTTTGATCATAGCACTCATGGACCCTTGTCATCTGGGGTGCTTTTCAAATCAAACTCCCAAAATAATCCAACAAAGCAGCTCCAGGGGGAGATTGAAGGTTAAAGCCTAATACTTTTCCTCAGTATTCCTTAAAGAGAGTGCAGGTCTTACTGGTATGGCCATGAGCTCATTACAGTTCGAGGATGTAATGGATTTTTCACTGAGCTTGTATGCCTATTAAAACTCGCAAGCTCTGATTGGTAAATTTCATTGCTACATCAGTTTGGACATGTTTTGTCTAGCATTGTTGGGTTTCCTATCACAATTGTCCTTAGCTGAGGTTTTCTGAGAGTCAAGTTTATTCTGGGGGTAATCCAATGGCACTCCAGTTATATTGGGAGTAAATTTCTCTGTCATATTACTTCCATTGTGTGCTTCTTTGAGTAGATTGGTCTTTGGTATTGCCAGTTTCTTAAGAGAATGCTTGTGATTATAGGTCAAGTCATATACCTTTTTCTGCTCAAACACAACATCACGAATATTTGAAACAGTGGTGGCAGAGTTGTCACACTTTGGGTTATATTCGGCTTTACTAAACCTTTGCTTTACAAATGAGCGGAAACAACTGAAAAATAATAATAGATATACCTGTATTCTGTCCTGATTTTATGCTTTTGGGTCGAATTGACTTGTGCCTTTGGGACTCAGATTCTTCATTCCACAATGACTGTTCTAACGGTTACCAGTTTGCAAATGCCACCTATAACCGGGTATGAAACTTAGGTTTATTTTTTATACAAGGATTGTGTTGCATATACAGATCATTTATCGAGGATGCAGTTGAACGCTTTACTTTTAGTTAAACTCAATTTTTATCTGAAGTTCTATTTAATATGTTTTCCTTTTTGGACGTACTAGTTTTCTTTTTCCAGTTTCCTGCAGCACTTTTGATTATTGAGGTACTGGCATTTTCATGTCAAATTCACTTATATTATGCTTCTAGTTGGAGATGTCCAGTCCTCCTTTTGGAAAATCATATTTCTTGGTAGCATTATAGTTCTAAAAAACTTGATTCCCAAGTGCCAGTGCTCTTTACAATGATATATTATTTATCTTTTAGAATAGAAGTAACAGTTGATAGATGAGTGGTATAACGAAATAAGTTTCATCACCTGTTCTAGTTTGCACTTTGACCTTTAATGAGTGTAGGAGATTTGCATAGTGTATATTATTGGTCACTCAAAAAGTACCATCATTGTTTCCTTCCAAATGGAAGAGTATTTTTTATTTGACCTCGTACCATATATGCAAGAATGAAATTTCTTTCCATAAGTGATTTCTCCCCAAGGAACGTTCATAGTAAAATCCCTTTGCCTGCTATGTTGATCTATTTCTAGTATGTTTTATGCATACATGAAAATCAGGGAAAATATACCATACACCCTCATATTTACCAATATCTTAAAGTTGCAAGGTTACATTTTATTTTTGCTATCTTTTGTGGGTAATCCTCCGCGGATCACAAGAAATGTTTCTTTTACTGCGCTTTCCTTTACAGACATTTCTTTCTTCTATCTGTGCATCCAAATGACTTCTCAACATTATTCTGCTATTTCAAAATACATATTTGTACCATACTCCGGGTAAACCCTGTACTTGAGAAGGGGTCATTCCGCATAACCATTTTGTACTTTTATCATCCATGACAAAGTGGATGTAATGCGATGATTTTAATTGGGGTCAATAGCGCAAACAACTTGAATTAGCATATGTTTCAACTTTCCAGTTTCGGAGCACTTCATATAATTAATTAAGAAATTATTCTCGATTCTAATGATTTGTACTATCTTATGTTGGTAAAGTATATCTTAACTTTAAGGTACAATGTTAGAGAAACACTTGACCACGTTAAAGTTATATGTTAGTTTCGACTGGGAGTCTTGTTTGAGATGATCCCAACAAGTAGAAGTTGGGTAATGGATCCAACTAGCTGCGTATAATGATCTATGAAGAGATTCTGTCTATTTAACCCTTAGATTAAAATCTCATGTTAGGTAGTTATAACCAGATTGATTCTGATATGATGTTAAGCTACCTTATTCTCCTTAGGGAGAAAAACTAATTTTATTATGACAACAAAATTACATTTACTATATGTGTTTCTGCATTTCAGAGATATCCTTAAGCATAGGAAGTGATAAAAGTATGGCTGAGAAGATATCTTGCTTCACAAACAGTTTTCAAAAATGTCACTATGACAACCCTATCACAGTCATTCTAACATATATCACAGGTTTGAAACCAGTTTTGTCTCATAAAAAATTAGCTCCTAGATATGTTCATAAACAGTCCCATAAAAAAATATACATATAGATATTCACATTTAAACAGTCCCATGATTATATGAAAGGTGTATGAAGACATTCCATGAGCTGCCCTTCCACTTTCTTCTGAATGATCCAAGCTCGTGCTTCCAAGTGTAATCCAGCTTTTGAGAGTCCATCAGTTTCCATGTTCCTCTCTCTGTACACATGTTGAAAGATAATGTGTTAAATACTCTGTTCAAGCAAGTTGAATCTCCTCAAATATAGGCTGAAATTTATAATTATCCAATGAATTTGTTCCATTCATCCAATTCACCACAATTTGTGAATCATCAAATATCTGTAATTTTTGGGCTTTTTTTTCAGGTGCCAGAATCGGCAGCAGTCTTGGGGCAATTTGCTCAAGCATCTTGTTGGTGTGTTTGCCAAAGTTGTCCTTTGAACATATTACATGTTGATCATTTATATGAATCATACCTCCAGCATCACATAATGATGGATCTTCTTAACAAGCCTTATGGAAGTAGGCTTATGCAGTACTCCTATCTGCTTCTCAATGCCCTGTTTGGGTTGCTTGATCCTTGAATTCTGTGTAGATCCATATAGTATAGCCATACTCTCATACTGAATAGGAGGAAACTTTTTCCTTGAAATATTTTGGAGTTGCGACCTAGCAGCAATTGGAGGCAATACTTTGTATATTTTGACAGCTGAATTGCTGCACCACTTATGTAAAACTCTCTTCAATTATGATGCCTCCCCAAACCTCCCCTAATCCTGTCAGTGTCTCCAATTCCCTCCAGACCTTCTTTGTATATGGACAATTCATTAGTAAATGATCAATAGATTCATTGCACTCTTTACAAAGTATACAGTAGCCAGGACTTTGCATGCCTCTGTTTTGTAGCTTTTCCCAAGAGAGGGATTTATTATTCAATTCTGACCACATAAAGATCTGAGCCTTAAGGGGCTTTTAAATTTACACAAGCCCTTCCACCATCAGACCCTATCCCTCTTTGTTTAGCTGCATATGTAGTGTGAGAACCTAGTTTAAGAGTGTAGACCCCATTTGCAGCGCTTTTCTCCCCCAAATGAGTTCATGTTAATGTTCCCTGATGCTAGCATGACTAGGTCTAAGGGAGTGTATATATCTTCCCCATTCTTCAGCATCCCTCGCATCCAATCCTAAAAGCTGAACTTGTTTCCATTCTTGCCTACAAATAATGGTTAAATATGAATGTGCCACCCGATGCAGAAAGAAAAAACCAGTCCTATGTAGAACCTCAATTAAGCCCTCAGATAGTTTGAAACCTTCTCCACATCCAACCCAAGCACCAATACCAATCCTTAGTTTCTACCCATTTCCTATCCTCCATATAAGTCATTGACATATTATTGGGAATGCTACATTCATTGTGAAAGCTATCGGTTATACCAAACATTCAATTTCTTCTTAACTTTGGCAATAAGCGATAGCCAATCCTTTTTACCATAATCTTTAGGCTTGAGATAAAAGCCCAAGGATTTCAGCCTCTCCTGCAAGCCAACCTGTTGGTATGGGAATAACTGGGAAAGAAAGCTAACTTCATCTTCATTTAGTCTAGAGAAGGATATCGTCGACTAAATGATCAAAAGAAATCAATGTCACACAAGTCATAAATAGCCTCAGAGTTATTTTATTTCACAAATGCAATCGACAATAATGTTAACTTTCAGAAATATTCTTAAATTTATGGTGCATTTTTTCATTTTGTCTTTCCATTGCTTCCTTTTGTTAACTTGCATAAATATTCTTAAAGTTATGCTCCATTTTTTCATTATGTCTTTCCATTGTTTCCATTTACAATTTCTTTGTTATTTATAAATATGACTTGTTGCTAGAAATTTGATATTTGTTTGGCAACATAATGCAAGACCCTATTTTTTTAATATATATATTTTGTTCGAAACAATCATCTTCACTTTTTGCTAACTTGATCAATATTTTTTTCAAAGTTGTAGAAGACAATTGCAAAAGGCAACTTTGGTAAGCAATTGCAAATGATGGAAGAAATAATAGATGTTGACAATTACAAATTCAGATTGCAATGCATTTTGCCTGACAACATTGATATTGTATTAAAAAGAAATGGTCTTTTTAGACTAAATGCATTTTCATATACTGTAGGAGATTGTCTGTTTGACTCATTCGAAATGCTTCTACATTTTTTTTATACTTCAAATGAACTGCGAAATGGGTTAATAGAACACTTTCTTTTTTGCTTAAACAACAATGATGTTGAAGCAATAGAGTCATATGAGTATGAACTAGCACCTGACTTCCTATACGAGTTACATCATGTTAATGATATTGGTACATATCTTCATAAAATGTGTTGTTCTGCATCCACAAATATAAAGGAGTCTGACCGAGGTTTATGGGGTGATACCTTTTGCATACGTTGGTTAGCTAAATGGCTAGATATGTCAATTGTAGTTTGGTCATTGACAAGAAAAACAAGATATTTTCTTTTTAATCAACATGAAAATGCAATTCCATATTGCATTCTCTTTCATGATGCAAATCCTGTTAGTGGTCATTATGAACCATTGGTTTACCAAAAGTTTCCAATATGCATTTGCAACCAGTCTAATATGTACCTGTCACCTATTTGCAAAGATATTGAAAGCCACTGGACGCATATTGCAGATAATATGCTTTTAAATGAACTAACAATCGCAAAGCAAATGACATCTAATTGTGGTGACAGTCTCTTTAATGCAATTTTCTATTTAGTAGCAACAGAATTCGATGCAGAGTGTTTGCGACTTTACATTGTGCAATCTTTTTGCAATGCACTTATGCATAAGAATCGAGATGCATTGCATTGTTTAGAACAATACCTAGTAGCTGATGTGATACACTATACAATGAATAACAACTGGCAACAATATCTCATAAATATGGCAATGCCATATGAGAAACGACAGGTAGAAGGCGGACCATTCTGTTTGCAATGAATAACTGTGATATTCAAAGTCAATATCCAAGTATGGTCCTCTGTTGCTAATAACTTTGTCAATTACAGTTCTGCTTATTCGACATGCAATCATATTGTTAACATCATGTCATTAAGGATAGATACATCACATATTCACTACCATGCAATGATACAAAAATATGTTCACAATTCTCAACAAGTGCACATGGAAGCAAACGACGATTGTAATCAATTGCATCATAAGCATATGCTAGAAAAATAGCAATGTATATCTCAAGTACATTTTAGCAATAATATTGCATTTGAGATAGCATCTCATTTAGAACAAATGCAGCCAACTAAGCATCGTAGGTTGAATTATCACAAACTAAAGCAATTCATACGTACAAAACACAAATGCAATGACATATGCAAAAAAACATTTTCTAATAAGAAGTCAAGAACTACAAGCAAGAAAAATGCAGTACAGATTTATATGGAAAAAGTCGAAGACACACCTAGGAATACATGTGCAGTTTGTACCAGATTGCATTTTGCAAAAAATATTAGATTCTTCACTATAGATTTGCAAGAAAAGCATATGAATTTGACATTGAACAATAGGACCTTCAGCAATGAAAACATATGTGTTCCTTGCAAAAAGGCACTCAAGAATGGAAAGCTACCACAATTTGCAACACCTGAACAAATAAGACGTAACATTCCATTGCCAACTGTAAATAAACTTTCAGATCTAGAAGAAAGACTTGTGTCATTGAGAATTGCATTTGCACAAATCAGACAATGGGGATATAGGCGATCACAAATTGGCTTAACAGGATCAATTATCAATGTACTAGTTCATATGGACGTTGTGCAAAAACCATTGCCACAATATCTAAGTGATACAATGACAATTACAGTTGCATTAAAAAGACGATTGCAATACAAAAATGCATACCAAACAGGTAAAGTACATCCAATTATTGTCATGAAAGCATTGAACGAACTATGTTCTAGAAGTCTTTATAAAGCTGACAACATTTGTATAAATGAGAATTGGGCCCATGTTTTACAAGAGAATAATGAATACATTGTACAAAATTCAAACAGCGACAATGAAAGTGATACAGACAGTGATGCAAATAACGAAACACCTACTGAAACATTGGTGCATGGATTAATAGAGTCACAACGCATCTACAATTTGCAAGACAAGATTATTGAACTGGCACCTGCTGAAGGACAACGACCACTAGGCATTTTCAAGGACAAATATGCAGAAGAAATGAACTTTCCAACATTATTTTATGGTGACGCACGTGATCATGACATCACAAATAGGTTTAGTTACCAAAAAATTGTACAATGGGAATTGTTACAAGCAAGTGGTGACTTCTCATATCATACAACAAATTTGTTTTTCAAGACAATGCGAATAATAATTGATAAAGTGCTTTCTTGCATATGGGTACGAATAAGAAAAGGACAACTAAAAGGCAGGAAAATATTAGCAAAAGATGTCAAGTATCGAGCAAATTTGGAAAAGTTATTGAAATCTGATATTGGATACATATATTTCAAAAACATTCGCATATCTTCTGATCATTTGGAACAAATTAAGAAAAACATATTTGCAATGATACGACAATTGGGGCCTCCAACTTTCTTTGTGACATTTACAAGTGCAGAACATCGATGGAAACCATTAGTAGATACACTTGTCACATTGTTTAGAAATAAGGCAAATAAAAATGCTATTGATATATTAGAAGATGATGACATTGACTACCTTATAAGGAAATATCCAGTCACATGTAGCCAATACTATAGACATAGAATTAATGCTGTAAAGCGATTGATATGTCAATATACTACATTCTTTGGAAAAATATCTGATTACTATTTCATAACAGAATTCCAAAATAGAGGAACTGAACATGAACATGGACTGTTATGGATAGAGAATGCTCCAATATATGGAAAACAAAGCAATTCAGAAATTGAGAAGTTTCTTGACAATTACATAACTTGTAATACAAATCATTTGGACCCAGATGTTGCTAAATTGCATAAACATCACCATACAAAAAGTTGTAAGAAGCGAAAAAATTCAAATTGCAGATACAACTTCCCCATGCCACCAATGAAATCAACAATGATCATTGAGCCAACCAATGCACAAAATAAAAAAATCGTAGAGAAATCAATATCACTTTTCGCATTCTTGGAGCAAACAAACTACAATGATTCAATAACCCATGACAATTTGCTCCTAGAAATAGGACTACTAGAAAGTGAGTACATAGAACTATTACAACATACAATAAAGCAACCAACAATTTTCGTGAAACGAAAACCTTCTCACATTTGGAATAACAGTTTTGCGAAGGCTATGCCTACTTTATGGAAAGCAAATACAGATGCACAATTTGTGCTAAATGCATATGCCGCAAAGTCATATTGTAGTTCATATATGACCAAAATTGACAAGTCTATGACAAATGCATTTAGAAGAATACGCAAAGAGCATTAGAAAGATGAAATTGATGCTATGCAAATGATTCGTAAACTTGGAAATACATTACTTAATCTACAGCAAATGTCAGCTCAACAAGTAGTGCATATAGCCCTTTCATTTCCATTGAGTTGTAGTTCAAGGGAATGTATATTTGTAAACACATCTCCAGTTGATGAACGCACATTTATGCTTAAACCACCTATTCTTTTGAAACAAGAACCTGATGATTCAGAAGATGTTATGTGCCATTCCATTATTGACTACTACATTGGATGGCCAAGTTCCATTAGCAAAATCTGCCTTGCATAATTTGTATCAAGTTACAGGAAAGATGGCACACCCATATCTAAAAGGAAAAAACCAAATGTTATACGATTTGTCAAATATAACAAACACAATGATACTGAAAAATTCTGCCGAGAGAAATTATTATTATATATGCCATTTGAAAATTGTGAAAATACATTGAAACAAGAATTGCCTACATGGCTCTCTGCATATACATTACATGAAAAAACAATTCAAGCCAATGAAGCCAAATTTACATATAACATCAATCCAACATGGGGTGATTTAGAGACTGCAACAAATGAGCAAATTAGTTCTTTGAATACTAACCAAATGAATATGCGAAACCAAGAGAACAGTTCCCATTATGAGGAATATGATTTGCAATCGGACTTGCAATTTCCAAAACAATTTGAAATGAAGAAAAAGATCAATCTTGGATTTCAAATTACTGCCCATCCATTTTTAATGGAGAACAATGAATATTACAAACTTAGAAGAATCTTGAACAAAGAGCAACAAGCAATTGTAAAAGACATTGCAATTAAAAAAAAAAAAAACCCTAAGGAACCAATTTACCTTTTTATTACAAGTGGAGCAGGTGTAGGTAAAACACTCACAGCAAAAGCAATTTTCCAAATGCTTATACGAATTTATGATTCACAAAACACAACTGATCCTATGAAACCAAAAGGTCTAATATTAGCATACAAAGGAAAAGTTGCATATAATGCAGGTGGAACAACAATCCATTCTGCATTTCTAATGCCTTTTAACAAGTCTCAACTGTTCTCACTCAGCAAAGAAGTATTGGACAACTTATCAAAGCTATATCAAGAATTGCAGCTAGCTTTCATAGATGAGATCTCAATGATTGGTAGTCGGTTCTTATATTCTATTGACAATAGATTCAGAAACATAAAACATGTCCAAACCAAATACTTTGGGAACATTGACATCATATTTTGTGGTGATTTCTATCAAGCACAACCTATTCAAGATCTCTTATTTTTGAACAACCAACAATCAACAATCAAACAATAACACATGATTTCTGGAAGGATAATGTCAAGTGCTTCCAATTTCATATGACTATGCGACAAACAAATAAGAGATTCATATCAGTGTTAAATAGAATGCGAACAAATTGTCAAACATCTGATGATATAACATATATGAATACAAGTTGCATGCGCCCTGTACCAAATGATCCGACATTTCCCTATTTATTTTACAAAAGCAAAGATGTTGCAATGCATAACAAGAAAATGTTAATGCTGATGCCTGGCAAAGAAATTTTAATTAATGCAATTGATGAAAATGAGGAGAATAACGGCAATTTCCCAACCCATCAACATACAGCTATTTTGCCTTCGCACCTTTCGATAAAGTTGAACATGTTAGTTGAAATGTATGCTTGCAATTATGATGCACCAGATGGGCTAGTGAATGGTGCAGATGGAATAGTTAAAGCATATACCCATACAGATAAGGTCGATGTTCTATGGATTAAGTTCCATGACCCTAATATTGGTCACCGACAATCTAGAAAACTAGCTCATTTGTATACTTTAGACATAGCACATGATTGGACACCAATACTGCGAATATCAAAAGCAATGCCTATGACATCAAAGATGGCCCAATTGAAAATACGGAAACAATTTCCAATTCAACTTGCATGTGCACGCACAATACATAGATCACAAGGCTTAACCTTGGATAGGCTTGCATTCGACCCTACTGGAGTACAAGTGCATGGCCTAGTATACACAGCACTATCATGTGTCAGAAACATAGAATCATTGTATTTGCTTAATCCTCTTAAACACAATAATTTTAAGGTTAACCAAAAAGTAAATTGTGAAATGCAACATTTGTAAACCACTGCAAAATGGCAATTAGAATATGACTCTTCATCAATACAATCATTGCGATCCATCTTTATTCTTTCATTGAACACTCGTAATCTTCATGCACATCTTACTGACGTATGCAATGATTATGACACAATGCAATCTGATATCTTAGGCTTACAAGAAACACATATGTCACTGTGTATGGAAAATGAATATTTCAAAAATTTCAATTGCATCTCAAGTTGCATTAAGCATGGAGTAATGATATTGATAAAGAAAAATATCATTATCCTTGAACATACCCATTTTGAAGAGCGCTTTGTAGAAGCATTGCTCGCAAAAATAAAAGTTCACACATTACAAATTGCAATACTCAATATATATGCATCGCCACATGCAAATCTAAACAATATTCTCAATGTCATTGCAAAAGCTTTATGCCACTTAGATCTAAACAATATCATAGTTATATTAGGGGACTTCAATATTGATATGGTACATTGCAATAAAAAGCAAAGCAGCTAGAAACCTACATGGAAAACTACAATCTTCATTTCCTAATTGACAAAACTAATACCATGCATAAATCATTGATTGACCATGTTTGGGCATATCTAGCTAATATAAAATATAGAATTTTCATATTGGATACATATTGGTCTGATCATGATACAATATCTCTTGTCCTTCAGCTATGATATACACATGAAACAGTTTACAAAATTGCAAATTTTGACATTTTTGCAATACCTCATTGGTTTTACCATTTCTATTTTACTAAAGCATATTACAATATTCTTTTTGTACTAAACCAAATGATAACAGCATACATACTATGCATTCTATCATACATTTACATATATGAGGTCGTGTATTCATCAATGCAAATTATGCCAAAGACACCCTTTTCAATTAACCAACACAAGCATCCTATCATAAATTTGCAGATATGACCTCATCTATTTATGAATGCAGATTCTGCCAGTAAAACCTTTTTCAATTGAACAGAACGACCAAGAAAAAAGAACAACAACATGGAACATAAAAGAACAGAGTATATTCTTCTTGCCTTTCCTTTCCTATGGATCTTCTGTTCTTGTTCAACTTTTACTTTTATATGTTCTTCTAGCTTGCACTAAATATGTCTTACTATTCTATAACATAGCATAAATCTTGAAAGAGGAAAAGAAACAATTGAAGAAATAGAATGCATAATCCAATTAGAAAGGGCAAGCCAACCGCTTGTTTTGCAAAGGTATGTCTATGAGAACTACACAAATATGCTAATTTGTATTTAGAATATTAATGTTTACTATATATGCATTCTATTTTTACATATGTATGGTTCTATGGTTTTAATGTTCTTGTTCACTTTTTACTTATAATTTGCACTAAATATATGTTACCATTCTATAACATAGCCTAAATCTTCAAAGAGGAAAAAAACAATTGAAGAAATAGAATGCATAACCCAATTAGAAAGGGCAAGCCAACCACTTGTTTTGCAAAGGTATGTCTATGAGAACTATACAAATATGCTAATTTGTATTTAGAATAATAATGTTTACTAAGGTATGTCTATGACAACTATACAAATATGCCAATTTGTATTTAGAATATTAATGTTTACTATATATGCATTCTATCTTTACATATGTATGGTTCTATGGTTTTAATGTTCTTGTTCACTCTTTACTTCTATATGCTCTTTCAAATTGAACTAAATATATGTTGCTATTCTATAACATAGCATAAATCCCGAAAAAGGAAAACAAACAATTAAAGAAATAGAGCGCATAACTCAATTAGAAAAGGCAACCCAACCACTTGTTTTGAAAAGGTATGTGTGACAACTATACAAATATGCTATTTTCTATTTAAAATATTAATGTTTATTATATATGCCTTATCTTTTTACATATGTATATTTAAATGTATATAAATTAGAAAATCTTGGACGAGTGAAGAAAGCACTAGTAGTAAGTCCCCCCAAACAATGCAGCGAGAAGACATGTACAGGTTACATATCACAATTTATTTATTGATTGCTTATCACAAAATACATGTGATAATATCCACATCATATTGAAATGTGCATTTACTTGTGTTAGTCCAAGTGAAACAATCACAACAAAACTTGATTCAACAAATGTACAAAATGATACATCAAAAAGGTATGCATATGGAACACAACACTCTAATATATTTATACTTATTCAATTTTTAGGAGAAACATAGTATTGTAGAAATGTTTATAGAAATTTCTAACTAAGCAATTTTAATAGGCAAAAACAGATACTGCCAATTAAAGTATCAATTGAAGATCTCAATAGTCGTAAAATTGGGCAGCTATTTGTTGGTGACATAATGGTTGTCTATACTGCATTCCTTGATAAAGCAAACAAATCACGTCAAATATTACGAGCTGATTTGACAGATGCTCAAGGAATGATGACTATAACATTGACTGTACCTGCACATTTAGTGGAGCAACATGAACAGAAAATTTTGCAAGGCAACAACATCTCAGTTACAAATTTCAGGATATTGCCTAAAACTGTTTATGATCGCGGTGACTTTGACAAAATAATTTTTCTTAATGAATCAAGTATCATAGAAACTGTACCTGAAGTTTGCAAAGAATATTGCTTCATTCCCAATACAACCATTAGGCAATTTGCAAACAAAAAAGAAATGTACCCAATTGGCACAATTGCTCCAGCCGTTACACTTGCCAAACGGGTTGGATTGCATTACATACTCCATATCAAAGATGGAGATTCTGAAAATGACAATGCAACTGTATGTATTCGCATGTTACTTATTCCTAATTTTCAGTAGATAACATGCATCACTTCAATATATAGTTATTGTAATTTGTCTATAGTTTTTGTAATTTGTCTCTTGCACTTGCAATTTTTCAACACATACGAACAATGTATTTGCATATTACTTTTCGTATTTTTCAATAGATAACAATTTCTCTTTTGCAGTTGCAATTGTTTGACACATATGAACAATTTTTCCTTTCAATGGAAAAACAATTGCAGAAAGGACACTTCCCCCTCATCCTTTTCAAAAATTTAACAAAAAAGGTAAACACAAAAGAAACAATATTCAGAGCATCAAAGTCAACGTTCATGACTGAACTTAACACAGATGCACTGAACAATCTCAGAAAACTAACTACATCTACCTATGCTATAAGTATAACAATAATAGTGTTTTTACTACCTTTGCATTTTCCATGTAATAATGTAAATTAACATTTGAATACTTTATAAAAAGGTCGAAGGTATTCTGATTGCAACAAATCCATATTCAACTCCTTTTTAACCTGTTTGTGCAATTTGTAACTCCCCAGTGAATTCATCCATAGTGATAGCCAATGGAACAATTTTCTGTTCACAATGCAATGATAATTGCCCTTTTGTCTACAAGCATTATCAGGCAGCCCTTATTACATGACTTACTTCCTGATTTAAAAGCAATGTCATATGAGAGATATTTGCAACAGAACGCTACCACTGTTTACATGTTACGTGACTTCAAAATTCAGAGCAAGTTCACACTCAATGAAGATAGTGAGCTATTACATGTCAACTAACAAATGGAAGGTACATCAACATATGCCTTAACATCTTTTGTCTCAAATATGTCCTCTCTTCAATTCACAATGTTATCTTTTTATTCTAACTAACTATTTGTTATACAGATTACAAAATCCAGGAACATGGCGGCCTTCACGTACACAGCAAATACAAAAGTGATATGAATATGTTTCTTCATATTATGGTCTTACTGTAACACAACTATTTAACTTGCAATTTCCACTCATTTACGAAGAAAATGTACTTTCAATATTTTAAACTCCATTGCTACTTCAAACCGAGAACAGAAGATTTTAAATTTCTGTTGTCGGTTCAAATTTTAGTCATAATGGGCTTGTTATAAGCCATCTTGTTTTGTTAGTTTTTGTTTCTTGGGTAATGTACGCAACGGTTCAGGAAAGAAGGCTAGAAAGTCTTTATGCATGTGTGTTTGTACTGTTTCTGTTTCTGTTCTGTATCTCAAATGGAAGGCATTCTGCAACATGCTTGAAGCTTGACAACCAGACATTGTCTTGCCACCTTTTGTATTTATATTTTTGCTCCATCTTAAAAAGTACCATGTTTGGTTTAAATTATATCGTTGAATACAACAAATGCAACATCAGATGAGCAATAATTTTGTATCTACAACTGCTGAATGCGAACACCAAAGGTTCCATAGATTGATTAAACATGGTGCTTATTATCCACTGAAGTTAAATGACAAATTGTATATTGAATCAGTTACTCATTTCTGTTTCTTCCTATGTTATGCCTGAAAGCTATGTTAGTTTTTGTTTCTTGCGTAATCTAGGTAACGGTTCAGGAAAGAAGGTTGGAAAGTCTTTATGCATGTGTGTTTGTACTGTTTCTTTTTCTGTCCTGTATTTCAGATGGAATGCATTCTGCAACATGCTTGAAGCTTGACAATCAAACATTGTCTTGCCACCTTTTCTATTTATATTTTTACTCTATCTTAAAAAGTACCATGTTTGGTTTAAATTATATCGTTGAATACAGCAAATGCAACATCAGATGAGCAATAATTTTGTATCTACGACTGCTGAATGTGAACACCAAAGGTTCCATAGATTGATTAAACATGGTGCTTATTATCCAGTGAAGTTAAATGACAAATTGTATATTGAATCGCTTACTCATTTCTGTTTCTTCCTATGTTATGCCCGAAAGCTATGAACTTCTGGAGATGGCATCTCTTATTTGTCTTTTTTCCCAATTTTCCCTAGTTTCAGATACATACACTAAAATGCTAAATTGCAAAAATGAACTTCCATGGGCTTAACTGCCAGATTCCACCAAACTATTTAGCACTTTCGACCTAGCCTGCTCTCCCTTTGCTACTCTGCTATACACATTGGGTTGGATTATAGCCTGCTCTCTCTTTGCTACTCTACTATACACATTGGGTTGGATTATAGGCAATTGGAACACTCGTGAACAGTTGTAATGGTACGTTCATCTCACTACAAAATCGAAATGCATACATGTCCCAAGTATCAATAGCTGATTTAGTAGCTAAATATATCAAAGTATCAATAGCTTAATATCTGCTTTAATAGCTAAACCTAAATAATCCATACCTAGGATAGATCTATTAAGTATTAATAATTTATTTTCCCTGTATAGATCTATTAATTATTAATAATTTATTTAATTTGTTGTACTATGGCACTTTCCTCTATTAAATTAAGTACTGCAAACTACTTAGAAGCAATATGTTAGCATACCAGGTAAACTTTATAAATAGCACCAAACTATATGGACTTTAAAATGAATATATGTTGTTTGAAGATGGAATTATGGCATAGTTCTATACAAAATCTACTGATAACTAGCTATGATAACAGAGCTTTGCTAATCAGCGGACAGCTCCATACATTGCCCTCAAGGCACCACAAAGGTTTGTATTTCATTTGGTATTATTTTATTTTACCTATGTTTCTGTTTATTGTTAGCTGTACAATTTGCTTAAATTTTTTGCATGTTACTAAACACATGTGATCCAAAGTCAAACGTAGAGTTATATTTTCGAAGCGAATGCTACAGGGTAACTGCTTTGCATAAAATCTGGTAGCACTACCAGGAAAGAATTTATCCCAGACACCATCTGAATATGCCATATATCTGAAGAGTGCTGACATGGTTTCCAATTTACAATCTGAAGAGTGGTCACATGGTTTCCAATCTACAAAGCACGAAGGAGAGAATGGCCGATATACATTTCTGGTAGCTTCCACAGAATTTGCAAACGTCCAGCTGAGTAGTAATGTAGATAATGACTGATATACATTTCTCTGGTTAACTCCAACAGATTTCTCAGATTCCTCTCACGCTGGTGCCCTACCTGCATTAACTACATTTGCACTAAATCTGGAGTGATCTGCCCAACTGCATCAAGTACAACGTGTTACATAATCCTAAATCCTTTTCCTGTGTGTTTAAACCTGAATATAAAGGAAAGGCCGCAATGCTTTGATTTGCAACATTGCTATATAATCCTAAATCCTTTTCCTCTGTGTTGATTCAGGACTGACATTTCACCTGGTCTTTTGGCTTGCAAATTTATTCACTGCAATAACCATTATGTCATAGAATGGTATAACAACCAGAAGCATGTCATCCTTTTTGAAGAGTATAGTTGCAGCGTAAGTAATCTAAATTCCTATATTCAATGTTCTAGTCTGCTTGATTGAAAAATAGTTATAGAGTAGCTGCAACTAAGATCTTGCAATAGAATGCGCTGACTGGACCTGAAATATATTTGCAGATGGCTTTTCAAAACTTCAAGGGGCACAGAAAATTCAACACCTCCTGGAGGCAATATATCTCAAGCAGCAGGGGAACAATCAATGGCAACAGTGGCCTCTCCTGCCCTGTCAAGATCTGGAGGCACATCAGCAGAGGAGTGTTTTGCTTGCACCCAGATAGAAACTCCAGCTTTCCATTCCATTAGCTGTAATAAGAGCAACCATCTCCACTGGGAAGCCAATGCAGGTTCCTCTGTTTTTCCAACCGAATCCTAAGTTCATCAGCCATGCCTGCACTGAAGGAAGAGAGATAAACGGATACTTGGAATAGTATTGCACCCAAGAAGCAAAGCCATCCAGAGATGGAACAGAATTATTCTTCCTGTGTGTGCCATTGGATTGGAAATTGACTGCCTTTTCTTTTATGTTCTATCCATTAGTAAAGACCTAATGTGCATCTACCTAGATGGGAAGTTCGTTGTTCTCGTCACTGTTCTGCGTTCTACCAATGATGCCTTGCATTTATGGCATATTTGGTTGCAGCTCGGGCTTGCATATGTGTCAAAGGAATCACTTGTAGTGGGCTCTGGGAAACTTGTTTGGGATACTCGTTTAATTGCTCTCCATTACTTGCGTTCTCTCAAAGGATTTTGGTTTGATATATTTGTCAAAGTGCCACTTCCACAGGTGACTGTTGATTGACAATTTTCTAAATGCTTACACCAGCTGGGTGTTGATTGACATTTTACTACAGTCCTAGAGCAGTTGTGTGTTGATTGGCATTTTACCAAATTCTTAGACCATTTGGATTGACAGTCTTTGGATTTACATATTTCTAGATTCTTAGATTCTCTGATTTTTATTTAAATATAGAGATCCAGATATCTTTTTAGGTGAAGGCAAAGATGAAGTTATCTTGAAGTATAAAAAGTTTTTTTATTATAATTATTTAATCTTTTCCATAAATCCTACATACACTTTATCACATTCTAATTCCTATTGCTACTGAATGCCTATTTATTTGTGCAGGTGGTCTTCTGGTTGGTTGTGCCAGACCTTATAAAAAGGGCAGAAATCACTTATATTATGACACTGCTACTCCTAATATTCTTATTTCAATATCTACCCAGGGCTTACCATTGTGTCTGCCTCATGCACCGAATGCAAACAGTAACAGGTTACATTTTTGGTACAGTTTGGTGGAAATTCGTTGTGAACTTGATAAGATATTTTATACCGTCCCATGTAAGTTCAAGCTTCCAACCGTTCTGAGATCAGAAATTTTTCAAAATAACTTATATATAAACTATCTTATGGTATATTGTGATATTTTATAATATCTGATCTAACTTTAGGCTTCAAACCATAATCAGATCACAAAAATTTCAGTAAGTGTTGTTTATTTCTTACAAATCTTGCAGTTGTTTTGAGTTGTATATTATGTTTTAGTGTTTTGACAAATTTTGATTATATGTAAGTCAAAACCTTGGAACAGTTAAATAACATCCATTTCAATAACTTATATCTGGATTTTTCATTGGATTTTGTCTAAGGGGAAGCTTTTTAATCTTTATGTATGGTTTAAATTTATGTCTGCTGCAAATTTCTCTTAGAGTTTACTGAATTAACGAGGCTGAGCAAGTGCGAGCTCTTCTGAGATTTTGATAGTACCGAAGCTGAAGTCATTTGCTGATTTGGTGATAAATCTCTGTTCAGCCACTAATAAGTTTGTGGGTATTGAACCTCCAGATCTGATGGTGCAAGCACGGAGGGCGTATAGCACCCATTGATTAGCATTTTCTGCAGGAAATTATGTCTATGAAGAAGGGATGGAAGAGATATGGAATAGTGCTGTTTTTGGTGCTTCTATCCATGCTCATTCCATTGGTATTCTTGCTCGGACTCAATGCTAGATTTCAGAGTAGTAAGTTTATCTGAACCCATTTCATTTTTTATATGATTTGAAGCCCCCTTCACACAGAATGTCGTGTATGCAGAAGCTTCCTTTGGAGTACTTTGGCAAGGGGACTTAAAGGTTTTTATGAAACCCGTTCCTGGAATTTGTAGTCAGTTGTTTGCATTTTTTGCACCATTTTGCCCCTTTGTTGTATACTAAGACAATGGGCATTTGATAATTGCCTAGATCCTAAGCACTATGGAATATTTTTGGCCAATGTTTGTATTAGATCTCATTGAAAAGCAGGCACTGCAAGCCTTATTTCAGAACTTTATGAGTTTGTAGGCTCAGGGTTTTGATCTCTCCTTCTGCATTGTCATGTTTAGCTACTTAGCGTGAGTGTGAGGTTTGAGGGTAGATACAGTTAAGGCTGTCGCATTTGCGCACATTAGATGCCAAAGATTAGAGAACACAGGATTAGTTTTACAATTATTCTTCTGAACTCTTAAAAGTTGCCCTTCTTTAAAGCTCCTAAAATTATTAAGTAGAACTGAGCCAGAGAGAAAGTAGCAGTCCCCAATCTGATGCCCATTGTGTCATTCCCATCTTGGTACAACCTTGTGTCATTTGATAGTGATAGATTTGTAACCAATAGTAGGATTGCTTAATTTGCAATCTTCAGTAGCCACTAGAAACACTTTGCGATGAGGAACTTGCATGTGATAGAGTACCTTTGAGCAGCCTGATCTTACTTTGAAAGTTTGAATCCTCTTTATCTCTTCAACATCAAAGAAGTCATTTGGTTGTTCTGTAACCTGTTGTATGTTTCTCTTGCAGGCTATATCAATGATGAAGTCCCTCCAACGTTGGTATACATTCTATTAACTTGTGTAACATCAATATATTGTTAACTTCACATTAAGAATTTGAAGGAAAGACATCCAAAGTCAATAACTTAGTCAATTTTCCTTCTTCTTCTTCTGTGCAAGTCGTATATGTACTGAATTCTGTAATGATGTCATCAAAGTTTTCTAACGTTTTACTTGCTACATTTGGTGTGTTCAGAACCAAACAGATTTTACCAGGACTGTCAGTCTGTCTAAACACGATGATGCTTCACAACAAACAGAGGTAAGGTTTATTACATAAGATTTCACCAAGATCTAGTGGCTATGTATTAAATACAATTTTCTTTCATGCCTTTTGCCACTTGGTGGTAAGAAGATCAAATTCTAATGAATCCATGTTATACAATGTACTTGCACAATATGGCACTGACCCCATCAGAAATACAACCCATCTCATAACTACCATAGTTCTTTTGTAAAATTTTCACTGCTTTATTAAATAATATATCCTTGTTTCCATACTATGTTGGTTTGTTGACGTCGGTGATCTATGAAAGAAATGGATTTTGATATCACTGCGCTTTTAAATTATAAATTTTAAAATCAATTTTCTGATTAAAGCCAGCTTTTGTTGTCTCCATTTTGCAGAGAAATCTTTCTAGGCATCTCGATGATCTAAACAAATTGGGGTCTGAACTATCAAAGGTTTCCAAAGATGAAGTTGTAACAAAGACCTCAAATTTTTCTGCAACGAATGTACACAAACTATCTTGCTTTACTTCTATTAATGTACCATCCTTTGTACTTTCCTTAATGATTGCCCATGGATATTTACATCATTCCAATGAATGGTTTTAGGTTATTATTTCCCAGACAAAGCCATATATAGTTGCCAAAGATACTGACTTCACTGGTTACAACTTCTCTGGCACGACTCATGGAAATCTGGATATATTATTAACCCAGCATCCACTCTTAGGAGGTACACACGTAAATACTTGTCTACCTTCAATCATCGTCACTTTTCGGTTTCTGAAATTTTTCCAAGACTGAACAAACTGCTATTTCTAGATGATGATGTGGTCGTGCAAAGGGACCTGACACCTCTTTGGAGTATTAATTTCCATGGGAAGGTAAATGGTGCCATGGTCATTTGTGAAGTAAGGTTTCATCACTTGACTAAGTACCTTAACTCTTCAAAGTTTTTCCTAAATGGTTTTGATAGAAATGCGTGTGCATGGATGTCTGGATTGAATATTAGTGATCTTAATGTTGCTCTTTCCCTGTTCGACAGCAAAATAGGTATAATATTCCGTGGAGATTTGGGGCATTGCCTGCAAGTCTGATTACATTCTACAATATGACCCAAAGCCTGCAAGACTCTTGGCTTTCAGTTGCTTTAGGGCATGACTTTGGAATTGATCAGCTTGAATACAATGTCAATGGATGATGCTCTCATATATTTATCTGGATCATATCTCAGAATGGCAGATGTGTATTGGCTCATGGGCTAAACCTTTGAAACAAAATTATTTTTTTATTCAAGATTGTAATATCATTTAGTAAGCGCTTCCAATTCTGGAAGCTATTCCAATTCATGAATCGTGTCCTTTTAGGCTCCTAAGGTTTTGAATCTCATTGAATCTATGATTAGAATGCTGTTAATTTTCTGATATTGGCCTAGTGCCCTGGCATTTTATTGTTGTAAATGTCAAAACAGCAACTTATATGAATTACTTATCTCTGGTTCACTCCATTTATTCTTTCCAAATTCTGCACTTCCCTGAAGACCCCGGCAGGGACCACTGCCACAGCAGTGGCTCCTTGTTAATGTAAATAAATTTTTTATCAAAGCAACATCAAAAGCATGTGCCACAACAGTATTGTTCAAACATTCCATCAACGTACAAAATGTTTACAGGAAAAAACCTTTAACACTTTAATATTAATATAATATAAATAAAAATTCAGTATTGTTCAAACATTCCATCAACGTACAAAATGTTTACAGGAAAAAACCTTTAACACTTTAATATTAATATAATATAAATAAAAATTCTAATATATATTCGGTAGGTATTTTCACCCCAATCGCACATTGACACATTTAAAAAAACTATTTATTAATGTCGAGATATTAATTACGACGGTTTGTCGATCACTGTTCATTATTCGACGGTAGATGGATATTCAGTAGGAGTGAACTAAATTTCAGTCGGCGAAGTTACTATTCAATATGCGGGTCAACCTGCGTATAAATCCTGATGTTTGGTAATGAAATAAGTAAGCTTCCAAGCTGTGTTTGCACCTCTGATGTATCAGAGGGAGGGTGTGAGGGCTCGCTAGTATAGAGGTTGCTGTAGTGAGACTGTGTGAAGCCTGAGTGAGACCTGAGGGTTGCAGTAGTGAGGTTGCTGTTATTGTGAAAGATGCATCAAAATTGTGGTGAAGCTTGTGCGGAAACCGTTTTCGCTGGTAGTTGACAGAGCCACTGCAAATCAAAGTGTGGTGAATGCTAAATTGCGTGCGTGGACCTTCGTTTTGAGAGTCCCTTGTGCAGAGTCTGAGCCCTAAGGTGGATACCACTGTGTGAAAGCGTCGTAGTTGCTTGTAGTTGTTTTGTTCAAGCCAGAAGCAGTTGTGTTTGAGTTTGACAGCGTTGGGCGTCTATGGTATTACCAGCAGTTACCATGAAAATCGTGGAAGTGATTCGTCCTTCCATCGTTTTTCCACGGTGCCTTCCATTGTTTTATTTTAAAAGGTTTGACTTTATTATTAAAACAAGAATTGTTGTTGGAAGGCAACTCAAAGTTTGAGTTTGTTTTTATTTATGGAGATATAAGGTTTTTAAAATATTTGCTTTTGTTTTAAGTGGTGAGAAGAATTAAAAAGGGGGATTTTTTTTATGTGAAGTTTATCATAAGGAGTGATAAGATTTTTAAGTATTTTCTCTTTTTTATTGAAGTGGTGAAACATGTTTAAAAAAAAGGGATTGTTGGTGGAAATATTTAATAATGAAAAGGAGCTAGTAAAGATTTTTATGGTGCACGTGGAGTGAAAATTTTTCTGGGATTATTTTGTATTTGAATATTTGGCTTTACATTTAGTGGAGGATTTTTCATCATCATGTCAAATGTGTTCGATGATACTTGTTTGAATGAATCCACCAAACTTAATAGAGGAAATTATGTGAATTGGAAATTGAAGTTTCTCACCATTTTAGAAGGTCATAATTTGTGGTACATTGTGAGTAGGGATGAGCCCAAACCATCCACCAAACTTAATGGAGGAAATTATGTGAATTGGAAGTTCAAGTTTCTCACCATTTTAGAAGGTCATAATTTGTGCTCCATTGTGGGTGGGGATGAGCCCAAACCCACTATTGATGTTTTATTCTAGATTGGGAGAAACAGGAGATGAAATCAAAAGTGTTGTTGCGTATATTTGTAAAGGACAACATTATTCCTCACATGAGAGATTGCAGGACATCAAAGGAAGCGTAGGATATGCTCAACAGTTTGTATGAAACAAAAAATACAAACCAAATATTGTTTTTGAAGACTAAGCTTTTATCTTTAAAAATGGAAGCAAATGAAAATATAAGCAATTTTATATCTAGTGTCAAAGGTTTAACTGATAAGTTAGGAGATATTGGTGAAAAGGTGTCTAGTACTGACTTGGTCACCATCACATTAAATGGCTTAGTGCAAGATTATCAAATTTTAGTTTCAAATTTTTTAGGTAGAGAAAAGCCCCATACATTTGATGAATTGACAAGAATTCTTCTACAAGAGGAGGAGAGGATGAAGATCTTTAATTTGGGCTCCAGTGGTTCAGATTTGGCGTTGGTAGCCAAGCATAAACAACCATACAGAGGGAGGCCATGGGGTAAGAACAAAGGAGGTAAGTTTCAAGAAAAAGGGAAAGGTATTACACCATCTAAATTTCTAACTCATGATAATAGAAATGATCATTGTTATTATTGTGCCAAACCTGGGCATCATTCTAACAATTACTATAAAAGGAAATATAATGATTCCGGACAAAGAAAAAAAAGGCATAATGGAAATTTTGTGGATAAAGACACCTCAATCAATGATGGATTTAAAAATCTTAAATTGTTTGTTTCTGATGCTGCATTGCCTGTGGAAAATGATGGTGTAAATGCTTGGTTCATTGATTCTGGTGCATCATTCCATATGGCTTGTAATAAGGATTGGTTTAATGAATATTATGAGAATATTAATGGAACATATGCTTATCTAGGAGATAAAAAATCACTTAAAGTTCAAGGTTATGGAGTAATAGGTGTCGGTTTTCCTAATGGACAAGAGAAACAAATCCATAATGTGATGTATGTTCCTAATATAAAAAAGAATTTAGTTTATGTTTCTACTATTGCTCATCAATATGTGAAGGTGGAATTGGTTAAATCACAGTGTATTGTGAAAGACATTCAAGATCACTACAAGGTTATCGCCACAGGTACCAGAGTTGGAGGCTTGTATAAGTTGGATGTGACAAGGACAAGTCATCAACCGTTGACATCTACAGCAACGTCAAAAGTAGAATTATGGCATCAAAGGTATGAGCATCTAAATCAACGTGATTTAATGTTACTTAAAAATAATACAATGGTTAAAGGGCATCCTATTATGAAGAATGATCATGTTGAATGTGAAGCATGTGTACCTGGAAAGTAGCATAGGGAGGAATTTCTTGTACATAAAGAGGAGAGACAGAGGGAAATACTTGAATTAATTCATTCTGATGTATGTGGACCTATGCAAACTAAATCTCTTGATGGAGCATGATATTTTTTATTTTGTTGATAGATATAGTTATACATGGGTCTATTTCATAAGAAAGAATAGTGATGTTTTTTAGTACTTTAAAGAATTCAGGTGTGTGGTGGGAAAACACACTGGCCAGTGCATCAAAATTCTTAGATCTGATGAGGGGGGAGAATATAAATCAAGAGAATTTAATCAATATTGTAAAATTAATGGGATTTTACAACAATTTATAGTGTCGCATACACCTCAGCAAAATGGAGTTGCTTAGAGGAAAAGCATAACACTAGTAGAATGTGCACGTAGTATTCTTCAATGTAAAGATATTTCTAATGGTTTTTGGGTTGAAGTCATTAATACTATTTTTTATTTGAAAAATAGGAGTCCAACTGTTGGGTCCCTATAATACTAGTGATTACCCCATTACTATTATAGTTATACCCCTTATTTATATTGTTGTGCCCCTATTACCCCCATATTGTTATTTCTCTGCCCCATAGAATCCCTCTATTGTTAATTTTGTGGCTTTATATTATTATTATTAGGTCGGCTGGATTATATTGTGACTCCTTAGACTCCTATATATAGAAAGGAGGTTTTGTCATTTGAATCATCAAAGAATTGTTCATTTATGTAATGTAAAGGAGGTTGCCCCCTCGAAGAGGCTGAATTCTAAGGCATTGATCTATCTTTTCTATCTTTTCTTGAGCTGGTTTCATAACATTTGGTATCAGAGCTTTGGATTCTAGGGTTTCGCTGCTCCAAACAGGTCATCATGGAATTATCGCTATAACGTTTTTTCTGTGACGTTTCAAAAGTCGCAAAAAAAACCCATTTGAGAAGAAATCGCGCTGAACCTCGGGTCCGAATTTCAGAGCTTTTCACGCGATATTTTCGGAGATATGATTTGAGGAAGTTGGTCTTTTTGCAGACTCCTGAATTACATTCAAAACAGGTGACCTAGGGAAAATTGTCATCACTTTCTCTCTGAGAATCAGATTGAAATTTTGTAAGAAGGTACAGAAAGAGGACGGACTGTAGTTTCTTGTATATCTTTTTTTAGAACCAAATAGCGAAAATTGTACACGTGGCACTTCATACAACTTCGCTCTTCTGGAAAGGTCTATAATCAGGTCATCTTGGGAGATTGTGCATAACTCTTTCTTGGAGAATCCAATTTGGATAAGATTGGTGGCATTGGAAAGAGGACATAGAGAGCTACTACAAATCAAAAATTCAGAACTAGATGATTGGAAAGTACAGAGGTACATCAGAACAATATCGAGCTCCTACAAAGTGAAAAAAGGTGTGTAGATTTTTTTAAATTTTTGCCTAAGCTTGGTTTGAAAATTTATTTGAAGGAATTCAAAGGGAATAGTAGAGCATTATTATCGGTAACTGATGCCCCGATGTTGTGGGGAAAAGTATCCAACACGGAATGACCCTATCCCACTCTAAGGGTGATAGTTCCTTAGCAACAGCTGAAGCAAAGCTATCTAAAGTTACTTCTTTATGACATGCAAGAGATGAAAGCAAGAGATCCACTTACCGATGTCTTGCGCAAATGGTCGATCCAATCTCCTCTATTTGCCGCTTGCTCCCAGCTCCAAGTCTTCTCACGGGCCCAGCTACACGAGATCCTGCGAACAAGACAAGAAAAGGAAACTACAAGAAGCATGCATTCATAATTGATTCAAGGATTAGCATAAATCAAATACGCAAGTAAGACAATACACCATTGAAACACATGCGACTAGAAGAACCTCAAATGCTTTATTAATATAAGGAAGTAAGGTTCAGGCGGTGATACAACCATAAGAGGTCCAATCCAGCATCACCTTCCCGACGGAAAGAAATCTCCTCTTCACCTCCCTCAAGCAATCACCCAATACTCACAACTGTAAACCAACAGCAATTCTTTGCACAAAATTCCGGCCTCTAGATCCCATGGGATGAGATCCTTACATAGAGTTTTGGAGTGAAGATAAGTCAGCTTGATGTGTGACTTGTTGTCCTCTTCAACTCCAGTTTTTCTTCAGTCCTTGAGTCCACTCGGAGTTTCTACCTTCCACTTGGAGTTTTAGAAGCTCTTAACTCATCATTAGGCGAATCTTCTGATCCAGGTGTCATTTTGGAAGCTTCCTCGGCACTGGCACATTGAGAAAAGATTCCTCCACATGTCAAAGTACACCCAGCGCAGGTAGCCTTTGTTGCACTTGCTATGCAGCGCAGGTACACCATAGAGCTTTTGACATTCAGCGCAGATGCTTAGTGGAGCAGCTGCTTTGATCCAAAATTGACCTGTTTTTGAGTGTTTTTCAGTGGAGAACTGATCTGTAGTGCTGTGGTTTGCTGACCTTGTTCCTCTAGGGGTAGGAACAACATGTTTAGGGACTTTCGATCCCTCAGATTATTTGACATTTCATGCTCTATGCTGTAAGGCAGAAAAATGACTATAACAGTTGCCCCCTAAAGTATGAGGTCGTTTATCGGGTGAAATGCTTTATTAGGAGGATCCGAAGTTCATCCAATCGTCGGGAGGTGACCTGTAACAAAATACAATACAATACATTATCTTTTCATACTTTCTTTTCATGATCTAGCTGATGCGGGCATTTCCCATGCTCAGCTTTATAAATACATTTGCTGTACATAAACAGACGATCGTCTGATAATAGACTGATAATTCTCTGCTTTTAATTATCATCCTTTTAGTAGGATGATCATCTGCTGCACATGTCTATGTTTTTATCTCCTGAATATATATCGCAGCCTGGATGGATAAAACTAGATCTGGGGTCTTCAAACTTGTCCGACCTTCACTCTAGTACAAGTCGATCCATGTGAGAATTTCTTGAAGTCGAACATGGAAAGACATCGCTTGATTACCAGTCAATAATGTAAACTATTAACAAGCGCGAGAGGAATCACCGATAATGATGATGACCCTCAAGGTATTGCAGCACAATTCACGTGGCGTGAATATAGGATCTGATGTCGAACACCACGCAAAGTCTCCCGGTCGAAGGTCATTAATGTATACCTATCGCCGGAAGTGAGAAACTTGCCATTGAGGCATGCAAGCTTCAAAGTACTGAGGGGGTGTTCCTAGATCAACTTCTTGGATAATGAGCTGATGTCGACAAGAAGTGATCCTTCAAAGGAGGGCCTTAATGAATCCCACATCAGTGACACGGAACGGAGCTAGTGATGATGGTGAAAACGATCTGTGAAATATGATTCAAGGTGGCGGTCATGGAAGGATGAAAGATGATGTATGGTAGTGGATGGGACCCGGTTGACACTTTCTGAATGACATCTCTTGAACATATAACGACACTGATGTGATGTATCGGTAGCATTACCCCATGTATGGATGGTATGGCGAGACCATGGTGAAGGGACCGGTGAATGATAATAACCCAACCCGATATTTACGGAGGCAAAAGTGTCATGTTCAAGAGCGACTTGCTACCATTAAGCTTTGAGGTTCTCCCAATTTTTCCCCAGTCATTTCTGACCAGTACCTCTTTATTTTTGTCAAGCTTGAGGAGGATAACATATGCTTGTTCTATAACCTGCCCTTCGGGCAAGCCCATCGCTATATTTTAACGAGCCTAGCGATAGGGAAACTCGTTCTCGTCCAAAGACAAGTTTGTCGCTATTCAATATTTTAACGAGCCTAGCGACAAAGACAACTCAGTCCTTTTCATTTTTAGAGAGTCTAAAAAGGGTACATAAAGTTAACTCCAAAGGTCCTTTTTCGTCATCTAATCCCTTAAGTCCGAAAAAGTATAAAACAATACAGAAGGGATGAATGTTCGATAGCTTTAACGAGCCGAACTAGACAAGCGCTCGATCTTTTTGTGCAATAATCCCTCAAGTCCAAAAAGATTAAAATCTAGAGGAGGGATAGCTCTTCCGGTCCTTTTAACGAGCTGGAAGGCCAAAACTCGGCAAACTTTTCATTTTTTACGAATCAGTGAAAAGAGCTCAAAGAAGACTCGTATTTTGAGGAACGAGTGATAAACAGGGATAGCAGCAGATTCCAGGTACAGGTTGGAATTTTCCAATCACGGCAGTGTCACAAGGATGGCTAGGTGAAATCACTCTTCACAGCTGTTCCTCAAAATAGGTAAACAATCAAGTGGATGTGAATGATCAGCCAAATGAAAAGTGGAGGTGACGGTGCAAACACGACCAAGGCTTTTTATGGCCGATGAATTTACGGTCTCAAATGGTTATTTACCGGTTCATTTTTTCTGGATGAGCTCGAACTCTGGAGGAAGCTTGCTCACATGCTTATGTTTATTTTTTAACGAGCATGAATTCCGCGTTAAAACTGCTCGGTTTTGCGTTTATTTTTTAACGAGCATGAACGTTGCCAAAACTGCTCGTTTATTTTGCATGCCCCCAGCATCATAATAACGCATGTCAAAGGAGGGTGCCCCCCAAGCTTCATTGCATTCAACTTGGTGGTTGGAATGAAGGTTTACCTTTGAATTTTGAAAAGGGGATTTGTTTCATTTTTTAACGAGGTTGACACGAGATAAGAACCGTCCTCGGAGCCCACTGTATTTACAGTATTTCCATTAGGGCGATGATCCATGCTGACAAAATATTTAGGAATCTTCCGAATCCGTTGGATATAGAAGATTTCATATTATAGGTTTCCACTGTGGCTACTTCCGCCAGATTACCCGCCGGCGGTAGGGCAAAAGTACCCATTAAGGCAGGGTCTTTTAGGAGACCTACTCCAATATTTTGGAGCGATTGATTAATTTCATGGATCATTGTGCTGCTTCCCGTAACTTGAGAACTGTTGGGGAGAAATGTTTGTTGGTCGACGATTGTAATTTTTCCTTGAAAAGGAAATACAATCCTCCTGAAGTAGGTCGACACAACTGCAGCCATGGCATATATCCAAGGCCTTCCCAGTAGGATGTTGCAATTGAGGTTTCCGTCGATTACTTCCACATCAACTTCTACTGTTTTGCCCCCCAGTTCAACTTGCAAGTTACTTAAAATCCCGTATGGAGTGTATGATCGTCCATCAAATGCTTTTCATGTCGTTGATGATTTTGACAAGGGTGGTGGGCCTAAATTTTTCCAGCAACTCATCGACATAAGACATGTAGATGCCCCCTCATCAATAATTGTTCGATGAACAGTTTTGTTGAGGGCTTTCACTTGAATAAGGAAAGCTAGTTGAGCTGGTAACTGAGGGTCATATCCTTTATGATCAAAGGCCACAAGATTGGAATCCATTGGGCCAATCCCACTTATCGTTGATAGTAAAGCTTGCTCTTGGGAGGGGCAATTTTGCGGTACCTCAAGTGTCGACATAGCGGACGGCGATTGGGCCAGGTCCTCTACTATATTATAATTCTGTGCTATTTTTGCACGAGGATTAAATGTCGATTTTTGTACTACTCCCTTTGGCAACTTTATCATTGGTTCAGGAATGATGGGTGGCACGACTTTGGTCAAAGTTGTTGTTGAACTACTAGGTTGTTTATTTGCCTTGTTGTTCAACTGCTTTGGATTCCTGTAATCTTTATTCCTTGTCAAAGCATTATTCTGTTGCTTTGAGGTGGACAACATAAGCACTTGGGATCGGGAAGCATTTTGATTAGCAACCAGATTTTGTCTTGGATTAGGAAACGGATCAGTCAATACTGTTGGGGTTTTTGACCTCTTGAAGAGTTTCTTAACTTCAGCTATATGTGGACAATCTTTCGTCCAATGATCCTCATCGCATATATGACACCCTGTCGGGGGTTTCCCTTTCCTTTTCTTTTTCTTCTTGCCCCCTGGTTGCTTCAGTTGTTTGCCCTTGTCGGTCGACATGGCATTTACTTCTGAGGCAAGAAGTTCCTCATTTGTATTTTGACTAGAAATTTTGTGTTTGCCAGTCATGCCATTACTGGCGTGAGAGTCAGTATTTGATTTAGGAGGGGGAGGAATTGAAAATTCAGGTCTGGGGGCGTCAGGTATTTTGTCGTAGAGCGTGCCAGACTGAGTATATACTAAGTCTAAATATTGAGTGCGAGCAATGACTTGCTCCTCTGTTACGACTCCCCCCTTGGCCACATCTTCCGTTATAGCCGGAAGTAACGACTTTATAAACCATTCAGCTAACAGCTGATCGGGAACGTAAGTTTTCACCATCCTACGACGACGTCGCCACTCATGTATATGATCAGATATGTGAGTGGCCGTTGTCTGTTTGAAGTTGGTAAGGAGTTCTGTTCCCGTTTCATACCTTATCGGTAATTGAAAATGGGTTAAGAAAGTCGTGGCTAAGGAGCTGAAATTGTCGAAAGAGGCTCTTGGCAATTCAATGTACCATTTAGCCGCTGGACCTGTCAATGTCCTCTGGAAGAGGCGAAGTCTTATCGAATCATCGTTTAGAGTGTTCGATGAACACCACAGATGAAAAGTCATGACATGATTCGACGGGTCTTCACCTGGATTTCCATTGAATTTAGGAATGTCCGATGGAAGTTTATGCGGAATTGCTGGCCACCAAGGGGCATAAGCAATTGGATCATTCGTCAGCCGGTTTAGATCTGGTAATTCTAGAGTTGCTACAAAGGGCAACTGTTGGTTCAGGTTAGGCGAAGCATATCCAGGATAAGATAGTATCGCCTGAGCAATGGGTCTTTGCAGACCAGCATAATGCTGACAACTTTGTCAAAGTTGATGGGCATAACCATTATAGCATGGTTTCCCATTACTTACAAAGACTTGTTGCTCAGGTCCTTGATATGATTGCTGGAATGGCAGCTGTTGAGATTGAACCAGCTCTGGTTGTTGGACCATTTGCTGTTGACCAATACTGGATGATTGACCAAGATGAGGAGTCACAGTACTTGTTTGAGCCTGAGTCGCTCCAGATAAGGAGGCACTACCCTGAGATTGTGATTGAGCCGCTAAGACAAGAGGTTGTTGTATTACAACAGGTAGCGCTTGTACTTGCGACGCATTCGCCATAGCAGGTGTGGTGGGAATATTCGACACAGGGTGTACTGGTTGCATTGAATATGCAACTCCTGATCGTTGAGGCAGTATTGGTACCCAACCGCTGGATGTAATTCCAGTTTGACCTGATCCTTGTTGTAAACTCTCATATGGTTGTTCTCTAGGAGGGAACAATGAAAGAGCATACTGCCCTCCACATGATGGAAATCCAGTACTTAAAGGGTAAATTGGCCTTTGAAGACACATTGGATCAATTTGTTGAGTTTCAACATAAGAAGTACCAGATGATAATCCGGATGAAGAAATAGGAACTAACCATATTGTCGTCCCTGATTGGACTCCGGCTTGTTGTTGACAATTTGCCGGCACAGATGTTATACCAGCGAACATCGTTGGAGTAGCAGCAGGAGGTTCTGCTGCTGCTGTGTCAGACGACACAGTCTTAGATGTCGACGGTTGTTCAGACATATCTAGTCTATCCAAAAGATTTCTTAGCGATTCTACAAGAACTTACGATGCCAAAAGACTAACTTCGAAGATCAACGCAGGAGTAGGAGGTGATTATGTTCCGTTTAAAATGAATTTTATTATGACGACGCTTTTAGACACAACTTGCTTTTTCACTTTTTAATAGTCGAGAAAAAGCTAAAGATGACTCTAGTCTCCTTCGATGTATTAACGAGCCCGAAGTGACAAATGCTCGGATGGACTTTTTCAGTTATAGAGTTTGAAAAAGGCCAAAAGAAACTACTCTGGAGTTCTAGGCAGAGGGTGTGCCAAACCTTTCGCGAAACCACAGAATACGTTTTACGGTACGAGTGGTCGATCTTCGTGAATGCTGTGTTCACTGCATCGCGATCAGTAGGGCGGCCGACACGGCTTCCTATGGATAAAGGCTTTGTTCCTATAGGGGTCTCCCAATATACGCGACGGTACGCGGGAGCACAAATCCGTATTAGTGCTATCGTCCCTCAGGAGGAATCACCCACCTTCGTAGAGATCGACAGTCACTATGTTTAACGACGCCGGAACACGTCTCTACCTAGACCTCTACTGTGTTTCGTTATGTTTCAAAGCGTTGTTATGTAAATTCAGTTCGTTTTAGGTTGATCTTGCTTAGCAGTTTGCCTTTACGGATCACCACGTGATGTATGATACAACTCCTAAATGCAGTCTAAGAATGATAAGCAAGCTTTTTCAATTCTTTCAACTTATGAAAATCTTAACTACTGAGGGAAAAGAAAGACATCATCTTTTCAAACAGATCATAGAGCACACACTGATGCACTTTCCTAAATCGACATGCAAACTGTCAAAATGCACATGCACAATGCAAGTATTTCTTTTCTTCTTCCTTAATGTTGATGTATTACAAAAAGAAAGCTGTTGTATAATTTCGAATTCAATTTCAAGCGAAAGCAAACAAGTTTTTGTCCAATAATCAAAAGAACACCTTAAGATTCACTCATTTCAACACAAGAAATACTGAAATTCGAACCATATAACGAAAGCAAATGTTCAAGCAGCTATGAACAGCAATAAACTAGCTCTTAGAATCACAACGACACTTTATCACAGGTCTAGATCCAAGAGGTCACAGCAAGACTAGTTCACTTTCGCTACGGGAAACTGTGAATGAAAGCAAGAAATACAATAAGAACAATCACGGTTTCTTCATACAACTGAGGTGAAATGAAGGCAAAGAAAGGTAGTTTCAGCTGGGTATACAGGTTGACAACAGGCTGCAAAAACAATATTGAAAACTGGGCAACAGACAGTGGGGAACCCCAGTTGCACAAGGCAAAACTGGATCAGCGCAGGTGCTGCACTGTCAATCTGACATGCAGCGCAGGTAGCCCCTTCGGGACCTGCGTTGCAGTGCAGGTAGCCTTTGCTGCAGCTGCACTGAAGAGACAACTCTCGTCTCTCTCAGATTCCGGGTCACAGTTTGCTCAAAAATCAATGGTTTTTGGCCAAATCAGAGGCTATCAATCAAGTATACACTAGAGGATGATTAAGGAAGATGAACACTATCACAAAGAGCTAAGAAGAGTCCTTGTGGATCAGCTCTTCAAATCATAAACATGCCCAGCACTGAGCTAGAGTAGCTGCCCTCTACTTTGCATTCGAAGGATTCGAATGCAGTTCGATTCGGTACTCCCTTTGTTTAGGAAATGAATAGCAAGAAACACAAGCTACCAACAAGACACGATCCCCAGCGGAGTTGCCAGTCTGTTGTGGGGAAAAGTATCCAACACGGAATGACCCTATCCCACTCTAAGGGTGATAGTTCCTTAGCAACAGCTGAAGCAAAGCTATCTAAAGTTACTTCTTTATGACATGCAAGAGATGAAAGGAAGAGATCCACTTACCGATGTCTTGCGCAAATGGTCGATCCAATCTCCTCTATTTGCCACTTGCTCCCAGCTCCAAGTCTTCTCACGGGCCCAGCTACACGAGATCCTGCGAACAAGACAAGAAAAGGAAACTACAAGAAGCATGCATTCATAATTGATTCAAGGATTAGCATAAATCAAATACGCAAGTAAGACAATACACCATTGAAACACATGCGACTAGAAGAACCTCAAATGCTTTATTAATATAAGGAAGTAAGGTTCAGGCGGTGATACAACCATAAGAGGTCCAATCCAGCATCACCTTCCCGACGGAAAGAAATCTCCTCTTCACCTCCCTCAAGCAATCACCCAATACTCACAACTGTAAACCAACAGCAATTCTTTGCACAAAATTCCGGCCTCTAGATCCCATGGGATGAGATCCTTATATAGAGTTTTGGAGTGAAGATAAGTCAGCTTGATGTGTGACTTGTTGTCCTCTTCAACTCCAGTTGTTCTTCAGTCCTTGAGTCCACTCGGAGTTTCTACCTTCCACTTGGAGTTTTAGAAGCTCTTAACTCATCATTAGGCGAATCTTCTGATCCAAGTGTCATTTTGGAAGCTTCCTGGGCACTGGCACATTGAGAAAAGATTCCTCCACATGTCAAAGTACGCCCAGCGCAGGTAGCCTTTGTTTCACTTGCTATGCAGCGCAGGTACACCATAGAGCTTTTGACATTCAGCACAGATGCTTAGTGGAGCAGCTGCTTTGATCCAAAATTGACCTGTTTTTGAGTGTTTTTCAGTGGAGAACTGATCTGTAGTGCTGTGGTTTGCTGACCGTGTTCCTCTAGGGGTAGGAACAACATGTTTAGGGACTTTGGATCCCTCAGATTATTTGACATTTCATGCTCTATGCTGTAAGGCACAAAAATGTCTATAACACCCGAGGAAAGAAAATGCAAACACCTAGTAAGGAACCTGAAAGCTCTAGCATGACTCCTGAAGAAGAGGAAGAAATGCTACATGATATATCAAAATTACAAGAACAAGTGCAACAAATGTCACACTCACAAAAGTTAACAGATGCTAAGATAAATGGCGTGGAAGCTAAGATAAATGGCGTGGAAGCTAAGATGAATGGCATGGAAGCTAAGATGGACAATTTGAAGATAGATTTGAACACAAATTTGAAGACAGGCATGGCAGATTTGAAGACAGATTTGACAAATTTTCTACAAGAAATACTTACTAATGGTGAAAAGGTAGTAAAAGAAACTCATGATGAGAACAAAAGAAATGTTAATCATGATTCCATAGACGCTAATGTTGGATCGAAGAATCACCATATTCCAAAAATCGATATGAGGAAGTTTGATGGCAAGGATCCCGCCACATGGATATTACAGATGGAGCAATTCTTCGATCTCAATAATGTGCAAAACGCACAAAAGGTACGTACGGAAACTATATATTTGGAACCAAATAAGTTTGTATGGTATCAATGGCTTTGTTCTCGTAAACAATTTATCACTTGGGCAATTTTTACGGAAGAATTGATAGCACATTATGAGGATACAAAAAGCAACACTTTTTTTAGCCAATTGATAAGTCTCAAACAAAAGGGTTCGATAATGGAGCACATTGAGGAGTTCCAAAAATTGAACATAAGGGTAAAAGATATTCCAGAGGAGCATAGGATTGATTTGTTCATAGGGACTTTAAAGGATAATATCCAACATGATGTTCACCTTTGGGAACCTGATTCATGATGTTCGCCTTTCCATTCCAATGGGAGGTGCTGATGTTGTACTAGGAGTCTAATGGCTACAATCCTTGGGTACAATAGCTTTTAATTTTCAAGAAATTTTCATCAAATTTTCTACAGAAGGAAAGGAAGTTGAATTAAGGGGTATTGCAGGGAAACCAGGAAAGATAATCAGCTCTAATGGCATGACTAAGCTTCTAAAAAAGGAGCAAAGAGGTGTAATTGCACAATTATGTTCGCTAGATGTTTCCACATTGGAATCATCTATTTCTCCAGATCTCCGAAAAGTCTTGGACAATCATTCCAAGGTATTTGAGACTCCCAAAGGTCTCCCACCTATGCGTGATCATGATCATGCTATTCATCTGATTCGAGGAAGTGTTCCTCCAAACATCAGGCCATACAGATATCCCTATGTCCAAAAAAGTGAAATTGAACGTATGGTTGCAGAAATGCTAGAGGCTGGTATAATTCAACCGAGTCAAAGTTCTTTCTCAGCTCCAGTAGTATTGGTACACAAGAAGGATGGATCATGGCGCATGTGTCCAGATTATAGGGAGCTCAACAAGCTCACTATTAAAGATAAGTTCCCCATTCCTGTCATTGATGAATTACTGGATGAATTGCATGGATCAATTTACTTCACCAAGTTGGATCTTCGTTCGGGATATCATCAAATCAGAATGAAGATTGAAGACATTCCGAAAACGGCATTTAGAACTCATGAGGGTCATTATGAATTTTTGGTCATGCCTTTTGGCCTTACCAATGCACCTTCAACATTTCAAGGTTTGATGATTTCAATTTTCAAACCATTCCTTAGAAAAATTGTGTTAGTATTTTTTGATGATATACTAATCTACAACAAGTCTTGGAAGGATCATGTTAAACATGTTGACAGGGTGCTACAACTATTGGAGGAGAAGCAATTATATGCAAAAAGATCCAAATGTTTCTTTGGAGTCCAGGAGGTGGAATATTTGGGTCATACTGTATCTCATGAAGGAGTTAAGGTAGACCCTAGCAAAATTAAAGCCATTAAGGAATGGAAAATCCCCACATCCATAAAGCATTTGCGAGGATTTCTTGGGTTGACAGGGTATTATCGCAAGTTTGTTAAGAATTATGGGAGAATAGCAGCACCTCTAACAACATTATTGAAGAAAGATTCATTTTCATGGACTCCGGAAGCAACAAAGGCCTTTGAACATCTTAAAGAAGCATTGTGCCAAGCACCGGTCTTAGCTACACCGGACTTCACAAAAACCTTTATTGTGGAATGTGATGCTTCAAGAAATGGAATTGGTGTTGTTCTAATGCAAGATGAAAGACCCATTGCTTTTGAAAGTCATCCAATCAAGGGAAAGTTTTTAAGAAAAGCTATTTATGATAAGGAAATGTTGGCAATACTCCATGCACTTAAGAAATGGCGACCCTACCTAATGGGAAGACACTTCAAGGTAAAAACGGATCATGATAGCCTTAAATACTTTTTAGAACAAAGATTATCCTCTGAAGAGCAACAAAAGTGGGTCACAAAGATGTTGGGTTATGACTTTGAAATCATCTACAAAAAAGGGAAGCAAAATGTGGTGGCAAATGCACTCTCAAGAAAGGATGAGGATGTGGAAGCATTGTTGTGTGCCATTTCTATTATCCAACCAGATTGGATAAACGAAGCAAGGGAGGAATGGAAGAATGATGAAGAAGTGTGGGCACTTATTCGAAAGCTACAACAAGATTCCAATACTTCTGATACATTTAGCTGGCAAAATGATTTGTTATGGTACAAAGATCGCTTATACCTCTGTAAGAATTCCCAGCTAAAACAAAAGATTCTTATGGAATTGCACACTTCTCCCTTAGGAGGGCACTCAGGATTTTTAAAAACTTACCACAGGGTTAAGAAGGAATTTTTTTGGGATGGCCTTAAATCAAATATTCAAAAGTTTGTGGCGGAATGTTTGGTTTGCCAACAAAATAAAGTTGAAACAATTAAGACACTGGGTCTATTACAACCTTTATCCATTCCAAGCCAATGTTGGGAGGAGGTTTCAATGGATTTTATCACAGGTTTACCCAAGTCTGAGGGAAAGAGTGTCATCATGGTGGTAGTTGACAGACTTACCAAGTATGCACAATTTTGTGCATTATCACACCCATTTAAATCCAGTACAGTTTCTACTGCATTTATGGAAACAGTTCAAAAGTTACATGGAAACCCAAAGATTATTGTAAGTGACAGAGATCCCATTTTCACTGGAAATTTTTGGACAGAATTATTTTCTTGTCTTGGTACTCAGTTAGCTCATAGCTCATCTTATCATCCTCAATCTTATGGGCCAACTGAGATAGTAAACAAATGTTTGGAAGGATATATTCGTTGCTTTGTATCTGATAAACAGACACAATGGGTCAAATGGTTGCCTCTGGCTGAATGGTGGTATAACACTTCCTTCCATACAACAACAAAAATGACCCCATTTATGGCACTTTAGGGGTATCAACCACCATCCATCACATCATATTTAAGAGAAAATTCTAGGGTTCAGGCAGTGGAACATCACATCGAACATCAACAACAAGTCCTCCAACTCTTAAAGGATAACCTCGTGTTGGCACAAAATAGAATGAAACAACAGGCAGATCAACATCGCAGTGAAAGAAGTTTTGATGTACGTGATTGGGTATTCCTACGGCTACAACCATATAAGCAAATGTCCCTAAAGCAAGCTAACAAGGATAATAAACTATCACCAAAGTATTATGGTCTGTACAAGGTGTTGCAAAAGATTGGTACTATGGCATACAAATTGGAGCTTCCTGCAGCTTCTCTATTGCTCCCAGTTTTCCATGTTTCATGTTTAAAGAAGGTTATAGGCGACAAGCTCCCAATTCAAACAATATTGCCAGAACTTGACGAGGAAGGAAAAATTATATTGGAATCGGAAGCAGTCACAGAAACAAGAACTCGACAGCTACGAAATTGATCAATTTTAGAGTATCTTATCAAGTGGAAGAACTTATCCACTGAAGATTCCACATGGGAGGATGAGAATTTTATGCAAAAGTATCCAGAATTACTCAAGCGTTGAGGACAACACTTTTTTGAAGGAGAGGGGCATGTTGGGTCACTATAATACTCGTGATTACCCCATTACTATTATAGTTATACCCCTTATTTATATTGTTGTGCCCCTATTACCCCCATATTGTTATTTCTGTGTCCCATAGAATCCCTCTATTGTTATTTTTGTGGCTTTATATTATTATTGTTAGGTCGGCTGGATTATATTGTGACTCCTTAGCCTCCTATATATAGAAAGGAGGTTTTGTCATTTGAATCATCAAAGAATTGTTCATTTATGTAATGTAAAGGAGGTTGCCCCCTCGAAGAGGCTGAATTCTAAGGCGTTGATCTATCTTTTCTATCTTTTCTTGAGCTGGTTTCATAACACCAACCAAAATTTTAGAGCTTAAAACACCTTTTGAGATATTTTATGGGTATAAACCAAAACTGAGTCATTTAAAAGTTTTTGGTTGCAAGCCATTTGCTCATATTCCAAAAGATGAAAGAAAAAAACTTGATGCAAATTCAATTAAGTGCATATTTATTGGTTATTGTGATGATCAGAAAGAATACAAGTTGTTTGATCCCAGTACTCATAGATTGCTTACAAGTGATGTGGTGTTTCATGATAATGAAAATGAAGGTGATAAAATGAATAATACTAGTACATGGTATGATATTGATGATTATGTCAAAATAGATACAATTGTTGAACACGAACATGTACAAGTTCAAGAGAAAGGACCATCAAGTAGTCATGACACTCAAAGAAGAGGAGAGGAGACTCCACAAAGGAGAAAAAAAGATAAAAGAAGTAAAACTCCATGAAGTTCATCACATCAAAGTTAGGTACCTATAAAGTATAAATATTATGCATTAATCTCTCTTGTTATGAATGTTGTAGAACCTTCAAGCTATGAAGAAACTAAAGAATATGAAGGATGGATAGATGCAATCAATGAAGAATATAACTCTATAATGAAGAATGAGACATGGGAATTAACATAATTTCCTAAAAATAAAGTTCCCATAGGATGCAAATGGTTGTATAAATCCAAGTTTAATGTTGATGGAAGCATTGATAAGTATAAAGCTAGATTGGTTGCAAAAATATATTCACAAAAAGAGGTAATTGATTATGAATATAATTTTGCACCAGTAGCTAAGTTGAACACAATTAGAATCATGATTGCATTAGCTACGAAACATAATTGGAAAATGCATTACTTAGATGTCAAATCTACATTTTTGAATGGTTAGTTAAAAGAAGAAGTTTATTTGGTTCAGCGTGAATGATTTTTAAAATATAGATAGGAGAATCTGGTTTGCAAGTTAAAGAAAGCTTTATATGGTTGGAAACAAGCACCAAGATCTTGCTATGTGAAAATTGATTCTTTATTTTATGAAAATGGTTTTATGAGAAGAAAAAATGATCCTAACTTGTACATCATGGAGGATGAAGATGGGAATGTTTCTTTGATATTTGTATATGTTGATGATCTTATCATCATAGGAAATGCATCAAAGTTAATTGAAAAATTTAAAATTTAGTTGTCACAAGTATTTGGGATGAATGATCTGGGTGAATTACATTATTGTCTAGGTCTTGAAGTTTGGAGGGAACCTCAAAATACATTAATAAAACAAAGAAAATATACAAGGGAAATCCTTAAAAGGTTCAATATGATTGAATGCAAGGGGATATCTACTCCTTTATAAAAAAATGCCAAATTTTATAGTGATGATGGTACCAAAGAGGTGAATGGAACCTTGTACCTTGAACCGGTGGGAAGTCTGAACTACCTCACCATTCCCACGCTAGATATAGCATATTCTGTTAGCATACTTAGTCAGTTCATGGCTAAGCCTTGTGAAAGCCACTAGAAAACAACAAAGAAATTCCTTCGATATCTGAAAGGAACACTTAATTTTGGTATTATTTATACTGATGAATTTGATGTTGAGTTGGCAGGTTATACTAATTTTGACTCAGCTGGAAATCCAGATGACAAGAAATCTACAACTGAATACGTGTTCAATATTGGTTGAGGACCAATATCATGGAGCATTAAAAAACAACCCACTGTTTCCTTGTCATCCACTGAAGTTGAGTTTAAAGCATTATGCAATGCTACCTGCAAAGAAATATGGATTAGAAGGATACTTGAAGATGTTGGAGAAACACAACATAATCAAAGCACTATCAAATTGGCAAACAATTCTATATATCATGCAAGGAGAAAACACATTGACACACAACATCATTTTGTAAGAGAAAAATTACAATCAAAATAAATTGATTTATCATATTGTAATACAAATGAAAATGTGGCTGATATTTTCACCAAGCCTCTTGGAAAAGCTAAATTTGAAATATGTATAAGTAAGTTGTGTGTTGTAGCAAATCTCAATTGTGTGGTAAGGGAGACCAGTAATAAAGTTAACATGTAGATCGTCAATAAGGAAAGGTGTGAATAAAGGGAGGTGAGAGGATATTAATCACGACAACGCAGATCAGCGCGGGTAGATGGATGGTAAGCAAGAGTCAGTGAGAAATAAATTTCAGTATACAACTATTCAATCTGCAACTCAACCTATGTATAAATACTGATGTTTGGTAATGAAATAAGCTTGTTTCTGAATTGTGTTTGCAACTCTGATAACTAACTCAATTATCAATGAAGAATTTAGGGAAGATATATTTCTATTCTTTAGGTTTTTCCACCATAGACATACAAACAAAATACAACACTACAAATCGTCTTTTCCGACCTCAGAATGGATGAGACAGTAACAATATTATAATATTATAGCCCGTGTGATTGCATCAACTTTCATCTATTCCGTTAATCTCTGCTAAGTAAAAAAAATTACATAAAATATTGAGAAGAATTTACTATCCTGGACCTGCATTTAAATCTATAACCCTATCATCACGGACGTTGTATTTAATCAAATCTTAAAAAGTCATCTTAATAATGCGCACACTATTGCAATTGGCAAACTCTCGGCCTATCCAACTGTAAATTGTTTACGTAGATCTTGCGAGGTAGTCATAATATCGAGCTTCAGACGATGTTCTCTGCAATTCTAAGTCCTTCTGAAACCTCTCGATGAAAATTTCTGCAGCCATGTTTACATCCTGATCTTCAACCCCTGTATAAATGCAGCTTTGAAAAGTATTATCTTCTTCATATCGAATAAGACGGTGCGCATACAAGTATCTTGATGCCTTGCTGCCGCCAAATGCAAATTAGAAGAGGAACCAGAAACAGCTTATGGCCGCTTCGCTTCTACTGGCTTCACCATGGAGCTCAAATGTCCCTGGTGTCGATTCTTCTGCTCTTTCTTGCTTTTATCTGAGCTGCATCCAGGCATCAGTCTACCTAACAAATTTCCAGCCATATTACAATATGATAAAATAGACATATTCAATTATGAATTTGCAAAATGCCAGAAAGTAACTCAGACAGCTTAACTATGGGGAAAAACTAATTTCTATTTCCTCACAAATTAGAAAACTTAAAAGTAAATGAAGGAAATCAAATGCATAAGGGCAATTTTAAGCTGAAAGTTTGAACGAAATGAACGATTGTGTGTCACTCATATATATATGGATGCAATCTTTGAATAATAACAAAGTGCATTGTAAACGGCAGTGCCAGTCTATCACCGGTGCAGATATTCGTTTCCGGAAGAATCAGTGAGCACACTTCATCGTTAGATAAATTAATTAATTATTGGCAAATCCACCCCATATCTTGTTGTGAAATATTAACCTTTCGAAAGAGATTCATACGCGTTTTCTTCATTTGGCAATGGTCTCAGTACGTTGATTTATGTTCCATTTCATAAAAAGTTGCAGTGCTCATGTGTACAACTTTCCGCATGGAGGTTTTACTTTCTAAAAACCCACCCCACTTTCCAAATGAGGTTTTACTTTCTAAACCCCCACCCCAGCTTGCAAGAAACATCACTGTAGCCACAACGTGATGAATTTAATGAAGTCAATAGTTCTTGTAGTGTGATGACAATTATTATTATCAATCCTGACTTACCGTTTTAGCCATCGCATCCAACTCGGATACTTACCTCGCATACTTACCTATGTTGTCTTTGCATTAATATTTGGTGCTAATTATCCGAACCCATTTCATTCTCATGGAATGAAGATAATACAAGGGCTGATCAGTTTCTGATACTATCTTGAAGTTATACATGTATTTACTGGTCTTTGACCGTGCAAAGTTATATTTTATCTCAAGGTATTGTAAAAGGCCAATCTTAACCTTAATCGGATTGTACAATTGTGTTAATGGAATTGTTCGTTGTGTTATTAAAGGGTTTAACCACAAAGTTCATTGTAAAATTCTCGTGTAGGCTATGGATTAAGGTTAGGAATATAAGATGATTTTTAATTTTTAAAAATAACAAATAATTTTAAATTAGTTGAATAAAATGATTATATTATTTTTGAAATGAATTAGTTGAAAATGATAAATGAGTTATTTAACTTAAATAGAAAAGTCATTTTCAAAAAAGAAATAATCAACATTTTAATATAACTATTATTTTAATGGAACAATCATAAGGAAGTGATGTCTCTTATTGATATCATGATTCATGGGTTGTTATGTGAATATGTTTCATAGGTGACCTTCCTCCTCTTTAGTGTAAAAATAAAGATGTAATTTATTGGGTATTTTATGGTATTTTTTTCTCATACTTTTTTAAAAAGCGTTTATTATTAAAAAACTTTTCAGAAAGAAAAAGAAAATATTGATATTATCATTAAATATATGCATTCTATTATATATACAATGTCCATTACAAAAATTGTTTCCATTATGATTATGTCTATAAATATGAAGCAAAAAACTACCAAATACCAACTAAAAAATTACTAAGTCCATAGTTTGCAAAAAAAACCCACATGAATGAAGATAATAACCTCTGTCCAAATTGTCTCAAAAAACATAATCACAACCCAAGACAAAGGCAAAATGATAAACTAGTATTAAGAAGAGAAACATGTCCTAGGATAAAAGAGAGAAACAGTATGCATCATGCAATCTAAAAAATTAGGTATATATAGAAATCAAGAACCAAAGGAAAAGTCAACATGTTCCTGGGATACCAATTATGGCACATCAAAACACCCATCTGCCATTTATTTACCAGCCACAAATAATTTGTACTAGATCGAACCTCGATCAACAACCAAACCTTGTTTTGGGAGACGATCTGCAACCAAATTGTGCTTCTTGAAAACAAGCGAGAAAGTAATATATTCAAATGATTGTTTCAAAAGCAAGATGCGATCCAACCAAACCGACAGAGAAGGATTGGAAATAATAGATCGCCCTACCACCACATCAAGAATAATTTTTTAATCGCCATATACTGAGAGGAAACTGATCTAAAGCTGCCTAGCATAAACCATCAATCACTAAAGCGACATTAACTCCTCCTTTTGGTTTGTTCCCGTCCCACCAAACTAAAAAATGTAAAAGTGAATATGAAATTTTATTCGCATTTAGATCCCACATCCTCATCTGTTATCTTGCGTCGCACCATCAAAAAAACCCAGCAGGGAATAATACACCTAAAATCTATTATTGTAACTGTTTCCCAAAATTATTAAGAGATGTGAGTTTGAACAACATATAAGTTTCAATATATCATCATGTTTAAGTGAATCAGCCCAATTCTAACAATAGACAACTATATAGTTAAAGAAAATAAGTTAATAAAGAGAAAGGGTGGGTGCAAGCTAATGATGGTCATGACTCATTACCAACAATGCAAACCTAGAAAAACATGTTAACTTGGAGGGATAATTTGTGGTACTTACACAATGAATTTGAAGATGTAAAATAACAATATGCTAACTTGGAGGGGGAATTAGAGGTAGGTATTGTAACGCCCTCCTCCCACATCTACGCAAGTAACTAGCCAACCCGGCTAAACATGTGACAAGAGGCTACTATGAGTATATTCAACCTCCTATGTGACCTTAAGGAAGTGGAATCAATGAAAAAACAACATACAGACCTTCCACATCAGCTACGGGACACCCAGGAACCATCCCAACCACTTAAGTAGCTGACCCCTAGGTCCCACTGAGGTTTTAGACCACTTGACCCCCTAACTCTCCCATGACATGGACTTGAAAGCATCTAGGAGGCTCTAGACACTCTCATGCCAAGGCATGCTAGCGTATAGGGACTATTTTTCCAAGTTTTGTGCCAACAACCCTAGGATTTGAGCCACTTTTTCAGGCCCAAAGCCCAAGTCACTACCCAGAATTGAATGACACCTTCACAATAGAGAGAGAAGAAGGAAACAATGATGAAAATGCAAATACTTGAACAAGGCCTTAACTAGACCCCTACTAGCCATGAAAGGAGTTTCCTCAAACATATCACGAATGTGTAATCTACAGGTGTAGACAACATATTTAAGCATAAGGCTCTCATACTTATTTGAGAATCACTATGAAACATTTTTTCCCTTATATCATTTGTTGCATTATCATCTACTAGGTCATAGACACATTGTTCATTCATGTACAAGTAATAACATGATAAGATCCATACATAGTCATTGTCATAAAACACATACATAACCAGCATAATAGCAACAACGATACCAAGGAAATCATAGCCATATGATCCACATATAAACCGATATAATACTCATAGAAATACAATGAAAATTGACCTCATATTGAAGATGAAAAATCCAAACCCAGGATGGGACTACCACGTTCCACCTAACCGTAGAATTGTTAAGCCAAATCTCTCTTCATCCATTCACCCCCCATGTCATATTCCAAGCATGAATGTGGGACTCAAACCAAAAGAACCAATGGGAGCATCCCAAGGCTAAACCCCCTCACCCTCATCAATAGAAACCAGGCTTTACCGTAATCCATCTTGGATCACTAGGCCAACACAATGAACATATAATAATAGGGTTTACCATGATCTCCACTCAATCACTAGGCCAAACAAGCATGGATGCCACCAAATTTATCCACCTACATCATGAGGAATTTTCTTGTCTCCTAGTCTCTCAGGCTTTACTGCAATCCACACCAAATCACTAGGCCCTAAACTAAGACCCACTCTCTAGGATTTGCCGCATATCCCAACCCAAGATTAGTAGGCCCAACGGAGAGAAATCCACCTCTTGTCTTTATTGTATATCCTACGATTCATCGACAAATATTCCCAAGCCCAACAGGGAAACACAACCATGGATTTATCGCAACCCATAGTCCAACCCACGGGTTGCTAGGCTAGTAGCTTTACTATGATCCACAGTTTGGTTCATGGACCACTGGTCCATGTGCTCTTTCATTTAGATATCCACCTCACTCAGTATCTAATCCATATGATAAATAGCTCAACCAAAACATGAGAACCCGATCACACCATTGCTATCCGGAAATGACAAGGTTAGGCTAAAAACACTGTCACACCTAGAAAATCCCATGCCATAATAGCAAAATAACCACATGCAATACCATGCATGTCAAATCTAGCAAGGAAAATACACATGCAAAGTGATACCTGCAAATAATACTACTATATTTGCTTGATCCTGCTCTTCCTTGCTTGATCTCTGCTTCCTCTTGCCTTCTTTGCCTTTCTTGATCTAATGCCAAAATTCTCCAAGAAAAACTATAAGTGTTCAAGAGTGAGTGAGAGAAAGAGAGAATAATGAGAGAGCTCCAAAACTGAACTGACAAAAGGTTGCAAACTGAACCTTAGAATCCTTTTTATTAATTAGGCCTCTATTTTCATCATTTTCTGTCTGTGGATGATAAGTTGTATCCAAACCTGCAAACAACTCCTTCCAAAACTTGGAAGTGATCTTTGCATCCCTATCTAACACAATATTCTTTGGAACACCTTGCAATCTGACCACATCTCTAATGAATACATGTTCTACACCGCTAGTTGAGAATGTAGACTTCACTAGAATGAAGTGTGAAACCTTTGTCAACCTGTCCACAACAATCATGATCGAATCATGTTGTCTCATTGTCTGCAACAACCCTGTGATAAAGTCCATTGAAATGACCTCCCATTTCCACTCTAGAATCATAATCAATTGTAGCAGTCCACCTGGATGCTTACACTCTACCTTCACATGCTGGCAATCGAAACCCCTAGACACGAACTCTACTACATCCTTCTTCATATTCAACAAATAATAAAATTTATTCACTGCGGTCAACATCTTCTAGTAGCCTGGGTGACCTGAGTATGGTTTTGCATGAAGCTCCCTCAAGAACACCTTCTTGATCTCACTATTATCTGGAACATATATCCTATATTTGAATCTATCCAATTTATATGTTGTAAGAAAATATTCCACACCCTGTGCACCTGCACTTATACCTATACCTATATCACCACATGCACCTGTACCTATACTACTACTTGCACCTGTACCTCTACCTGTACTCTGCTGCAACCTATGAACAATCTCCATATACTTTACATCCCCCTGACCTACCTGCAAGATCCTATCCTGTAAGTCTATCCCATAAGATCTCATAGCTCCTAAGTGATTTACCTGTACCCACCTGCTAAGAGAATTTGCCCCCTTGTTCTCATTTCCTTTGATGTACCTGATCTCGAAGTCAAACTCACTGATCATGGCCAACCATCTAGCTTGTCGAGTGTTCAGATTGGATTGGTTAAGCAAATACCTCAGCCTAATGTGATCACTCATAAGCACAAATCTCATGCCAAGAAGATAGTGGCTCCACATATTCAATGCATGATCACTGCTAACTCAAGATCATGTGTTGAGTCATTCTTCTCGTGCTCGTTTAGTTTTCATGATTCATAGAATACCACATGTCCATATTTCATAAGGACTCCACCAATTCCTCTCTTGTAAGCATATGTATATACTACAAGCTCCTTGTCTGGATCTGCAATCTTTAACACTAGAGCATGTGTCAACAACTACTTAAGCTTCTCAAAAGTAGTCTCATGCTCTTCAGTCCATTCAAACTTCTTATCTTTCCTCTGCAATGATGTAATATGATAAGCAATATGCGAGAATTTTTTGATGAACCTCTTGTAATAGCCTGCCAACCCCATGCAATTTCTCACCTTATCCACATTTCTAGGATCTACCCACTCCATGATGACCCTTATATTTTATGGATCTACTGCAATGCCCTCCTTGGAGACAACATGTCCCAAGTAATGTACCTCAGCCTGAAATAAACTAGACCTTTTGAGCTTAGCATACAATCGAGGCTCTCTCAAAAACCTCAACACTACTGCTAAAGTCTCAGCATGTTCTTCCTCAATTTTATAATATACCACTATGTCATCAATGAACACAATAAAAAACTTATGTAAATACAGATGTCACACGCTATTCATCAAGCACATAAATGTAGCTGGAGCATTAGTCAAACCAAATGGAACTGCAACAAACAGATAATGTGCATATCTGGTTCTAAATGTAGTCCTGTAGATCTCCTCTTCTTTGATATGTATATGATGGTATCTTAATCTCAAGTCGATCTTAGAGAACAATGTTGCTCCCTTCAATTGATCCAATAAATAACCAATCCTTGGTAATGGGTACCTGTTCTTGATGGTCACCCGGTCCAACTGCTCATAATCAATGCATAATCTGAGAGTACCATATTTCTTCTTCACAAACAATAACAGTGCATTGCAAGGTGATACACTTGGCCTAACCTATCCCTTGTCCAACATTTCCTTGAACTGCAACTTCAACTCTACCAACTCAGGTGTGCTCATCTTGTAATGTGCTTTTAATGTTTGAGTTGCCCCTTGCACTAACTCAATATAAAATTCTACTTTCATGTGAGGTGGAAACTCTGAAATATCCTCAGGAAACACATCCTAAAATTGTTGTATAATTGGGTACCTACTCAAAACATCTGCATTCTCAACATCCTTACCTTTGTCACTAGAAATGTGTACCAAAAATAACACACACCCTTTCCTGCAATTGCACTTTGTTTGCATAGTTGTCACCATCCTAACTGATGTGGCTTTCTTCTTTCCCTATAATACTCTTGGTTCCCCATTGTCATCCACGCACTCAATTTATATGTCATAACAATCCACCTTGATTCTATGAAGATACAACCAATCCATGCCCAAGAACATATTGTATGATCCCAATGCTAAAACATTCAAATGTGTTGTAGTGGGCATACCATTCAAATCAAATGCACAATATCTTACCTAATGATGAACTCGCTTCTTTGTACTTGTATCCAACTACACTAACCAAGATATTGCATGCAATTCTTTACTCAAACCACACCTATCCACCAAGTCAGAACTAACATAACTATAATTAGATCCAAGGTCAATCGAAATAGAAATAAATTGATCAAAAAGCTTACCATCCATCTCAATGATAGATGCCTGATGGTCTACCTATTTGTTATCCAATGTTGCATAAATATGAGGAACACTTTGACCAACATCGCCAAAATTTTGTGCCTCCTTCACACTATATATCTAAGGCCTATCACCCTAATTCTGTGGACAATCTCTCTTAAGGTGCTCCTTTCTGAAAGTCCAACACTCCAACCGACCAGTACCATCACCTCTATGTTACTGTTCTGACCCATGTCCCTATATATCTTTATTGAACCTCTTTTGTTGTGCCACATTATCTTTCTCTTCTACATTATGAGGCCTTGCTCTTGTCCTCTTCCATTTACCTTTTCCTTTTTATTTTCCTTTCCATCCTTTCTAGGATTCATTCTTATGCTTTGACTATTCATAGTAGTGCTTCAATTTCCCAATAAATTACTCAAGTGACCAAGGCTCATCAGACTCAATCCAATCTCTAAATTCTAACAGCGATCCACTGACAAATCACAGTATATTTAGCCTTCTCATATTTAAGATAGGGTACTTACCTCAATAGCTCTAGGAACTTGGTTATGTACTATTCATCTGTCATTGATCCCATATTTAGCTCATAGAATTCTTTGGCCTTACTGTTGTAGTACCTTTCTGACAAGTACTTCTTCCTAAAAATCCCCTGGAACTTGTGCCATGTGAGATAATTTGTCCTAATGTCTCTAACCAACTTCACATCATGCCACTAGATGTATACTTTACTTCTTAGGATGAATATAGCTATTCTGGCCTTCATATTATCTGTGTACTTATGCAACTCAAAGAATTTCTTCATCCCAAGCATCGAAACCTTTGAATCTTCTGACTTCCTCACATCTCCATCAAAATAGGTAACTTTTCTTTCTTAAACTCATCTAGAAAATATCCCTTATCACCCCTCCTATAAGGATGATAATGATGAAGATCATGACGCCTATCAGAACCAAAACTAGAATAATACATGTATCCATCACCTCTCCTATCCGGAGTATCCAACAATCTTCCATCTCTAACCATGTCATCTCTATCTAACCTGTAACCACCATGATACATACTTCCATATGCCCCATTATTTTTTTCCTCTTTTACATGGCTGATCTGAAGTGGCTCTTGTCGCTGCAATTATGACAATCTTTGAAAAAGTATAGCATTAACCTCTACTTATTTCTCTTGTGCCTGCATGATTATTTCATTATCTACCTTACAACTCCTTATTTCCTTCTTCAAGCTTCTCAATGTGTCTACCAAATCAGAAGAGAGCCCAACACCATGCTACTAATATAATTCATAGGGAGAGACTTTTTATTCTACCATATTGGTAGTCATTTTGATCTCTTTCCTGCAAGGCATACTATGTCAGCTAAAACAAATTACAAAAAAAACCAATGTACCATAGCATAATTCCGAGAGGATATCTCATCTGCAATATCATCGAAACGATGGGATGCATGTATAACATAATCATAGCAGAATATATACATATAATACATAAGCATATAACCATCAATCTAGCTAGAGTCCACGCATCAATGCATGACCATATCAACTACACATACCATGACCTCATGCATGATAACACAACCATACCAATGTACACTAATAGTATGCAAGCATAAACAATATGTAGCAAATCATACACTCATGACGACACACTTTACAACAATAACATCCTCATTCACATGGTGACATCACTACAACCATGACCAACACCATGCATATGCACAAGCATATAGATCATAAGAATAGTTAAGACAGTTGCAACCGACATGAATGCATTACCAACACACACTGCCCATCTAGTCCGAGGGGTGAACAATTCTCTTATACCACTCTGTAATACCCTCCTCCCACATCTACACAAATAACTGGCCAACTAGGGTAAACATGTGACGAGAGGTGTTGGGCATAGCCCAACTTGGCCAGATTTTGGGAAGAAATCCAAGTTTTGTGGAAGTGTGCAGTAGAAAGGATGTCATGGAGTGAGAAGTGAACAACAGAGCAGAGGCACATGACAAAGACCACACAGTAGAGTCATTGCACAACATCAGGGCTTCATGGTGAAGCCCCTTCCTTTTTGTAAAAGCATTAAAATATTGTAAAGTTGTTGGTTTTGGGCCATAGTCCACTACAACAAAACAAATAATTTGCGCCAGATTTAGCACCAGATTTTAGTGCATTTGTTTCTCAACTAGGATGAGGAACATGGCACTAAATCTGGCTCTATTGTACAAATTTTAAAGCATCCTTTTTTGCGCCAAATTTTGCATCTTTTTTTATGCCAAATTTTGCATCATATTTTGCACCAAGATATGCATTTGGTTTTACAATGGGTTTTCCTTCTAGTTTTGTGCCATTTTTTGCATCTATTTTTGCATCATTTTTTGCTTCCTGTTTTGTGCCATTCTTTGCTTCTAGTTTTATGTCGTAATTTGCATCGAGTTTTACACCATCTTTTGCATATGATTTAGTGCCTTTTTTGCATCCATTTTTGTGCTAGTTTTTGCATCTATTCTTGTGCCATTTTTTTCTTCTAATTTTGTACTTATTTTTACGTCTATTTTTGAGCCAGTTTTTCTACCTTTTTTTACACCATTTTTTGCATCCAATTTTGCACCATATGCTGAATTTGATTTAGTGCCAAAATTTGCATCCATATTTGCACCATTTTTTGCATCCACTTTTGCGTTTTATTTGTCTCCCTTTTTTGCATCCTATTTTGCATCTAATTTTGCATCATTTATTGCATCCAATTTAGCATCATTTTTAACACCATTTCTTGCATCCAATTTTGCATCCTTTTGAGCATCTAAATTGGCACCCTATTTTGAACCATGTGTTGTGTCCACCTTTACATCCCATTTTGTGTCTAATGTTACATTTGATTTTGAGCCATTTTTTTCATCTACTTTGCATTTGTTTTTGCAACAAAATTTTGAATCATTTGTTTCACCTCATTTTGCATCGAATGTTGCATTTCAATTTGTATCCAAATTTGAGCCATTTTTATGCCCACTTTTGCATCATTTTTTCTAATTTTGTGTCCAATTTTGCATCCTTTTTGGTGTCTACTTTAGCATCTGTTTTGGAATCCAAATTTGCATCATTTTTTGCCACATTTTGTGTCCACATTTTCATCTCATTTTGCACCTAGATTTTAGTTTGAATTTTCATCTAGTTATGGATCATCTTTGGCATCCTTGGTTTCACCCTTTTTTAGTCCCATATTGCATCTTATTTGTGTCTTTTCTTACATCCTTTTTGCACCCAATTTTTCATCCTAATTTTACACCATCCTTTACATCCTCATTTTGGTGTCCATCTTTTCATCCTTGTTTACGCCCAATTTGGTATCCTTTTGTATGCCCTATTTTGTTCCCTTGTTTGTGTCTAGTGTTGCACCCTTTTTTAATTCTACTTTAACACCCTTTTTGTGTCATTATTTGCATCTTGTTTTTATGGCTAGTTTAACATCCAATTATACTCACAATTTTGCATCCATGGTTACATCCACTTTTGGCTTCTTGTTTAGAGTTTTACTTTTATTTCCATTTATGACCCCCTTTGTGGGTTCATTTTAATTTCAATTACATATTGAAATATATTACAGTTTCTAAATATAATTTTGCTGTAGGATTTAATGCACAGTTAGATGAACACAAAATCCTCTCATTTTATCCCGTAAACATAGGATAGACCGATTAAGAGAAATGTTGTTCTAAGGCTTAGGATTCTCAATAGATCAAGATGTAAAGTATAGATTAAGAAAAAAGGAAGGAATTCCTATGAGTCCTCGCATGCAGGTCTTGTTGGAGTTTTTAGTGTAGATGGGAAGTTCTCCTAGCTAGCTCCAAAGCTTGGTCCTACACATAAGAGAGAGAACAAAGCAACCTTCATAGAATAATATCTTGATAATCGAAACGATCAGAAACATATAAATATTACTGAATAAATAAATCTAAACCAAAATCCCATACATTCGTTAGTTAAATAGAATAAGTAAATATGAATAGAAACATATGGAAGGAAGAACAACCAATCTATATTAATAAAGGAGTTGGAGGAAAGTCACAACCGTTAGATGGAGTTGCAGCAACACCTCCCCCAAATCCTAGCTCCAAAACTCTCCCTCTCAAGATAGATTTCAGCAACATTACGATACAAGAATTACCATCATTTTCTCAATGGCCAAGCCTCCAATATATAGGAATGTGAAGGCTATGAAGATTTCCCAAATTCCTCATTAGTTCAATTTCGGCAAAAGCTTTTGGGTGAATAATGTTTCCTCATGTAAAAATGGCCTTTTCCACTTTTTATATGCTTTTGTGTTTATGAAAAATCTTCCCCATGCTTGATGGCTCTTTCCCACTTTTGTATGCTTTTTGTTTTTAGGAAAAAGCTAAAGATGAGGATAAAGAGATCACATTCCACCATATGAGTTTTTGAAAGTGAACAAGAGTTTCAAATTCAGGGAACTCAAGTGCTTTTCCTCGTGACTGAGTGAGACTTTTGGTAACAAAAGTTAGATGAAGGGGATAACTTGTTATAGAATAGGATAACATGGTCCTCATGGTACATAACTTGTATTATAGTCTTATATAGTCTAGGAGAAAGGGGTATTTCAATCAACAACATAGTATTCTCCTCCAAGATGATGAAGAGATATTTTCATGTATAAGACATTTAAGAAGATATCACAATTCAAATTGATAATTTAATATTTGTAAACAAATTTAAGAGTAATTGACAACATTCATAAAAAAGATAGGAGTATCCTCATATATAAAAATTCTCCATCAAAAAATCATTGACAATTTTCAATATACATATATGACTACTAAATCAACACTTATCACGGATATTATTATTCCAAGGTAAATTCACAACATTACATCCTAAAATAGTAATATCATCATACATAATTATTCTCCATCGAAAAGAATTGACAGTTTTCAATACATATATAAAGTAACAAGATAATACTAATAATATCCTCATCATCTTTAATCAAATAAACTAATATTCAAATGTGAAATTATCATATCAAAATATTTCGTGAACACCATTATTCTAATTTAAATTCACAACATCCATCAAAATAAGTAATATCATCATACATAATAATTCTCGAGAAAAATAATGTTGATAATTTTCAATATATACATAAAATAGCAAGATAAAAATGATAATACCATCATCATATTTAATCAAATCAACTAAAAGTCAATATATGATTAGCAAAAAAAATGTTTCATAGATATCATTATTCCAAGATAAATTCACAACATCCATAAAAAAATAGGAATCTCACCATACACAATAATTCTTCATAAAAAAATGTAAGCAATTTTCAACATATTCATAAGGTAATAATATAGTACTGATAGTATCATCATCATTATTCGAATCAACTAAAATTAAAATGTATTATTGCCATATTAAGACATCCCAACTAAATACAAAAAATAATGCATGACTAGCTAGCACCACGAAAATCATAGTCAAGATCATCGTCATGATTATTTCCATGATCATCATTATGACCATCCTAATAATATCATCCACATAATCATCACCAATGCCATCACCATCCTCATCATCATCGTCTCTGATATATGATGTAATCTAAACATAGTCTGTATCATCATCTTTGTGGTCATTAGCTGTAGCGTTTTGGAAAAAAATTCAATATTACATGTTAGTACTAATTCTATAGCACAATGCATATTTTTATTACAATGTTAACCATCAAATGAGGTAGGACATAATATCATTTAATAGTACTAAAAAATAAAATTAAAATATGATTTAAAATATATTGGAGATCCAATTAAGATTACACTTGTAATTCACATTAAGTAGTAGAAACATTTTTTAATGCATATAAAGTAGGTACCCATTTGTTCTTAATATTATATTGTGAATTTTTCTTATGATGTCCATGCACGATTGGTAAATTAAGAGTTACTGGAAGCTTTATTTCAAATTAGAAATAGAAGAAGTTTTAACAAAAAAAGAATGTCACATGAAAAAGTAAATTGATTTTAATGAAAAATAAGTCGCATACAATATGAATGTCACATGAAATATTGAGTTGTTTTTAATGCATGTACTTTTCTCTATGATAAATTGGATCCTAATGTTTTTTCAAGAACAAATGCTCACAAATAATTACTTCATTTTATCCATTATCACACTTAATCCATTATACATAGTGACAACAATGATTCCATTCAAATTGCTTTGAAATCCCTAAATATAAGGTAAAAGAGAAAACTCCACTACCATGACCATGACCGCAACCCCCTCCCTTGCCTCGTCCACCATTAGAGACAATGAACTTGGAGTTATGACGACGATAACAACCCCTACTTTGTCTCATGTCCACCATCAAAGGCATTGAACTTGGAATTACAAGTACTCATGTTTTATTTGCTCTAAATAATCTCCAAGGAATCAAAATTTGATCAATATATCAAGGACTCCATCAAGTAATAGATATATCACAGGCAAATCTCAATAGGCTTTGCCAAAAGAGTGTGAAATAACACTTATCTCTATTTTATGAAATAACTCGAGTGAGTGGAATGAATGGTGGGAAACACTTACCTGGGAAAGGAATATTTTTGGTCTATCCTTATCTTTATTATTATTTTTGCTTCTTAGAATGAAGGGAAGTGTTTTAAAAAAATCTAAAAATTATTTTAAATTAAAATAATTTATTTGCTTATGTTTTAGTTTTTTTTTAATATATATTTAGTTTTAGTGTTTTTTTTTTTTTTTTTTTCTAAAAGAATATATTTAGTTTTTGTTTTTTTTTATAACAAAAATGATATTTTGTTTTTATAAAAATGGATTTTAAACATTCCATTCATACTAAATTTGTGATTTTATGATAGAAGTTTAAATTATATATAAAAAAAGTAACTTAATGCCATGTGTTGTGTCATTGAGATGGGTATTATACATCTCTTCCTTGCTAAGTTATAGAATGTGCTTGGGTTTTCTTAATGCAATAAAATTAATTATGCTCTTCATTATATCTTGAGATGTTCAACTTGCACCTAATAAAACAATAAAGTTAAAATAGGTTTTCCATTGTCGTTTGTAGATCCCCATTAATCTTGGTCTTAATAGATTAATTGTCTTATGGTGGCCTTGAGTGGTCACTCCCATTAGTTGCATGCTTTTTATTTTTCTGTTAGTGACATTTCTTAGGCTTAATAGCATGTTATTTAATTTATGAAATTGTGTTATTGTCCATATTATTGTTAAATATTTTAATGATTCATTGATTGATAAAATTGTTATGGATATTTTTTTTAGTATATTAACTTGTATGTGATAAAGTCAAAAGTCACATCTTTTTTAGATTTTCGTTGGTCAATTTCCCTAAGGCCATCAAGTTCACCATTCAGTCCCATGTTAAGGAAATATAGGAGCCATGAAGTGGCATTGTCTAAGCACTTAGATCTTGAAACATGTTTTTTCTAGTCACATTATACTTCCTTTCTATGTAAATTATCCATGAAAATAATCTCATGGAACATGAGGGGCCTCAATAGTAAAGGAAAACAAAGACTCCTAAAAGAAAAATGGTACGCAATGCAGCCATAAATAATGTTGATATAAGAAACAAAAATGTTAACTGAGGTTCCACCTCATATAACTAGCAAATGAGGGAGGAATTGCCTAGTAGTAGTGATTGATGCTTAGAGATACTTGGGTAGAATGACTATTATTTAGAATGATCAGGACATCAAGGTTACCAATATGTTTACCTCTTTTCACATTATGACAATACAATATTAGTTAATTGGCATCGAGGACTACTGCCATGTATCAAATGTATATGACTCCAATATCGCAAATGGAAAACCTCTATTTCTCAATTCTGTTTCCAGCAGAAGTAATTTATATTCCCCATCTCCATGGATTATTGGGAGGGACTTCAATATTATCATGTGTCTTGATGAAAAGAAAGGATGAATCACAATGTTTACCAAGATATTTTGTAAGTTGTGCCATCAAATCCCTAAAGTAGTCTCCATTAAATTTCTCAAGCAATGAGTCTCGAAGCCACTACGTGGATAAATGAGATGTAATACATGTAATACATGTGGTTCAATGAGATACAATGTTCTAATAACTCCACAAACTTAAGTATTTCACGCAATCACATAAATTGACCATAGTTTGGCATAAGTAAAACCAAGAGTAGACATGAAACCCTTAGGCAACAAAAATTCCCTAGATCCTCAATTAGGTGCTTAAATGATGAAGTGAAAATGCAAGGGGAAAAGAGGACTTCATGATTTAACCATCACAAACATGTGATCAAGTGTGACTAGGAGTTTATATATTCATATGTTTTCCAAAGAGGGAGTGAATACATGAGTTAAAATTCATTGGGACTTATTTTTATTTCTTTTTCTTTTTCTTGGATATAGGACTTAGGGAATAAGGTTTTCATAAGTTTGGCACAACTCATAGATATAACATTTACATAAATTTTCACTTCAACCTTAGAGTTTAGACTTAGATAAATCATTATAGTGTATCTTTAGTGATTTTGGCTTTCACTTTTTTATTTTTTTTCATCACAAATGAAAAAAGGGGAAATATTTTGCCACAAATCTACAAATGCTTCATCATAAAGGCATCATGCGATGAAAACAAATTAATGATTTTATTCTCTATGAAAATGATGGGTATTCTTGAGAAAATCTTATGCTTGTGGATGTCTCCTCCCGGGTTGAGAGGGAGTGAGGATGGACACCATATTATCCATGTGTCATCCACTATGGCCAGGACTAACAGTCGTAAGCCTAGTAAAGACACCATTAGGGAGAATTTTGGATTGGATAAACATCTGGGACCAATATTCTTTGAGAATTTTTACTTTGACTAGGACTAACTGCCATAAGTCAAGTACATTAATCCAAGATAAGAATAGTCACGAGGATCGAAATTTCCTAGTGTAAAATATTATGACAGTGGATTAGGAAATGATCATGTGAGGACATACATGGTGAAAATCCTCGTGGGGTAAGTGCCTAGAGAGGCAGTGGTGTCCAAATTTATACCTCCCAACATTGTGCTCTGATCTAATGGAGATATAGAACTTGTTAGTCAAGGCCTTGTTATTTTGACAATGTTGGCTATGATGATGTAAATCATCGTTGATTCTTATCAATCCATATCCCTTATTATATGAATATTTCAAATTGAGAGTACTTTTTTGTCTCATTATGAGTACCTCCATAGGTTAGAGGGAGAGTCATCATCTTCATTATCATCATTATTGCCACCATCATCATCATCATTATTGTCGTCATTGCATTATCGTCATAATCACTATTCATGTTGTCATCGTCATGATCATCATGATTATGGACATAGTTGTCAGTTGTTCATAATTATAGGTGTCATAAGAAATATCATCAACCCAAAAAATGTTACGAGTGCTTGAAAAGGGTTGTTAGAACACATGATATATGCAAGAGAAATAACAATTTTATTTTTGAGAGATGATTGATGATCATCATCATCACTACCATTATCTCCGTCATTATAGTTTCCATCATCCCAATCATCATAATTAATGTAATTTCTATCATCATTGTTGTCATCTTCATCATGAACATCATAATCATAATTCATGCCATTATTGTTGTTGATCATGACCAAGATGAAAATAATGATAATGACAATTAGATGATGATGAATTGGAAGACGATGCCAAATATTATGATTATGATTATGACCATTGAAACATTTAAAAATTGAGTAGATTGGCCAAGGTCATTAGCATCGTCATCATCATTTTCATTATAACCCCCATCATCTTTATCATCATTGTCATTATCATAATAATCACAATTCATGTCATTGTCATCATCTTCATAATTATTGGCATTGTCATCAGGTATTCATAATTGTCAATGTCATAAGAAATATTATCAATGAAAAAAATATGATGAGTGTTGAAAAAGGAATGCAAAAGTGAACAAAAAAAATGGGCGCAACAATAGACGTAAATTTGGATGAAGAGTGGACAAAACATAAGTACATGCAAAACAAGATAGAAAAATTGTCTCAAAGTGGATGAAAAATTAGATGCAATAGCTGATTCAAACTTGGACACAAAATAGGATTCAAACATGGATGAAAAAGTGGAAGAAAACATGGGTGCAATAGTACGCATAAAACTTAGCATGAATTGTGGTGAAACAAATGTGGATACAACAACGAATGCAAAAAAGGACACAAACTTGGATGCAAAAATGAGGCAAACTTGGATGCAAAAAGGGATGTAAACATGGACCAAACATGGGTGCAATAGTGGACACAAAATTAGATGCAAAATTGGACGCATCAAAAGTGGATGTAAAAGTTGATGCAAAATGGGATGCAAAAAACATAAACAATATTTGATGCAAACTTGGACACAAAAGAGGATGCAAATGTGGATAAAAAAGTGGAAGAAAATGTGGGTTCCAATGATAGGCACAAGATATGGCATAAATTGTAGCACAGAAAAAGTGGATGACAAAGTGGATGTAATAACAGACACAAAAAAAGAGATGCAAACTTAGATGCAAGACAAGATGCAATAAGGAATGTAAACGTGAATGCCAACATGGGTGAAACAAGAGAACAAAATTGGATGTAATGGAAGTAGATGCAAAAGAAGATACAAAATGAGACACAAAATCCAACACAAAATTGGATGCAAAAATAGATGCAATATTTGATGCAAAAGCGGATGCGAAAATGGATGCAAGATTGGAAGAAAACGTGGGTACAACAGTATACACAAAACATGGCACAAATTTTGTTACAAAAAAAGTGGATGTAATGATAGATTCAAAAAAAAGAAGCAAATGAAGATGCAAAATAAGATGAAAAAAGGGATAAAAAAGTGGACGCAAACATGGGTGCAACAATGGATGCAAGATAGGATGCAAAAGTTAATGCAACAAAATTCAATACAAAAGTAGATGCAATATTAGACACAAAACCTGATGCAAATATTGACGCAAAAGTGGATACAAAAATAGATGTAAAAGTCGATGAAAACCTAGATGTATATGAGGATGCAATCATGGATGCAAATTTAGAAGAAAAGATTGGTTCAAAGAGAGGTGCCAAACTAGCTACAAATTATGGCACAAGAAAATTGGATGCAATAGTGGACACAATAACAGATGAAAAAGAGGATGTAAATATGGATGAAAAACAAGGTGTAAAAGTGTATGCAACAAAAGTAGATGCAAAATTAGATGCAAAACTATACACAAACCTCAATGCAAAAGTTGGCGCAAAGGGGATGCAAAAAATGATTTAAAAATTGATGCAAAAGAAGATGCAAGAGATGATGCAAAATTTGATGCAAGTGTAGGCGCAAAAAGTGGATGCAATAGAGGATGCAAAAGTTGGTGAAACAAAATTAGGTGCCAAACTTGATGCAAAACATGGTGCAAAGGATGGCACAAAACTTGGCATAAAACCTGGTGTAAAATCTAGTGCAAAACCTATTACAATACCTGGTGCTAAACTTTGTGTAAGACTTGGTGCAAAAATCGGTGGAAACTTTGCATCCAGTTTTGCACCATATTCGATAAATGGACACAAATAGCACCAAAAATGGGCTCTAGATGAAAAAAAGGAGGCAAAAAGGGACAATATTCACAGGGTTTTGTTGTAGTGGTCCCTTGTATTTTGGAAACCATGGTAACAGGTCCATGGCAATGTAGCGATGTAAATCCATCATGTAATAGTATATATAGGGATGAATAAAGAACGAGGGAATCATATAATTGATCGAAATATATGTTTATGTGATAGTTTTATGGTCTGTACTTAGGAGGAAGGGTGAGGCTCCGCAGTTGTGTATGGGGAGGCCTACGTCTGCAGCTTAGTGCGCAGACACCCTGCTGCTATGTGCTTAGGGAAGAACTTTTTTTGTACCAAATTCCATATTATAAGCAACAGTTCTTGTGGACGTAGTCCCAGATTAGGATGAAACATGGTAAAATTTGTATCTCAATGTTCACTTTCTTATTATCTGCACTTTATTTCTGTACTACACAGTTTATGAATGTTTATGTTATGCTTAAATGATGAATGTAATTCCATGAAGTAAAGTATGAGTGTGAAGTTTTTTATGAATGGGAATTAGTAGATAAGTGTTAAACATAAAAGAATACAATGTTCCCACAATGCAGCATCCCTTAGGCAACCTCCCATAATCACTTCAGGTGAGACTACGATTTGCATGCAGGTCATTGCCAAGAGGGCTAGTGGTTGAGGGTTTTGTTGGTGCACAGTACACTTTGAACCTAGGTCTAGCCCACCTCAAACCAACAAATGGTTCTATTTTCAGGACTAGGATCTGTGTGAGGGATGTTTATGTGGCATCCAACTAAGAAGGAAATTCAACAGTGGGTAGAAAATAACGAATTACAGATCAGGAGAACAAAAGCCCTAAACCATCATATAAAAGGTGGCTATAGCGATATGTTTTTGAAGATCAATTTGAAATTTTCTTGGGTTAATTTCCTATGGAGATGTACGGGTGGATTTAAAGATTAACAGAGAGAAAAAATTGTTTTAAAGGAGACAGACCTAAGTATTGGACTCCACAATTGATACAACAACTAAAGAACACTGATAACAGAATTGCAAGAGTTGTTGATTTTTGGGTTGACAACATTTTAGGAGGATTTATTATTGAGTTCGTGGTAGATTCAACTGTGTCATACAGTGAAGTTGAATGAAAAAATTTCAAGGTACCGTGACGTAATTACTTGAGATCTTTGAAATTATCGATTAAAATGCTTTTGTGTGAAAGGGGAATTCTTCAAATGCAATCATATTAGTATGTTATGTTTGGAAAAATATATGAAGAAGAAACTGGAACAACATAAAGTGGAGAAAGGTATAGACTAGATACTAAGAAGAGGTCTCGTGGCCAAGATTTGAAGCTTTTCATAGAGATTGACTATAGCCCTCTGCTAAGTGAATCTGAAGGTGAAGGAAACCCCCTTAGGAATCCTAAAGGAACTCCGTAGTATCCACCCTTTCAGCCTAAAAGCGCATCGAAGCCCAAATCTATCCAGAGTCAGACGAATTTTGGTTTTCCCCACCATTTACCCATGCTTGGTTGTTGAATTTTGGTTTTCCTAGCCCCCCTACCACCCATCCCCCTCCCCTTACGAATCCCCCTCCCCCCCCAGAAGAACAATGGTCGATGATATTACGTTGCAGATATTTAAAGTAAATAGATCAGAGGATTCGGAGCAGCTCTAGTTCTTATGCAAAGTAGAATGGACCGTGAAGCATGTCCATGATGAAAATTAAAAAAAGGTGCAACTCGACACAACATTCAGAGATCAAGAATTCAATTGGAATATGAAATATTTGAGCAACCAGATTAGGTCTTATGTAGACATTAAAATAATGCAAGAAACCAAGATACTAGTCGTAGTGCATCACAAAACTAAAGGATATCAAACATAGGTTGATTGAGTCAGTACGAGAATTTGATCAAAGGCTCAAGGTATTGTTGGATTAGGTGAGCTTTGATATAGCTCCGCAACAACAAAAGGAATGGTTTATAGTTGCGTTGCTACCACACATTAGATTACCTTTGACAAAACATAAAATAGAGACTCAAGTTGAAGCTTTGGAGTTGGCAATGAAGTTAGAAGCTTTGTCGATAAGTGATACAAATGCGGGTATGCCGCAGATCCAGATTCGATTAGAGAATTTCACTCTTCAATTACATGCTATGAAGAAGAGTAAAGAAGTTCACGATGAAGTGTAGTGTACAAAATGCAAAGCAGAAGGTCACTCTAAGGAGCAATGTCCTATTTTTCAGAAATTGCATAACTAGTGGAACACCTAATCCTTTGAATGCTGGATCTATTTTATGGTGTGAGATATAGAGAACTAGACGTGAACATCACTCTAAAGATTGTTATTTGTTACAAAAATATGTACAAATTGCAAAGAATTTATTTTGCAAGTTATGTAAGTCGGTGGGGCATGAGGAAAATAACTGTCGAGCCTATGAATTGATGGTGGATCATGTCATTGATACATATAGAATGCAAGATGAAGAACAAGGACATTATGGAAGTGTACAACGATGTGGCTGAGGTGGCTATGCAAGACGAGGTCAAGGTGGTGGAGCTGGTTGAGGTCGAGGTCAGATTATTTGTTATAATTGTGGCTAGGCAGGTCACTTCGCAAGAGGCTGTCAAAATTTAACTACGATGTGTAAGTATTCCAAAGCATTTGATCATATAATAGAAGAGTTTCAAGTACTTATAGTGAAAATGCAAGAAAATAAGAATCCGTAGCCGACCTAGAACATCCCGATGATGACCACGGGACCAAGGATAGATGAACCTCGTATTAATATTGTAAAAAGGAGTGGAGCTATGATGGGAAGAAGGTAGTTGAAGATACATGGGTTAGAAATACTACAGATAAACCACCAATGTTCGATATTCACAAGGAAAAGGAAGTCTTTATGGAGGTGAAGAGAAGCATTATTGACACAAGATCTTTGACATCTAGCATGTAGCCAAAAAAGAATAACAATGACATAATAGCAACTGCAACACAAGATATGGATCTATGTATTTTAAAATATTTCCTACAAACTTGCATGAATTTGTTATGAAACCAAAAAGCTATAGAAGGATTGTAGGAATTGATAGAAACCTATTCATCTAACGAAGTACCATGCAGTGAAATGTGCAAAGGAAATAATTTATATAGACAAAAGAGAACTGGAAATAAAATGATACTTAGTGTACAAATAGGATAATATGATATGGACCAAGTTATTTTATATTTGGGATATGAAGCTAACATCCTGAGGAAGAAAACATGGTAACTAATGGGTAAAATAAAGTTGCAATGGTCACCTGTTCAGCTAAGAATGGAGAATCAACAAAAGATTGTCCCTCGAGGAATATTATCAGGCATTACAGTGGACATTGAAGGGGTGTGCACTACTACAATTTTTTAGGTAATAGAAATTGTGGATGACAGTAAACCCTATATTGCATTACTTGGATTGGATTCGGAATTTTCTAACATGGCTATATTCAACTTGAAGAAGAGGAAAATGATATTTGAAAGCAACAATAATAGAGTGATCGTTCCCTTAGATCCATCAAAGGAGCAAGGTATACTAAACCAGTTAAACGGGAGTACAGTGCAGCTGATATAGATAACATATATCAAGTGAACACCAAAGAAGAAGAATGAAATAACCCCAATGCAGGTGGAAATTTGTGTTGGGAGCATGACAACTCATGTGCTTCATATTCAAAAGAAGAATTAGAAAATTGGCAAAACAGGTTACATGAAGTATCTACAAGACGATGTGCAAGAGTGACTAAGTCACTTCGTTGTATGACCTTTGAGTTACGTAATTTTCCTTACTATGTTGGTTTAGGTGATATAAGTACTTTTATTGAAGAATACGAATAATAAGCACCAAACTGTCAAAGAATGTTAAACCTGGATATAGCCCTAAGAATTACTCCTGCTAGATGGTGGGGTACGCATAAGAAGAATATAGGAACTTGGCATGAATGTCGAAGGCTAATATGGGTAAGGTTTGGTCAGGTAGACATAGAATTTCAGATAAATATGATGGTCAAATAGATCCTAGAGAGAACATCCATCTTTTCATGACAACATGGAAGGATGTTCCACAAAAAGAATGGGTGCATGGGTTCATCCATACATTGGAGCCAATTCCTCAAAACTGGTATTTGGAAACAAAACTTCAACATGGTACGCCGAGCTGGACAGAGATGGTTGATGGGTTTATATTGACATTTACCTTTGAAGATGACTCTCCATATATAGATTCATCCCTTTAGATAGTTAGAAAGAAAATTTTTGAGAATGAAATTCCACTCACTTGGCAACCTGATTGGGTTGCACAACTACTTAATGTACTATAATGATACAACATCATTGCAGAAGAAGATGAAGACCCTCGCAATATCAACATAATAGAATCGGAAGGCCACCGTGAAGTGAATGGACCTGAGATAGAAATTCCTAATATAACAAAGACATTAAAGACAAAGAAGGTGAATATAGGGTCAAAGATAAGTTGAAGCTTGTAACAATAGGAGATTATTTGCATAAAGAAACAGTCAGCAAGGTAACAAATCTTCTGCATGAATATCAGGAGTTATTTCCCACTAAGTTTTTATATATGAAGGGAATTGTAGGAGATTTAGGAGTTATGAGGATTCCTTTGAAGCTTGATGTGAAGCCAGTTAAGAAAAGGCCTTATAAACTAAATCCAAAATACAAAGAAAAAGTGAAGAAAGAACTTGAGAAAATGATAGCAGCTGGAATCATTGAACCTGTGGAAGAATTAGAGTGGGTAAGTCCTATGGTAGTACAAGAAAAGAAAACACAGGGTGAAATGAAGGTTTTTGTTGATTTAAGAAAGTTAAATGATGCATGTCTATATTATCCATTCCCTACTCCTTTCGCTAATGAAGTATTGGAAAATGTAGGAGGTCAGGAAGTTTACTCATCTACAGATGGATTTTCAGGATACCATCATATTAGAATTGCACCAAAGAATCGACATAAGACCACCTTCGCTACAGAATGGGGTTCATATTAGTACACAGTGATTCCTTTTGGGTTGAAAAATGCCCCTGCAATATTTTCAACAGTAGTGGTTGCATCTTTCAAAGAGTATATTCACAAGCTTTTGGAAGTATACTTCAATGATTGGACAGTGTTTGGGTTATTGAGGAAACATGTTTCGAGCTTAAGGTTGATGCTCGACACATGTAGGCAGTATTAGATTTCTCTAAATATCAAAAAGCGTATATTTTGTGTACTTTTTGGTATTTTTGACGGTGTTGGACCAACCAACATGTAAGGGGATCTCCCCAGCAAGAAGTCCCAATTAGACCTAAGACCATTTCGTGTAGGAGTCCCAACAGTGGGTCATACGATAATGCCTTGACTGTGATTTCGCATAGAGGCAGCTAAGATGTCCATGTTAGTAGCAAGGGTGTGACAGCTGAAGCGAGACAATGAAGATGCATGAACGGTTCTAACACATGGAAAGTGGGGTGAGTGAACCCCTTGGAAACCTGTAATAGTACTTGGCTTGGAAGGGAACACATGAGAAAAGATGCATCACCAGCTAGAAAGCAAGTTAGCGAGCAATCCAAAAGTGATGGTTAAACCAACAAAACATTTCAGAAAGATTCATCCATACTTATACAAAATAATCCATACATGCATGCGTAAGCAAACAAATACATATATCATTTAGAGTAAACTAGATAGCATAGAATACAATACAAAATATGCATGAAACGTGTTGGGTCTGTTATATTAAGACGTGTAAGTTCCAGTCATACAATACATCCATGTCGAACCACTACTTTAGAGAACAGAACATTACAACCACAACCACCTGCTCATCCAAATAGATGTACTAGATTTGCGTAGTGGATAAGCCAAGGCTCATTACAATATTGTCCAAGCATTCTCTAAGATAGTCCTATTGGAAGTTTGGCTAACCAAAAGCCTTTGCAATGAGTTATGGGTTCTATTTATAGCAAAGTGTGGGGTGACCCTTGACATTCCCCTTTGTGACAGTTCATCTACCCTCATGACTCTTCATCTACTCTATGACTGTTACATCCAACTATCAACACTTCAACTTCCACTTGAAAAGACATTACATTACAATGTACATGTGCCCATGTGAGACAAAATGGCTTGAGCAAGCCATGCAAGACATCACTAACACTCGATCCATTGTGATGAGACCAACTCTTTGATATGCTTGTGATGGTGAAGGTGGTGAGTTGATGCCAATCTTGGTCATTCATGATGGTGTGCATGCACTCCATGGTGACATCTTACTAGAGAAAACTCTTGCCTCCGTTGCATCCCGGTGCATTGGTTTGGCTCCTCCATCCAACGTGTCTGCTAACATCTGCATGGTTTTCTTGGGTGCAGCCAAACCGACAACACACCAATGCATAGTGTCCGTGTTGATCTTCTAGTGTGTGCTGGTGGTCATGCGCATCAACTGTCAACTGCATGTTCAACTCCAGTTGGACTTGCTTTTTGTCTTTACTTCAGTGAGTGTGCCAAATGGGATAGATCATATGTGTGCCCAAAATGACATGCATGCGGTTGAATTCCCTTGCATGCGATCAACAACAATGCTCACCATGTCTGCTTCGTGCCAGCTGCTAGCATGGATCTATAACATGTATGGGCACAGTTTCATTCGTGAGTGCATGTTGTGCCCGTTGTTGTACCTATTCTTGCTACAACTCATTCTCTCGTCTATGCAGCTCCTATTCTTCTTTGAGTTGTTGCTTCAGCACATGAAACTCCTTCTCTATTCCATTCTCTGTCTTTGCGTGATCTTCATGTTGCGTCGTCACCTCATAGCCTGAGTCTCCAAAGTTGCTTTTATCACAAGTGGATCTACCTGACTTACGACTTTGGTCCGCCTCTATGTTGTTAACAACCTTTCTCTTGCATTCATTACATCCGTTATGCTACCTTCAGTGATTTTTGATGGTGTTGCTTGTTGTGATGATGTTGCTGTCATATTTTGATGTCATTGTCTACGAACAACTTGATGTCTTCGTAGGTAGGCAATTTCATAGACACTTGATCGACTGCATCCCCAAGTGTGCTCTAAACGGTGTCTTTGACTCTGCTCTCTTGGAAACCATTGTGCCTATGCTATTGAGAGGCAAATGAAAACCTACGATACTTTGGGACATGGTAAGAAATCTGTTAGTTGAAAACCAAAATGAACTTTAGAACTGACTTGCAACATACCTGTGTGACTGATCATGAAGGTCGCACAATTTCCATCGGTAGGTCGGGAGACTGACTACAAAAATTGTGCAAAGCATAGTCCATGCTCTTAAGAGGTTGACTAACTATTAAGGAATTTAGACTTCTGTGATCCATAACATTGTTTAGAAAATCTTCGGCAAAATCACATAACCAATCTTGTGTCGACGCGTTTCGAACCAACCAGTGTGGTTCATCGTCAGGACAAGTTGAAGAACCAATCTGGCTTAGCTCGATTAAATATAGTGTGCAGAGACTCCAACGGCTAAAATTATAATGGCTAATTTGACCTAATGAACCTGGTCAAATCACTAAAAAAAAATTAATTAATATTTTTCTAGAAATAGTTAAAATTGGTAAAAAGGAATTCATTTGTCAATTTAAAATAAATAGATATATTATTAATATTATTTCTATTAATAGAATCTGTAATATAAATGGTTATTATATGTTAAATGATTTATTATTATTTATTATTTAAATAATTAAATAATAATAAATTAATTTAAAATAGATATATTATTAATATTATTCCAAATCTCTAGTATAATATTAATACTTTAATTATAATGGTCATTATATAATGATATATTACTATTCAATTATATTATTAAATAATTAATATTTAATATTAATAATGGATATACTATTAAAATGTTAGTATAAAGATAAATAGATATATTATTAATATTGTTTCACATATTAAGAGAATCTATAGTATGATACTCATATTTTAATTATACTGGTCATTAAATAATATATATTAAATGATTTATTATTATTCTATTATTATTTAAATATACGTGAATGGTAATAAATCACTACTCTTTTTACTGGAACTCCGCAATGCATAATCTAGCCTAGCCTGCTAAGGACTGAAACTATGCAATGCACAATTTGAGTTAGCAGTGACATGCAACTACCAAACTGCATTGCGTAGTAATTTGGGCCAACAAGACACTACCTCCAAGAATTGCACAATGCAATCCTAGAGTTCAGTGCTTGGCTAGACTTGTGCAATTTCTAGGGTGAAGGCAGAGCCTCTGCTTCTGGAAATGCGCAGTGCTAGTTGGGCAAGGCGTGGTCTGGGCCAAGGTAGCCCAGTCCAGCCAATAGGTGACTGAAAACATGAGAAGTGTGAAAGCATGATGAGATGAGTGGAAAAAAGAGTGAATGATCAGTCATGCAAACAACAAGTGCAGGATTCGAAAAACGAGAAATCATGCATGTGTGTGAAGCGAGTTATCGCAATGACGACCATCCATGCAAAACAATGTCATGCATGCGAATTCAGTGAGATGTTAACGAACACTGAAACGGTGTGAGTAGAGTCTAGTATGTATCCAAACAACAACAATAACTCACTAAAATCAAGCATACAACATTCATAAGAAGCGAAATACAAAAAGTGCCAGAAACGCAGCGCGAGATGTGAAAAGTGGGCTTACCCCAAAACAATTGAGCTAAATGTGCGGACGATGCAGTGTGGGATGTCAGAGCTACAACGTCGATGTGAGGAATGAGATTTGCAGCATCCGATTGATGAGTTTCGATAAAATAAAGGTTGTGACGTGCATTACACAAATCTAGGGAAAGTGACACTAAGTGGGAGGTTTATGAAATGATCCTTGCATGTAACTTCTAACTCCTAAAAATAGATCCCTGAAACAAGGGATGCCTTCGCATGTTGCCTTGGGAGGAGCAGCCCATGCATGAAAATTATTTTTGCTCGGTTCCAGAGGGAAGTGGTCAACTCAACTGCACATGCAACAGTCTGCTCAGGTGGGAGGAAAAAATGCACATTTCTAGGAGGGAGTTGGGCTGGCTTCCCAAATGGATTTCATAATTTTTGGGCAGAGTCACTAACTACTACCCATAATTATGTAATTTGTGGTCTAAGAAGCCTTGCTGGGAGAAATTGCACAATTTCCTCAGTGAACAGTGATAGGCAGACTTGCGCAATTCTAGAGCTCGCCGGGCTACCAGTCAGAACTGCGTAGTTTCTGGAGGGAAGGTTGGTTTCCCTCTAGAATTGCACAATTTCTTGATGGAGCCGCTCATCCTACAACTAGACTAAGTCCGGTGAAATAGTATGTGAGGGGAATGCAACAAGCTTTGATGGGCAGGCTATCATTTTGTAAGAAAATCATTGAAGCTTGTGCACTTGACAAGACAAGACATGCTGCTATGAAATATTGGTAGGGAGGCTCTAAATCGAAGCTAAGGTAGAATTTTTGAGGGTGGTTGTACCCGCTACAACACTTGGTGACACACTGGGAGAACTCCAAATCTCTGAATGAACCTTATTCATGAAAAGAAAGTCTAACACCTCCAGAAGTATTCTTCAGTTCTTAGTTCATCTTGGTTTCCACACTGCTTGACTATAAGATGTAGCATCTACCAAGCCCTTGGTCAGTCGACACACATTCCCAGCCAAGCCAACATAGTTGTTTCGATTGAGGTTGAGGAGTATATGATGCACAAGCAGTATAGTCGTCAGATGTATTAGTTTCATCTCTGGTGTTGTTCCTCTGCTAGTAGGTTTGGACAGTACCCCGGCGGAGTCACGCAAGAACACAAGCATGGCTCTGCTGCCAGCAAGATTGGTTAGTACCCCGGCGGAGTTACTTGCATCACCTCTCTGCACATGAAGCCTTTCTCTTCTTTTACCTTATTCATTTTTCATTTCTTCAAACTTTTTTCACCTTTTCATTTTTTTATTTTTCATCTTCATAACTGTGCATAACACTTATTCATTTGAGAGGCAGAAGAGGGATCTCAACTTCTTGATAAAAGAATATGTTGTTCCCTCAGAGAAGTAGTTTATGTATACGTCTGACATGCTTGTTAAGGTTTTAACCCTTAGCTTACTCTACTTGACTGAGATGACAAGGATTAACCCAAAAACAACTGACTAGAGTAGGTGATACTAGTTAGCACGCAACCATTGTGTTTTCACCAAGGTTCACTTTGAACCGTATGTATTTTCCATTGATGTATCATGGACTAAAGACAACAAGTTCTTACATAAGAAAGAAGACAAAAGATAACAAAATTTTGATAGTTGTACAAGTCCTCTTGTACTTTACCCATCTGTTTTAAGAGTTGCACACGGTGCATGTGAAACTAACCTGTGGACAATAACAAGCAAACAAACCAAAAAGCAAAGAAAGAAGCATAAGTAAATGTGGAAGAAAAGTGAGTAAGAAAACAAATAAGCAAGCAAACAAACACACAAAGAAAGAAGTAAACATTCATGAAAACAAACATCTGAAAAGAAAACACTACTCCTACTCCTAAGCTAACAGTACATGGGTCATCTCACGTGAAGTGATACTTCCAATGCGGTCACCGACACATTGGTTGACCCATGTTGGTGAAGGCATGATTTGCGAACATTGCAGTAATATGGATGTTTGGTTGATCTTCAATGCAAAGCAGAGTGCCCAAAGAGGAGCCTTGAGTGTTTCAACAATTTCATGACTGCATGTGAAACCAACCTCAGGACAGCGAGGGCTTGACATAACCATTTGCTCAGGCTGAAGTGCCTCGACAGTCTGCGCGGTTTTGACTTCATTGACAGATAGATCATGGTGGACTAGTGTCTTAGACAGATTAAAAATGATTGAATCAAGATCATGATTAGATGAATAAGTAGGGAGATCATGACAGCCAAGATCAGAATATTCGGGATGTTTGTCAGCATCCTCATGATTTGATGAATCGGGAAAAGGGGTAGATGAGAAGCAAATATGTTCAAAATTTATGTTTTTAGAATTGATAGATGACAAGTTGGATGGATTTTCAAAGGAATATGTGTCATATCTGCACAGTGATGATAGACTAACATCCAAGGTGTCATGTGAATGATCAAAAGTAGAAACATTCAGAAATGGGTTTTCATAGGGGAAATCAATAGTGGCAAAATCACAAGGGATGTCAGGATAAAGTAGATGAGGCATGATTGGAAGGGAGTAATTCATCACCGCGGTTTCTTCTTTAGATTCTCGCACACACTCATAATGAATGATGGTGCAGGTTGGCTACATAACACCAACTTTGTCAAAAACTTGATCCTCGTTCACAACAGGTGAGAAGTCCGCAATGGGAAAACACAAGATAGTACAATCCGGAGGATCAACAAGACATGGGGATGGAGGTTGAGTAAACGAATCCACGTGACAACCAACAGGCTTGCAAGCCAAATCTACACAGATATCAAGAGCAGGTGGGGTGGGAGGATGTGACAATTCAATAGATGTGTGTGCATGATCTCCCACTTCACTCCGCAGTGGTGGAGCTGTTTGAGGAGGTGAAGGCGGATAGTCACTTGTGACAGCAACTATTCCTGCCTATGATTGCATAGCTCCATCACCGAAGTGTGCTGAGCGAGGTTCAAATATGTGAAGAAGATACTCAAATCTTCCATAAAGAAATTCCCAATCAATTTCATCTTCAGGAAATCGGTATGCAAGATTACAAAAGCATGTGTAAAACTGATCAACAGATTCATCAGGTGCTTTTTGTAATTTCAGAATTTCTTGATCAAGTGCTTTATGGTTTAAGTGATTGAAAGCATGGTCTATCTCTGCGACCAAATGAGTAAGGGAATGAATAGATTTTTTAGGCAGCATGGCACACTAGTGCATGGGGTTACCTAAAGTGTGTAGATGAACGTCACAAGGGTCATGTACTCTTCAAATATTCCATGCCTTTTGCATGAGCCTACAATGCTGACCGCATGCCTAGTCAAGGCTACGTGGCCTCCACCATCAAATTTTTTATGTGACAAGTTATCTGAGAGATTTTCTGAGATAATGAATTCGTTTCCATAAGAAATACACTCCAGAAGAGTATCTCTGTAGTTAGTCATAATAGATATGTAGAGATTCAAAATAGATGTGAGGACTCAGCTTGTCATCTGGCCCTCCTTATAGCACTAAAATGTTGATGGTACTGGACCTACCAACATGCAAGGGGATCTCCCTGGTAAGAAGTCCCAATTAGAAATCATACCATTTGGTGTAGGAGTACTAGCACTAAGTCATACAGTAATTCCTTGACCGCGATTTCGCACAGAGGCAAGCAAGATTTCCCTGTTGGTAGCAAGGGTGTAATAGCTGAGCGAGACAAGGAAGATGCATGAATGGTTCTAACATATGAAAAGTGGGATGAGTGTGCCCCTTGGAAACCTGTAATAGTACTCTGCTTGGAAGGGAACACATGAGCAAAGATGCATCACCAGCTGGAAAGCAAGTTAGCGAGAAATCCAAAGTGATCGTTAAACCAATAACACATTTTAGAAAGATTCATACATACTTATATAGAATAGTCCATACATGCATGTGTAACAAACAAATACATATATCATTTAGAGTAAACTAGATAGCGTAGAATACAATACAAAATATGCACGAAACATGTTGGCTCTATTATATTAAGAAGTGTAAGTTCCAATCATACAATACATCCATGTCAAACCACTAGTTCCGGCAGTGGAATGTTACAGCCACAACCACCTGCATCTCCAAAGATATCTACTAGATTTGCATAGTGGAGAAGCCAAGGCTTGTTACAATATTGTCCAAGATTTCTCTAAGCTATTCATATCAGAAACTTGGCTAACCAAAAGTCTTTACAATGTGTTATGAGGTTCTACTTATAGCAAATGGTAGAGTGACCCTTGACATTCCCCTTTGTGACAGTTCATCTACCCTCATGACTCTTCATCTACTCGATGACTGTTACATCCAACTATCGACACCTGAACTTCCACTTGCCAAGATGTTACATTACAGTGCACATGTGCCCATGTGAGACAAAATGGCTTGAGAAAGCCATGAAAGACATCGCTGACACTCGTTCTGTTGTGATGAGACAAAATCTTTGACATGGTTTTGATGGTGAAGGTGGCGAGCTAATGCCAAGCTTGGTCATTTGTGATGGTGTGCAGGCGATCCATGGCGACATCTTGCTGGAGCGAACTCTTGCCTCTGTTACATCTCGGTGCATTTTTGTGGCTCCTCCATCCAACTTATCTGCTAACATGCGCATGGTCTTCTTGGGTGCAGCCGAACCGGAAACACACTAATGCATAGTGTCCATGTTGACCTTCTAGTGTGTGCTGGTGGTCATGCGCATCAACTATCAAATACATGTTCAACTCCAGTCGGACTTACTTCTTGTCTTTGATTCAGTGAGTGTGCCAAATGGGATAGATCATATGTGTGCGCAAAATGACATGCATGTCGTTGAATTCCCTTGTATGTGATCAACAACACTGCTCACCATGTCTACTTCGCGCCAGCTGCTGGCATGGATCTATAACTTGTACGGGAGAAATTTCATTTGTGAGTGCACGTTGCACCCGTTGTTTTACCTATTCTTGCTACAACTCATTCTCTCGTCTATCCAACTCTTATTCTTCCTTGAGTTTTTGCTTCAGCACATGCAACTCCTTCTCTGTTCCATTCTCTGTCTTCGCACAATCTTCATGTCGCGTCGTCATCTTACAGCCCGAGTCTCCAAATTCTTTTATCACAAGTGGATCTACCTGATCTTATGACTTTATTCCCCCTTTGTGTTGTTAACAACCTTCCTCTTGCATTCGTTGCATCCGGTATGATGCCTTCAATTGTTGTTGATGGTGTTTCTTGTTGTGATGTTGTTGTTGCCATATCTTGATGTCCTTGTCTACGAACAACTCGATGTCTTCGCAGGTAGGCAAGTTCATAGACACTTGATTGACTATATCCCCAAATGTGCTCTGAACGATGTCTTCAACTCTACTCTCCTAGAAACCATTGTTCCTGTGGTGTTGAGAGGCAGATGAACACCTACGATACCTCGAGACATGGAAACACTCATGACAAGCAATCTGTTAGTCGAAAACTAAAACGAACTTGAGAAATGACTTACAACATACCTATGTGATTGATCATGAAGGTAGCACAATTTCCACTGGGAGATTGGGAGACTGACTGCCAAAACTGTGCCAGGCACAGTCCAGGCTCTCAGGAGGCTGACTAACTATTGGAACTCTACAATGCATAGTCGAGCCTGGCCTGCTGAGGACTAAAATTATCCAATGCGCAATTTGAGTTAGTAGTTACATGCAACCAGCAAACTGCATTGCGCAGTAATATGGGCCAACAGTACAATCCCTCCAGGAATTGTGCAATGAAAGCCTAGAGGTCAGTGCTTGGCTAGACATGTGCAATTTCTGGGGGGAAGGAAGAGCCTTTGCTTTCGAAAATGCACAGTGCTAGTCGGGCAAGGCACGGTCCGGACCAGGGCATCCTAGTTCAGCCAATGGGTGACTGAAAACATGAGAAGTGTGAAAGCATGATGAGATGAGTGCAAACAAGAGTGAATGATCATTCATGCAAACAGAAAGTGCAGGATTCGGAAAATGGGAAAGCATGCATGTGTGTGAAGCAAGTTATCGCAATGGCGACTGTCTGTGAAAAATAGTGTCATGCATGTGACAGTAGTGAGATGTTAATGAAAAATGAAATGGTGCTTGTACAAGCTAGTATTTATCAAAATGACAGTAAACGCTCACTGAAATGAAGCATATAACATTCATACGAAGAGAAACACAAAAAGCGCAAAAAATGCAACACGATACATGAAAAGTGGGCTTACCCCTAAACAACTGAGTTGAATGTGTCGACGACTCCTAGATGAAATATGGGATGTCAGAGTTGCAATATCGATGTGAGGAATGAGCTCTGTAGTGTCTAGTTGATTAGTTTCAATAAAATCGAGGTTGCGACATGCATGCCATAAATATAGGGAAAGTGACACTTAGTGGGAGGTTTCTGAAATGATCCTTGCATGTAACCTCCAACTACTAAAAATAGATCCATGAAACAAGGGATGTATTTGCATGCTACCTTGGGAGGAGAAACCCATGCATGCAAATCAGTTTTGCTCAGTCCTAGAGGGAAGCGGTCAGCTTAACTGCACATGCAACATTTTCTCAGGTGGGAGGAAAAAATGTACATTTCTGGGAGGGATTTGGGCTGGCTGCCCAGAGGGATTGCATAATTTCAGGGTAGAGTGGCTGACTACTGCCCAAAATTACGCAATTTCTGGCCTGAGAAGCCTTGCTAGGAGGAATTGCACAATTTTCTCAATGAACTGTGATAGGCGGATTTGTGCAATTCTGGATCCTAGCAAGCTGCCAGACAGAGTTGCGCAATTTTTGGAGGTAAGGTTCCTTTCCATCTAGAATTGCACAATTTATTGAGGGAGCTACTCAACCTGTTGTTGGACTAAGTCAGGTGAAATAGCCTGTGAGGGGGATGCAACATGCTTTGATGGATAGGCTGTCATTCTGCAAGAAAATCACTAAGGCTTGTGTATCCCTAACAAGCTTTGATGGACAGGTTGTCATTCTGCAAGAACATCACTGAAACTTGTGTACTTGACAAGACAAGACATGCTATTGTGAAAGGTTGGTAGGGAGGCTGCAAAATGAAGCTAAGGAAAAATTTTGGAGGGTGGTTGTAGCCGCTACAATAGGTATATTGTTGGGACATATTGTTTGCAAGTAGGGATTGTTGGTGGATCCTGTGAAGATGAATAGTATTGTGAATTTTCATCCACCGAAGATAGTTAGGTATCTTTTCACCACATTGGGACATACAGGATATTAGAGAATGTTTATCAAAGGATATGTGAAAATCACTACGCCTAGGGAAAAATTGTTGACGAAAGATTTAACATTTCTATGGAATGAAGAGTGTCAAAAGAGCCTCGACACGCTAAAAGAAAATATGGTAGCTACGCCTATTTTGATTTTCCTAGAATGGAACAAGGAATTTCATGTTCTTGTGGATGCTTGATGCATAACTTTAGGAGTAGTATTGGCGTAGCCTGATGGAGGAGAAATAGATCACCCTATATTGTTTGCAAGTAGGAAAATGTCTAAAGAAGCGAAGAACTATACAACTATAGAAAGGGAAAGTCTAGCTATGGTATATGAAATACATAATTTCAGACCTTATTTTTTGGGATTGCAGGTTTTAACCCCATGCAGAAATTACCTACATAAAAATTCTAAAAACATAAAATAAACAATGGCGAGAGCATAAAACATAAAACTGATATACAGAAAGATTTTCTCCTGGATCCCAAAACCAGGACTACCAGATTGATTTTTCATTAGATTCCTTTCAACGTTACAATGACATATATATGCATGCCAAAGCATCCATAAACCCCAATCCATTAACCCTGGATTAGAACATAATTGTAGTTCCCTTGACCAGATATGAAAAATACCATGGGAAAAAAACCATCATGCCCAAAACCATGTATGAAAACCACTCACAAAACCATAGGTAGGTTCGCCTGCCTAATATAGGGTCAGAAAAAAATCCCCAGGGCATTGTCACGCCCCATGTGATCCCCCCTGTTGTGCCTGGTGCAACGAACAGGGGGGTTATCACCCCCCCTGTGACCCCCATACATGTGGGGCTAGTCGTGGAAATAACATAACACACACCCAACATTCTACCACTTGTTGTTTTCTTTCCACGGGGGCCACAAGAGAGCTTAGTCATTGGTCCAACCCTGCAATGCCCCATTGTTTCTCTACACGTAGAAAAATTCTCAATTCTCATAAACTTCGTTAATGCATCTGTAACATTCTTCAAAGTTTCCACCTTTACCAGCAACACCTTTTTGTCCTCAACCATATCCCTCACAAAGTGATATTGAGCATCAATTTACTTTTTCTATGAATGATAAGCAGGGTTCTTTGCCAAGAAAATTGAACTTTGGCTATCACATTCTCTCCTTATAACTCGTTGTACCGACCCCATACTTGAACACAATCTTTGCGACCAAGCTGCCTCCTTTCTTGCATGTGTGGCTGCCATGTATTCTACCTCTATAGTTGAAATTTCCACTACAAACTATCTCTTGCTCATCCAACTGGCTGCACCTCCAAACATGTTAAATACATACCCATTGTAGATATTCTTTGATCCATATCTCCAACCTAGTCTGCATAAAAAAATTCCACTGATGTCCAAAACTCTATATAATCCTGGTCTTCCTTGATAGCACAGACAATAATCACTAGTGCCTAGCAAATACCTGAAAAACCACTTCACTATGGTCCAATGCTCATTCTCTAGTTTTGACATAAACATGCTAAATAATCCCACTACATTTGTAATGTATGGTCTAGTACAAACCATTTCGTACATCAGGCGATCGACTACACTTGCATATGGAACATGGAACATGTCCTCTTCCTCTTCTTATGTCTTGGGACACTATTCAGTAGATAACTTTACATTGTCATAAACAAGAACCTTCACCTGTTTACTATCCTCCATATTAAACCACTGCAATATTGTCTTGACATACATCCTATGGTTTAACCAGAGCTTCCTTTTTTCCCGATCTCGTTTAACTTCCATGCCCAAAATATAGTTCGCAACACCAAGATCTTTCATGTTGAATTTCAAGGACAATTGGGTCTTCAATTCCTGGATAATTTCTTTGTTATTTCCACTAAACAACATATCATACACATACAAGACCAAATAAATAGCATGGTCACCAATTAATTTTAAATACACACAATAATTTGTTTTGCTTCTGGTGAAGCCAAGTCCCCGTATATATGTATCAAATTTATAATACCACATCCTTGGTGATTGTTTTAACCCAAAGACTTTTTTAACATGCATATTAGTTCTTTCTTACCCTTCACTGCAAAGCATCCAGGTTGTTTTATGTAGATCTCTTCTTCCAAACCCTATGAAGAAATGTTGTCTTCACATCCATTTGTTCTAACTCAAAACCAAAACTAGGAGAAAAAATATCACCAAAAGCAATCCTCGACACTTGGGAATGAAATTTTGTTATCAACTAATATTTTTATTTCTCCACCTTGCCTTCTGCATTCATATTCTTCTTAAACACTCATCTGTTCTCAATGGGTTTCCTTCTAGCCAACAACTCCACCAGATCCCAAGCCTCATTTTTGTGCAAAGATGTCATTTCATCAACCATGGCCTCTTTCCTCTAAATCTACTGCTTCCTTTACAATTCTAGGATCATCATCAGTAATAGATAAATAAAAATTTGAACAAAAAGTAGTTGGACTATACCTTTCTGGTTGCCTTCTTTCTCAAACTAATCTTCTCACATCTGGAGTTTGTGGTTCTTCATCTTATGATTCTTCTTCTACTGTAGAGTTTGGTTCCTCCTCCTTTAGCTGAAGCTCTATCTTCTCAGGTTCCTTTGGTAGGACTTCATGTTTAGTAACATATTTCACCTCTCTAAACACCACATCATGGCTATACACAACCTACCTTGTTTTTGGGTTCCAAAGCTTATAACCTTTTAAACCATCCTTATATACAATAAAGATGCACCTTTCAGATTTACTATCCAACTTGGTTCTTTTCTCCTTTGGAACATGTACATATGAATCCCATACAAATAACCTCAAATGTGAAAAAGAGGGTTTCTTACCAGTCCATACCTCTTATGGAGTATTATCCTCCAACGTTGATGAAAGTGATCTGTTGACCAGGTAACATGTAGTCTCCACTGCCTTGTTGGGTGTGGAGCTTGATTATCTTCTATATTCAAAGGTATCGCCACATTGGACCCCAGTTCGAAATGGGGGCGACAACGCCGCCCGTAAAATATTCGCTGCAGGGGGGGTCCGGGGGGGGCGGCTGCGACCTTTGGGAGCCCCCCCTTGGCGGGGGGTTTCAGGGGCAGCGCCCCCGAAGCTTAAAACAGTTGTAAAATTGCCTTGTAAAAGTATAGTAATTTCTAGTCAATCTGGGCCGTTCATTAGGCGGATGATCTGATGGTAGAACTTATGTTTAGTTTAGGGTTTTTTGCCCTAGAAGGCAACCCCTCTCTTTGTATGAGGGCATTGTATTTGAGGCTATGTGATAAATGTGTATTCTATGAGCGGGAAATAGAGAGGTGAGACTGTGAGAGAAAACAGAGGATATTACAGCAGATCTGTTGTAGGTTGTGTCTCTTCATTTTGCTGGATAATAGAAAGGAAGGATTGGCTGTTCGGGGTGGACATAGCCCAAACTGGGTGATCCACATATATCTGTGTCTCTCTTGTTTTATGTGCTTTCTGTGTTTATATTTCTGCAATATTTTTATGTGTTCCATTGCTCCATAATATATAATTTTCTAACATGCCTCTGCCCAGAATTCTTGTCCTAACACAACACCATTGAGCATGCTTCTTGCCTTTTCCATCCACATCCTATTCATTCTTTTTGAAACTCCATTTTGTTGAGGTGTGTATGGAGTAGTCTTTTGCCATGCTATACCATAGTTCTTATAGAACTCTTCAAATTCCTTCTTGCAAAAGTCTCCACTGTTATATGTCCTCATCACCTTTATCTTCTTCTCTCTCTGGTTTTCCACCAGAGCCTTAAATTCTTTAAAACTGCCAAAGACTTCATATCTCTTCCTAAGGAAATATATCCATGTATTCCTTGAGAAGTCATCTATAAATGATACATAGTACATAAACTTACCCAGTGATGGAACCAACACAGGTCCAAACACATCATTGTGAACAAGCTCTAATATATGTTTCACCCTCTTAGCACTAGAGGGGAAACTCACTCGATTTTGCTTCCCATATACAAAATTTTCACAGAAATAAAAATCCAAAGAGAAATTATACATACCTTCTACCATACCTTTACCATGAAGTATTCAAAGGCCCTTCTCTCCAATATGTCCAATCCTTTGATGCCGTAACATGGTCTTTTCTCTAGAGACCACTAGATTTTCTACTCCACTTTCATGAACCACAAAACTATTGCACCCATCAATAATAGTGCTACCCTAAAGATTGTACAAATTTCCAATCCAAACTCCTTGCATCAATACTAGTGCTCCCCGAACCATCTTGGAGGTATTTTTCTCAAACACTCTTTTTACACCTACATCATCTATCTTTCTTACAAAAGTCATATTTCTCGCTAATGCGGGAATATGCAGAACACTCAAAAGTGTTCTAATCCTTCCACCTTGCAACTTCAACTTGACTTTTCCACAACTGATGATTCTAGAATTCTTGTTATCCCCTAAGAAGACATCACCACCATCATATTTATCATACTTGCAGAACCACTCCCTTTGGGGAGTGAAGTGAAAGGATGCACCTGAGTCAATCAACCATGCCTCATGATCTACATGTGTACTTGAAGAAGAAGACAAGTACACATCTGCACCTTCATCTGAGGTGGTTTTCACCTCTAAAGAAGGAGCATCATTACATCCCTTTCCTTTCTCAAGAGCTTTAGATGTATAGTCCTTTTTGAATTGCCCTTCCTTTCCACATTTCCAACACACCTTTACAAGTTTTCCTGGAGATTTAGATGTCCCTCTGGATTTAGATCCCCCAATTGAGGATTTATTTTTCTTTTTGTTATGGGATCATCCTCACATAGAAAATGCATCACCATTCTGTCCCTCCATATTTTTTTGTCTCATCTCCTTTGACAACAAGGATGAGATTATTTCATCAACCCACAAATCAGTTGCATTGCTACCTATTGCAACAACCACACTATCCCACTAATCTGGTAGAGAACATAACAAACTGATGCACTTATATTCATTTGAAATTTTTATATCAATAGATAACAACTGGCTTACCATAGTATTAAAGGTGTTTAGATGCTCTGTCACCAAGTCTCCATCCTCCATCCTCCATCCTCAGGTTATACAAGTTTTTCCATAGGAGCTTGTCCCACAAAGCCTTCGTCGAAGCTTCCCCTAATACATTCAGCAATATTGAACCTGAGATACATAACTGTATTTTTCTATTTTCCGTCTGATCCAACTTCTCCCAGTCTTTAGCTGACAGTGTTGTTGGTTTAGTACCTGGATCTACAGTGATCCACTGATTTTTATCCACTAGTAGATTCTCCATCTTGAGTTTCCACAACTCAAAACTCTGACCATTAAATTTCTCAACCTTTATCTTTCCACTGCTCGCCATATTATCTCACCACAAGAATCGATCCCGCAGATCTCCCACTGCACAGGATTTGCCACGGGCTCAAGAAAACCCCTCATCAACAATAGCATCCCCTTGAAGCCCAAACAACTCTGATACCAAATGCAGGTTTTAACCCCATGCCAAAAATACATGCATATGAATTCTAAAAACATAAAATAAACAATGGCGAGAGTATAAAACATAAAACAAATATACACAAATATTTTCCCTTGGATCCCAAAATCCAAATTACCTAATTGAGTTTTCATTATATTCCTTTCAATATAAAAATGACATATAATTACATGTCGCAGGATTCATAAACCCCAATCCATTAATCCTGGATTAGAACATAATCATAGTTCCCTTGACCATATCTACAAAAGACCATGGGTAGAAAACCATCATGCCCAAAACCATGTGTGAAAACGATGCACAAAACCATAGGTAGGTCTGCCCACATAATACAGGGTCTAAAAACATTTTCCCCAAGGCGTTGCCCCAGACCCCATAAAGGGGGGCTACCTCCCCCCTCAAACCCCCCGACAAGGGGAGTTGTCACCCCCCTGCTATGCCTGCCACAACAAACAGGTGGGGGATTCACCCCCTTTTGTGTGGGGCTAGTCCTGGAAATAATATAACATGCACCCAACAAGGATACCATTTCAAGATGCTCACAAATCACTCCACACTGAAATATTTGGTGAATAAGCCTATTTTAGGAGGAAAATTTTTTCGATGGTTCAATAGGGGAATTTTGAGGTCTAAAAAGGGCCTCCTAAGAAAAATGTACAACCAAAATAAAATTTACAAGAGCCAATAGGATTCAAGATGTTGATGTAAGCTATGGGGGATGATTCACCATTTTTGGAGTAAAAAAGTAAAAAGATTATAAAATAATAAAACTACTTTTTCTACTCTTATTTTCAACTTATCTCCCTAAGGTTTTACTCCAATTTCGAGTGGGAGTACTCGTTGGATGCAAAATTTAATTCCTCATCCTAGGAGTACCCATGTTTCATACTTTTCATGGATTCTATTACACGAAAAATGAGAAATACATGAAAAATGTGATTACAAACACATTGTTTCATGTATTTCTCATTTTTCATGTAGTAGGGTCCATCCAAAGTATGCAACATAGGTACTCCTTGGATGAGGAATCAAATTATGCATCTAATGAGTGGTTTTGTTCGAAAGTTGAGTAAACCCATAGGGAGACAAGTTGAAAATACGAGTTGGAAAAATAGTTATTTTTATTTTCCCTCTAAAATTTGATGATGTAATCTAATATTATTTTATTATTTCCACTATTATTTTATAATTTCCTTAGGAGGCCTATTTTAGACCTCAAAATTCTCCTAATGATTGTTTTTCCATGAGTATGACTTTAAGGTTGTAGTCAAACTAGGAAGATTGAATGCCAAAATTGATCATCTATTGAGGTTGGAGACAGGAGAAGGACCCACAAGTATCGAGGATAACCTACCCGATGCGCAGTTATTCACAATCATGGTTGAGGATGATCACTTCACAGATATTATTCAGTTTCTTGCCACAGGAATGACACCTACAAAGTACACTACACAGTAAAAGAAGGAGTTGGTAGTCAAAGTAGTCGATTTCTTGTGATTGAGAGACACTTGTACAAAATGGGACCTAATGAAATACTGCACAGATACATCCCTAAATATGAAAGGAAGAGCATTCTAGCAGAAGCTCATGGAGGAGTCGCGGGTGGACATTATGCAGGAAAGGCCACTGCACAGAGAATCTTGAGAGCTGGGTTATGATGGCCCACTGTACATAAAGATGCAAAGGAATATTGTTGATATTATGATATCTGCCAAAGGATAGGAAAACCTTCAAGAAGAGATCAAATTCCACTAGTACCTCAAGTAACATTGTATTATTTTGACAAATGGGCTATTTATTTTGTTGGACCAATTAATCCACTAAGAAAAATGACTAGTGCGAGGTATATAATTACTGCGACCGATTATTTGACAAGGAGGGACGAAGCACATCCTGTAAAGGATTGCAGCATAGAAACTACTGCGATGTTTGTATTTGAGTTTATTTTGTCCATATTTTGGTGTCCAAAGATATTGATGAGTGATCAAGGGTCAAATTTCTTAAATCATACTATTGAAGCATTAACTGAGGAATTTCAAGTTTACCACCAAAAGAACACTCCTTATTATCCTCAGGCAAATGGAACTGTGGATGCATTCAATAAAATTTTGGGGAATGCAATAACCAAGGTATGTAATGGAAATAGGGATGACTGGGATCTTAAGATTCCAGAAGTATTATGGGCCTATAACACTACATGCAATAATTTGATAGGTCAAACACCCTTTGGGCTGGTCTATGAGTAAGAAGCAGTGGTGCCCATGGAATATATTGTCCCGAGCTTAAGAATTGTAGCATTTACAAATATGATAGACCCTGGCATAATGGAGGAAAGGATTTCATAGTTATGTACTCTAGAAGAAGATAGGTTTATAGCAAGATTTCATCAATAAGTACAAAAATAAAGGGAGAAAGCTTAGCATGATAGGCACATCAAGCAAAAGACATTCCGTGAAGGAGATCTTGTACTTTTCTATGATAGAAAATTCATGAAATTCCAAAGAAAATTTAAATCACATTGGTTAGGACCATATATCATTAAGCACATATCTAATGGTGGTGCAGTTCAACTCGCAAAGTTAAATGGTTAGTTGATTCGAGGACAAGTGAATGGTAGAATATTGAAGGAATACAGGGATGACTCTATCCTTGGAGCTTCACACTAAAGGATGAAAGGAGAAGAGTCTTAGTGCCACCTGTAGTTGAAAGCGGACATTGGACTATAAAGTACTCTACAGAAGGGAACTTTGTGAAAGGAATATTAATGTGTAATATTCAGGAGTACATTGAAGTCCGAAAGAACCATGACAAAGGAACGATTGTTGTGCCATAAAGGCAGGTTCATCGAAGTTCACAGGATATATCATTGTTGGAAGGAAAAAGTTATTGTTAAGAGGCATAGGAGAAACTCATTTATGAAGCACAACTAGTTGGATCTAGTGCCATATATGCATTGAATGAGCAAGATCTAAGCTAATCATGGGGTTTGAAATTCAAATTTTCTATAAAAGCCATGTCCTACTCCACATTTTACACTTTTCTATTTGGAGAATTCAGTTTGAGAATTTGCGACCAAGTGTGTTGTTGTATGTTTGAGAGAAGTTTCGAAGAGATTGCTAGAGAGTTTGCAGAGAAAAGGCTAGCAGGCATCATGGAAGCCTAGATTGGTAAATCCACAGCATCAAGTGTACCTGTGTCCCCAAGGCACACGAGGTTGCTATGAAAACAAGTATCCATTGAAGAAACGACACAAAGAATACAAGAAAAGGGACTAGCTGAAGCCTCTATAGTGGAGCTAAGGACATCCCTGAGAAAGATGGTAATGAAAGTGCAGTGGAAAAAGAACAAACAAGATAAGAAACCTACGCATAAGGCAAAGAAATGAGTGCAGCAGAAAGAACTAGAACAAATCAATGATACTGAGGAGGAAGCTGAGATGCAACAGATGGAGACAAAGGGTGCAAAAATTCCCTCTATGCTACCACCATATTTTCCACCATGGAAATCAGGTGCCAAGACAATTAAAGATCCCAAAGATGTGAAATTCAACACTCTCACATTGCTTCTAGCAGACAAAGTGCCATTTGAAGGATAATTACTATGAAAAAACATGCAATTGAAGATGCAGGATTGGGACATCATTGACCGAAGTAAGTATCCATAATTCAAGCCAAGAAGGTATCTACAAAAGGTATACTATCCAGAGAGCAGAGTTACAAGGTTGGAGCCACACTAGTGGGCTCAAGCACTGGAGATATCATGCTTGTTGAACATCTTAAGCATGCCACACTTCAGTAGAAGCATGAATAACACATCCTGATTGATGAATTGTTGATACGAAGGATTATTAGATTTCCCTACCAAGGAAAGGACCACGCCAAAGAGTTCATTGGCAAAAACCAAGACAAGCCAGTAACATAAACCATGAAGGAAAAGTTTGGGATAATCAAATAGTCGTGAGGTTATGATATCAACTCCATCAATGGCCAAGGGGTGCACTTCACCACACATATCTTAGCTGGAAAGATAGTGAGGAAGTGTAGAGAAAACGAAGTCCCAAAGACTGTGGTTTCCTTAGACATGTAGTGCAAGATAGAGGTTCAGTTCAACTGGGACAGATATTTGCAGGGAATTTTTGGAGGACTGCCAAGAAGCACAGGAAGAGGATAAGACATTTCAATATGCATGGCTGGTCTTGATCATGACACTGTTAGCATGGAAGGAGTCGAAGGATTCACAGTTTCCTCTAGTCGAAGTAGATGTATGCAAAGCTGCGCAGTATGCCTCACTTTGGCATACCAAGGATCCACCGACCACACAAAAGAACAGGATCTTCTTTGTACTATTGCAAATAGAATTGCACATGGTGGTGAACTAGCATCCTAGGCTATCACCAAGTTTTTATGATTAGTATTTCAATATACCAGAGTTTAAGGTAGACTTTCACAGGATATGTTAGTGTCAGTATCTTCATCCCTCTGTCAGAGATCAAATTCTCTTGTTGCATTGCATATTAGGTGTCCCGCTCAGTTGCATTCCATTAGGAGCATGGATCATCTGACGATAGTGGCTTGTTGTAAATTTTCCCTCATGTCCTTTACCTGCTGGCCCATTTCCATTTATCAAGATCATGTGCAGTCACCTTTTGTCTTTAAATTTGCAAGAGTCATTTCTAGGGTTTCACTTTCATTAGGTCTAGAGTTTGATCAAAAAGGTCTTCAAAATGTCCAATAATGGTCAGCAACTACATGAGGAGGTTGAATAAAGTTCCAGTACCAATAAATTCATAATCACTTGCTCAAAAATGTATGTTTCCTCTAAACTCTATTTTGAGGAAACACAGAGTATTTTAGGTTTCTATTGTATAAATTCATGTAATTTTAGTTCTTTCATATGTAAATAACTTCAGTGGCAACCCTAGTCACCTTGCCAAGCTTCAGCTGCTCCATCCCCTGTAAGGCAAACAAAAAATTAAGTCATTCAGTTCATCAGAAGCACAAATAAAGTAAACTACCCAAAAAACAGAGTTGAAAAAGAAAGTCACATTGCAAACATTATAAAAGTGGGTTTTATGAAGTAAAAAAATCAAAAGCTCTTGTATATAAATCATATTTACAATTCAAAAAGCTCATTGGCACTCAAAGAAGACAGATTGAGCGAAGTCAAGGTCGTGTTGGAGAAAGGAAGCAAAATCGCAGCAAAGAGTTCCAGTTTTGGAGGTGCAGCGCATTGGGTGAGAGGCGCGGTGCATTGGGTCGCTCTCCACAGTCTTAAATTTATACTGGTGCAGTGCATATAGGAGGCGTTGTGCGTTGGGTTTGTGGTGTGGCGCGTAGAGCTGCCAAGCCCAATTTCATCATAAACTCCCTCAAATTGCCAAAATTGCTCAAATCTTCTAGTGTGTAGGTAAGTCAAGCCCTTTTCCTTGCTAGTGGAAGAGTTTTTCTTAAAAATTTATGGTGGTTGTGTGAGAAAAATCAAACCCTATTTCCTTGCAATTTCTCAAAAACCTTTCCCTAGTGTTTGCATTTGTCATTTTGCTGCCAAGTCCACTCCACCATTCCCTTAAATTTTGACTCCTCCATTTATTTTCCTAGTTCATCCACTCATTCCCTAACTCTCATATTCCTAAAAAACAAATCATTCACCCCTATCCCCAATTCCCATTTTCCCAAATCCTAACTACAAAATCCCCAAACCCTGTCCCTAAGATTACATATTATTCCCTAATCCCCTATTTCCCAAAAAACTTGTCATAACATTCCCAAAACCCCTCATACCCACATTCCCTCATATATTCTTACCCCTTGGTGGCTGAAAATCAAAAACACCATTAAAATCTTCATACTCATCAAGAAAACTCACACACTAGCAAAAATGGAGTCTGATCCTTCATATGACTGAGATGAAGAGACACACAGTGACTCTCCTACAGAAATACATGCACCAAGGAGACATCACAAGGGTGACAAACATATACGAGAGGAGCCTACTTAACTTGTCGAGCTGCAAGCCTGCCCTCTTGCTATCACATGCTTCCAACACCAATCCTGTTATTAGTTCTGTGAGATGGTTGCTAGAGTCCAGTATCATCATGAGTTTGCCCAGTTGTTTGTGCTTCATCTACATAATGGCCAAACCACTCTAGCTGGCGTAGCATTAACTTTAACACAGGAGTATATTTCTCTAGCAATCAACATTCCTAACATTGGAGAGCAATGGAATAAAAGGCAACAAATTGACAAGGAACATTATGAACCATACATCAAGCCCGGTTATTTGGGACAACTCAGTAGAGTTTTTCCCTTTCGGTACCTGAAAGATTCATATGCTCCTTTGATGAAACTTATGATGAAATATTTTAACTGTGAGGGCCAGTTTTCTCGCCTATATGCCTATCATATCAGATTGTTGATGCACTTTACTAGGGTGAGAATATGACCACCCTAGTACAACAAAAGACTCCTCAGCAGCAGTTTAACAGTATATATCATTTTACTCTCATTAAAATTGTGGTCATGCATCAGCTTGGTTTGCAAGGCATCTCATGGGAGGATTTCATTTCTCATGAGTTCTTCATAGCTCCTCAGGGACATCGAGAGGCTTTTCATGAGACAGGTGGACCTTCACATCAGCAGCATGGTCATGAGACATAGTGTTATGAAACGAGCTCAAGAAAAGATAGAAAAGATAGATCAATGCCTTAGAATTCAGCCTCTTCGAGGGGGCAACCTCCTTTACAATACATAAATGAACAATTCTTGGATGATTCAAATGACAAAACCTCATTTCTATATATAGGAGTCTAAGGAGTCACAATATAATCCAGCCGACCTAACAATAATAATATAAAGCCACAAAAATAACAATAGAGGGATTCTATGGGGCACAGTAACAACAATATGGGGGCAATAGGGGCACAACAATATTAATAAGGGGTATAACTACAATAGTAATGGGGTAATCACTAGTATTATAGGGACCCAACGTGCCCCTCTCCTTCAAAAAAGTGTTTTCCTCAACGCTTGAGTAGTTCTAGATACTTCTGCATAAAATTCTCATCCTCCCATGTGGAATCTTCAACGGATAAGTTCTTCCACTTGATAAGATATTCTAAAATTGAACGATTTCGTAGCTGTCGAGTTCTTGTTTCTGTGACTGCTTCCGGTTCCAATATAATTTTTCCTTCCTCGTCAAGTTCTGGCAATATTTTTTGAACTCGGAGCTTGTCGCCTATAACCTTCTTTAAACATGAAACATGGAAAACTGGGTGCAATCGAGAAGCTGCAGGAAGCTCCAATTTGTATGCCATAGTACCAATCTTTTGCAACACCTTGTACGGACCATAATACTTTGGTGATAATTTATTATCCTTCTTAGCTTGCTCGAGGGACATTTGATTATATGGTTGTAGCCATAATAATACCCAATCACCTACATCAAAACTTCTTTCACTGTGATGTTGATCTGCCTGTTGTTTCATTTGATTCTGTGCCAACACGAGGTTATCCTTTAAGAGTTGGAGGACTTGTTGTTGATGTTCGATGTGATGTTCCACTACCTGAACCTTAGAATTTTCTCTTAAATATGATGTGATGGATGGTGGTTGATACCCATAAAGTGCCATAAATGGGGTCATTTTTGTTGCTGTATGGAAGGAAGTGTTATACCACCATTCAGCCAGAGGCAACCATTTTACCCATTGTGTCTGTTTATCAGATACAAAGCATCGAAGATATCCTTCCAAACATTTGTTTACTATCTCAGTTTTCCCATCAGATTAAGGATGATAAGATGAGCTAAGAGCTAACTGAGTACCAAGACAAGAAAATAATTCTGTCCAAAAATTTCCAGTGAAAATGGGATCTCTGTCACTTACAATAATCTTTGGGTTTCCATGTAGCTTTTGAATTGTTTCCATAAATGCAGTAGAAACTGTACTGGCTTTAAATGGATGTGATAATGCACAAAATTGTGCATACTTGGTAAGTCTGTCAACTACCACCATGATGACACTCTTTCCCTCAGACTTGGGTAAACGTATGATAAAATCCATTGAAACCTCCTCCCAACGTTGGCTTGGAATGGATAAAGGTTGTAATAGACCCGGTGTCTTAATTGTTTCAACTTTATTTTGTTGGCAAACCAAACATTCAACCACAAACTTTTGAATATCTGATTTAAGGCCATCCCAAAAAAATTCCTTCTTAACCCTGTGGTAAGTTTTTAAAAATCCTGAGTGCCCTCCTAAGGGAGAAGTGTGCAATTCCATAAGAATCTTTTGTTTTAGCTGGGAATTCTTACAAAGGTATAAGCGATCTTTGTACCACAACAAATCATTTTTCTAGCTAAATGTACCAGACGTACTGGAATCTTGTTGTAAATTTTGAATAAGTGCCCACACTTCTTCGTCATTCTTCCATTCCTCCCTTGCTTCGTTTATCCAATCTGGTTGTATAATAGAAATGGCGCACTACAATGCTTCCACATCCTCATCCTTTCTTGAGAGTGCATCTGCTACCACATTTTGCTTCCCTTTTTTGTAGATGATTTCAAAGTCATAACCCAACATCTTTGTGACCCACATTTGTTGCTCTTCAGAGGATAATCTTTGTTGTAAAGAGTATTTAAGGCTATCATGATCCGTTTTTACCTTGAAGTGTCTACCCATTTGGTAAGGTTGCCATTTCTTAAGTGCATGGAGTATTGCTAACATTTCCTTCTCATAAATAGCTTTGCTTAAAAACTTTCCCTTGATTGGACGACTTTCAAAAGCAACGGGTCTTTCATCTTGCATTAGAACAACACCAATTCCATTTCCTGAAACATCACATTCCACAATAAAGGTTTTTGTGAAGTCCGGTGTAGCTAAGAGTGGTGCTTGGCACATTGCCTCTTTAAGATGTTCAAAGGCCTTTGTTGCTTCTGGAGTCCATGAAAATGCATCTTTCTTCAATAATGTTGTTAGAGGTGCTGCTATTCTCCCATAATTCTTAACAAACTTGCGATAATACCCTGTCAACCCGATAAATCCTCACAGATGCTTTATGGATGTGGGGATTTTCCATTCCTTAATGGCTTTAATTTTTCTAGGGTCTACCTTAACTCCTTCATGAGATACAATATGACCCAAATATTCCACCTCCTGGACTCCAAAGAAACATTTGGATCTTTTTGCATATAATTGTTTTTCCTTGAATAGTTGTAGCACCTTGTCAACATGTTCAACATGATCCTTCCAAGACTTGCTGTAGATTAGTATATCATCAAAAAATACTAACACAAATTTTCTAAGGAATGGTTTGAAAATTGAATTCATCAAACCTTGAAATGTTGAAGGTGCATTGGTAAGGCCAAAAGGCATGACCAAAAATTCATAATGACCCTCACGAGTTCTAAATGCTGTTTTCGGAATGTCTTCAGTCTTCATTCTGATTTGATGATATCATGAACGAAGATCCAACTTGGTGAAGTAAATTGATCCATGCAATTCATCCATTAATTCATCAATGACAGGAATGGGGAACTTATCTTTAATAGTGAACTTGTTGAGCTCCCTATAATCCGGACACATGCGCCATGATCCATCCTTCTTGTGCACCAATACTACTGGAGCAGAGAAAGAACTTTGACTCGGTTGAATTATACCAGCCTCTAGCATTTCTGCAACCATACGTTCAATTTCACTCTTTTGGACATAGGGATATCTGTACGGCCTGATATTTGGAGGAACACTTCCTGGAATTAGATGAATAGCATGATCATGATCACGCATAGGTGGGAGACCTTTGGGAGTCTCAAATACCTTGGAATGATTGTCCAGGACTTTTTGGAGATCTGGAGAAATAGATGATTCCGATGTGGAAACATCTAGCGAGCATAATTGTGCAATTACACCTCTTTGCTCCTTTTTTAGAAGCTTTGTCATACTATTAGAGCTGATTATCTTTCCTGGTTTCCCTGCAATACCCCTTAATTCAACTTCCTTTCCTTCCATAGAAAAATTGATGAAAAGTTCTTGAAAATTAAAAGCTATTGTACCCAGGGATTGTAGCCATTGGACTCCTAGTACAACATCAGCACCTTCCATTGGAATGGAAAGCATTGGGCTAGTCAATACATATTCTCCCATGGATAGCTTGATATTATGGCACTTTCTAGAGCAATTTATTGTTCCTCCATTTGCAATCATCACTTGACACTCTGGTGCTGGATATAGGAAGCAATTCAATTCTTTTGCTACCTTACAATGAATAAAATTGTGGGTGCTTCCTGAATCAATCAACACTATTACCTTTTTCTTCTTGATTTGTCCTTCTATCTTGATGGTTTGAGGAGTGGTAATTCCTGCCAATTCATTACAAGATATGGTCGGATTTATTTGTTCTTCATCTAGGCTTTGTTCCTGGAGTATATCCTCTTCTTTTGACCTTTCTTGCTCCTTTTCTTCTTCCTCTTCACAATCTATGTAGAATAATTTCTTCTCAGCACACTTATGACCTTTAGTTTATTTGTTGTCACAACTGTAACAAAGCCCTTTTGCTCTTTTTTCTTCCGATTGTTGTGGTGTAAACCTTATAGGTTGTGGAAGACTAGGGGCAACAACACTTCCGTCTATATAGTTGTGAGTGGTATGCTTCCTCGCTGCCATAATTTTTCTTTCCATTTTTCTTGCTAACCTGAATGCCTTCTCTAATGAATCAGGTTTCCAAAGGTGAACATCATGTTGGATATTATCTTTTAAAGACCCTATGAACACATCAATCCTATGCTCCTCTGGAATATCTTTTACCCTTATGTTCAATTTTTGGAACTCCTCAATGTGCTCCATTATTGAACCCTTTTGTTTGAGACTTATCAATTGGCTAAAAAAAGTGTTGCTTTTTGTATCATCATAATGTGCTACCAATTCTTCCGTAAAAATTTCCCAAGTGATAAATGATTTACGAGAGAAAAGCCATTGATACCATACAAACTGATTTGGTTCCAAATATAAAATTGCCATACGTACCCTTTGTGTGTTTTGCACATTATTGAGATCGAAGAATTGCTCCATCTGTAATATCCATGTGGCAGGATCCTTTCCATCAAACTTCCTCATATCGATTTTTGGACTATGGTGAGTCTTCGATCCAACATTAGCGTCTATGGAATCATGATCAATATTTCTTTTGTTCTCATCATGAGTTTCCTTTAATACCCTTTCACCCTTAGGGACCATTTCTTGTAGCAACTTATTCATATTTATCTTCAATTTGTCCATGTCTGTCTTCAAATCTATCTTCCAATCATCCATCTTAGCTTCCATGTCAATCATCTTAGCTTCTACGCCTCTCTTTAAATAGTCCATCTTAGCTTCTACATCTTTCTTTAAACCATCCATCTTAGCTTCTACATCTTTCCTTAAACCATCCATCTTAGATTCTGTTCCTTTTTGTGCAAGGGGAAGTTGTTGCACTTGGTCTTGTAATTTTGATATATCATGTTGCATTTCTTCCTCTTCTTCATGAGTCATGCTAGAGCTTTCAGGTTCCTTACTAGGTGTTTGCATTTTCTTTCCTTGGGGCATCAGTTACCAATAATAATGCTCTACTATGCCCTTTGAATTCCTTCAAAATAAATTTTCAAACCAAGCTTAAGCAAAAATTTAAGAAAATCTACACACCTTTTTTCACTTTGTAGGAGCTCGATATTGCCTCTGATGTATCTCTGTACTTTCTAATCATCTAGTTCTAAATTTGTGAGCTGTAGTATCCCTCTGTGTCCTCTTTCCAATGACACAAGTCTGACCCAAATTGGATTCTCCAAGGAAGAGTTATGTGAAATCTCCCACAGTGACTTGCTTATAGACGTGCCACGAGTCACTGTTTTGACCTCTAGATCTGAAACATATATACAACAAACTACAGTCCGTCCTCTCTCTGTACCTTCTTACAAAATTTCAATCTGATCCCCAGAGAGAAAGTTATGACGATTTTCCCCAGGTCACCTGTTTTGAATGTAATTTAGGAGTCTGCAAGAAGACCAACTTCCGCAGATCATATCTCTGCAAATATCGCGCAAAAACCTCTAAAATTCGGACCTAAGGTTCAATGCCATTTATTCTCAGATGGGTTTTTTTGTGACTTCTGAAACTTCACAGAAAAAAATTTATAGCGAAAATGCCACGATGACCTGTTTGGAGCAGCGAAACCCTAGAATCCAAAGCTCTGATACCAAATGTTATGAAACCAGCTCAAGAAAAGATAGAAAAGATAGATCAACGCCTTAGAATTCAGCCTCTTCGAGGGGGCAACCTCCTTTACATTACATAAATGAACAATTCTTGGATGATTCAAATGACAAAACTTCCTTTCTATATATAGGAGTCTAAGGAGTCACAATATAATCCAGCCGACCTAACAATAATAATATAAAGCCACAAAAATAACAATAGAGGGATTCTATGGGGCACAGTAATAACAATATGGGGGCAATAGGGGCACAACAATATTAATAAGGGCTATAACTACAATAGTAATGGGGTAATCACTAGTATTATACGGACCCAACAAATAGACCGCTAGTGTGCTGGTGTTTGTCACCTATCAAAAGGGCAGTAGACGGTTGTTCGCAGCAGCAAAGCGAGTACTATCTCCACCCTAGGTAGAAGGGGTCTCATTTCCTTCATCAGCATAGTAGGTTTAGGACAAGGGCAAGAGGCCATTACATGATTAGGGACCTTCAGGCGAGTAGGAGATTGATTTCATTCTCATTCAGGATGATGACACAGGTTTGGGCCCACAAAACTCAAAGCTCAAGGAGGTCATCCAAGAGCAACAGGCGGACATCAATGCTTTGTCCCTCAACTTAGAAAGAGCTAAGTCGATAATAAAGTACTTGGAGCAAAGAAACAAGCAACTAGAGGATCAGCAAACCATTATGGAGTTGCAAAACATACGAGAAAGCCACCAAGCTGCCAAAAGGAGGGAGGTGAAGCTCACATCAATTGAGCAAGAAATAAATGTTGATAGGGAATCTTGGCTTGAAAGAGCTAATATCCACTTAGAAATTTTGCTAGAGAAGTCCAACAGGGAGAAGACAATGTTGAAGCATATGGCCTATAATTACATGGCGAGAAACAAAGCGTGCAAGGCAAGAATCAGGAACTTGAAGGCCAAGTTGAAGAAGGCATCGAGGAGGCGAAAGGAGCAAGATAGACTTTAGATATTGTCTGAGGCTTCCTTGGCCCAACATAACACTTGATGGAGAACACTCAACCCAAATTTCAAAAAATTTGGGACACTTTTTGCATTTTTGAAATTTTTGTGTTAAAACACAGAATTTTCTTCCCTATGCGGCGTGCCACCTGGTGCTCACTTTTTATGGAGGCCTCCAAATGTGAAAAACTCAAAATTTTTGGATTTGTCATGAAGAAATATGTATGCTCACCAATGGCCAAGAAATTTTGACAGGTTTTGAGCCCTAAAAAAGGTCAAAAACACCCAAAAAATGACCTTACTACCCCTATTTTGACACACAAGAAGCAGTGTTGGGAGAACTCAGTTTGGGAGGGGCAAATGGAGACCAAATAAAAAAATTACACTTGTTCTAGAAAGTAGACAGGCAGGCCTTTCCAACAAGCACACTTGAAGTAGATTTGAACACCGAGAAGGCCTCCAAAAGTAGCTACAAACAGGTGTTATGCATAGGGAAATCAGGGCGGTGCAATGGGTAAATTTTGCTTAGTTTGACCAAGAATACTCTATTTTTCGCCTAGCTTCTTGACAGTTTGACTTCTCTCCTTAATGTCAGACTTATGATGTAATTTAATGTAAATTTATGAATCTTGATGTAATTATGTCAAGTTTTCACTCATGGAGGTAGATTCATCTATCAAAAAATAGTTTGCAGCTTTATGAATCAGTTCCCTAGTTTCTAGAGGCAAGCTGTTCCATTGCCTAAGTTTTAGTTCTCAGTTTAGAATTAGTTGGAACAGCTCCTAAACTTATGAGATCAACCCCTAGAGGCTAGGATGAGTTATGGTTTGTCTACATCTTGTGATTTTTTAGTCATTAGCATGGTTGGACTTTTGAGAAAGCTTGGAGCTTCATTGTATACTTATCTCAACAGTTTTGGCTAAGGAATAGACCAGGGTTTGCAGCACTTTATGGGATTCATGTGGCCTCTTGCTTTGGTATTGTGTTTCCTTCTGTAAATGGTAAGTTTACATATGTTTTATGTATTCCATTATCTCTCTTGCTTTCTTCTTAACTAAAACAAACAAGGATAAAGGTAGAATCTATTGAAATTGCAGTGCTCTACCTAGGGTTTGCTTACTTATTGATGTTTTTAGTTGTTTGAAGAGGATCCCTGAGGTTTTCTTGCCCTCTTCAACTCCTCACCTATCTAAATCTCTCCATTTTATTCAATTTTAAGTGCCAAATCAGATTCCTACCTTGCCCCATAGAGATCTATGCAAAACTGAGCCTCAATCCCTAGACCCAAAATCTGCCTTTCCATTTGAGCCAACAAAACATCATTATATTCAATAAAATTCTTTTGCACACATACCTAACCTAAAATCAGTCTTCATATTAGTCATCGCAAGCCCTTTTTGATTATATATTGTTGAGATCGACAAGGAGAGAGCCCTCTCCCAACCTGGTAGGGCCAGCTACCAGGTTAAGCATGGTTTGATGTTGTCGTAGATCCTACCTTTTTCAGCCTGAGGTAAATTTAGGCTCTAACAGGATATATGTCAAGTCCTAGAAGGATCTGATAGAGACATGGCATCCTCTACCATATTTAGTCATCGAAGATGACCTTCTCAGGGTAATACAACACTAGTCAGTAGAGTGGATGACTCCAACCATAGAAGACGTGGAAGTAGAAAAGGACACCTTGCATCATGCAGGTCCAAGTGGAAAGGAAAAAGGAAAAGACATAGAATAGATAGAGCTAGAGCAAGAATAGGGTACCTAGGACCCTCTCAATGATGAAGAGGCAACAAAGGAATCATTGTTCATCAATAAGAAGAGGATACCTATAGCGACTACAACAAGCGCAAGGAAGAAGTAGAAGGCGGAAAAATCTAAGGGAACAATACCACTTGCCCTTACTGATGGGGACATTGAGGAAATTGGAGAGAAAGTCCATAAAGTAATAGCAGAAACATGGGACAAAATTGATAATCACTACAAACCACTCTTGAAAGATGTTCAACAAGGTATTTTAGAATTAAAGGCTTTGTCTTAGATAGCTAGACAACTGTAACAAATGGTTCAATCACTGTAGCAAAAGAGACAAATAGAAATAACATTTGGATTAAGGATTATGAACATACTAGTTGGACCATTATAGTTCGAATCAACCGAATATAGAGAGTGAACAAAAGGGTGGGACCATATCAGTATGAACATTATCGCACTACCAACTCAGATATTGCACAATTTCCACCAAGGTATAACAACTGAACTGCAAGAGAGAGAACAACGCACTTCGCTATTAAATATTCAAGTGGAGAAAGAAATACATTCGCTGAAGAAGGAGCTTGATCAGTTGATTAAGGAAAGTGATGGAGCTTTCCATCAACAAAAACATCTAGAGGAATTCATCAAAAACACCTGTAGTGAAGTTCCAGACATAAAGGTATGCGAAGAAGAGTCACCAACATAGAAGGTCGTGAAGCATGGCCTCGCAATAAGGAATTCAAAGAATAATTTTTTAGAAATGAAGTTAGAGTATGAAGTGAATATTATTGAGCTAAAAATGAGGTTGCAACTAGTCATGCCACTGAAAGTATGAAAGAAGAGGGAAATGGATCTAAAATATGAACTACAAGGCATCTCCAACACAGTGGCGAATTGTGGAAAACTACTAGATGAAAATCTATAGATTTTGACCTCACTGCTAGAGGATAAAAAAACTCATATTATTGAAGATGTGCTCTAGGTGAAGCAGAATTAGTTGGAAGAACTTTGGGAAACTGCAAAGAGATTACTAGTCTGGTATAGGTTCACTAGAATCACTAAAGGACAAACTCTTTAAAAGAAGATTGAAGACCTTTTGAGAAAGGAGAAGATTTTGATAGAGAGGACTCAACCATGGTAGGATGAGGCCCTCAATATTTCACAGGGAGTAGACGATAGGCTCAAGGATCTACAACAGAGGGAGAAAGAAGTGCTACAAAAGATTGTCGGACCAACAACAGAGGCATTACTGGAAGAAGTGCATCGAGAGGAGAAACAGGTAGCAAAAGTACTTCAGTAGTATAATGATGCCTACAAGAGCATCCCAACAAAGATTCAGGGCATAGTAGCTAAGTGACTTGGGACGAGTCACATGTGAGTGTTGGGGGTCTACTGAGTGCAACCCAACTTGGCCATATTTTGGTCAAATTTTGGGAAGAAATCCAAGTTTTGTGGAAGAATGTAGTAGAAAGGATGTTGTAGAGTACAAAGTGAACTGTGCAGCAGAGAAACGGGCATGAAGAAGACCATGTAGCATCGGGGCTTCGTGGTGAAGCCCCTTCCTTTTTGTGAAACCATTAAAATATTGTAAAGTTGTTGGTTTTGGGCCATAGTCCATTATATTTCAGAAACAATGATATCAGGTTCATGGTAATGTAGCGATGTAAATCCATCATGTAATAGTATATATAGGGATGAATAAAGAAGGAAGGAATCATCAAATTGATCCAGATCTATGTTTATGTGATATTTTGTGGTCTATACTTTGGAGGAAGGGCGAGGCTCTGTAACTGTGTGCGTGGAGGCTTGGGTCTATAGCTTAGTGCGCAGACACCCTACAGATGTGTGCATAGGGAAGAATTGTTTGTTGTACCAAATTCCATATTATAAGTAATAGTTCTTGGGGATGTAGTATCACATTGGGATGAACCACAGTAAAATATGTGCCTTAGTGTTCATTAATAGAAACTAGCCTTTATTGTAATCCATCCTGAATCACTAGGCCAACACAATGAACATGTAATAATAGGTTTTACCATGATCTCCACCCAATCACTAGGCCAAACAAGCATGGAAGCCACCTGATTTCTCCACGTATACCGTGAGGAATTTTCCTGCCTCCTAGTCTCTTAGGTTTTACTGCAATCCACACCGGATCACTAGGCCCTAAACCAAGAACTTCTCTCTAGGATTTATGACATATCCCAACCCAGGATTACTATGTCCAATGGATAGAAATCTACCTCTTCGCTTTACCATATATTCTTCCATTCACTAGAAAGGATTTAGGCCAACCAAGGAAACATAATCCTGGATTTACCGCAACCCATAGTTTGGCTCAGGGGTTGCTAGGCTATTGGCCTTACCGTGATCCACAGTCTGGTTCAGGGACCAATGGGGAATGTGCTCTGTCATTCCTATATCCACCTCACTCTGCTTTGAATCCATCCAACAATCCATCTCAGCCAAAACATGAGAACCCCATCACACCATGGCTGTTCAAAAATGGAAAGGCTAGACTGAAAACACTATCACACCTAGAAAAACCCATGTCATAACAGTAAAATAGCCACATGAAATACCATGCATGCCAAATCTAGCAAGGAAAATACACATGCAAATCGATGCCTGCAAATAATAATGTTGTAGTTGCTTGATCCTGCTCTTCCTTACTTAATATTTGCTTCCCCTTTCCTTCTTTTCCTTTCTTGATCCAATGCCAAAATGCTCCAAGAAAAACTGTAAGCTTCCATGAGTGAGAGAGAGAGAGAGAGAGAGGGAATAATGAGAGATCTCCGAAACTGAACTGACAGAAGGTTAAAAACTGATCCTCAGAAGCCTTTTTATCAATTAGGCATTTATTTTCTTCATTTTCCATTGTTTTCCTTCATTTTTCTCCACACACACAACCTGTGACCTTTCACCTTCCTTTTCTCCTAGTTTCCATTATTTTCATAAATAAATGTGCCAAAAATGTCATTTTTCCTTTCCAAAGCCTTAGCCATTTCCTTTTTCCAATTTCCTTTAGCCACACTAAATTGGTGAACACCCACACTAGGATGTTTTGCCCAACATTCAGCTTGGAATAAGTGTCCCTTCAACTATGGTTATTATTTTTCCATTATTAACTTTTATTACATGGAATTTTCACCAGGGTTGTTACACGTACATAGTGAACATGAAGATGGTTTAAAAGGATAACTAGAGGTACTTACACAATGAGTTTGAGGATGGTGTAAAATGATGAAATGTATGAAAATGAATTGGCTTTCCTAATATAAAATTTGTATTTATAAAAAATTTGTCTACCTATGTGAATCTTGATTTTTTCTAGCATTGGTATATTATTTTTCATGCAAAATATAATACATGTACTTCTATTAGTGCACACTTTGAGTATCTAAATAATGGATTATTGCTACAAAAACTTGTGGAGTTGTAGAGAACATACTTTTCTTGTACACAACTATCTTTGCAAAATTTATAATTTTAATTTTATACTTTTTTAATTATGAAATTCAATATATCCTTAAAACTACAAGGCCTTCTATTAATGCAACCTAAAAGAGTCTTACCATTATCAAAGATTTTTATTTTTTTTTAGAATGTAGATATTAATTTCCTCTGGTACACTATATGTTTTTTTTTAATAGTTAAGCCTCCAAAAAGTTATAGCTAAGGATGTTTTAAAATTTTGATATATGTCAAGAGAAAAATATATTTAAAATAGTAAAAACTATTAATTTTAGAAACAAATAAGATATTGAGAATACACATAGTAGACCCTATATGAGTATATAGTTTCATGGATAATGGATTTGTCTAGCTCATAGAAAACTAACATCAAAGATAGAGATATATATGTGTTTTTTCAAAATATGATGCTTTCATGTATTTATAGATCAAACCACTAGGTTCATCATTTTGAACCTATACCCCTATGCAGCCAAGTCACCATGCATGTAGGACTTCTTCCAAGAAAAATAATTCAAAATATTTTGTGCATATTCTTAGTGTTAAAAATGTGTTTGTTTTTCTTTCATTACAAATGTTCATGCATTCATGTATCTAGAGACTTTAACACATGGGAAATGATTCAGATGGGTTTTGGGGGTTGGGGAGGATGAGAGAGGGAATGATGGAGGAGCCACTGGAGAAAAAGAGAGAGTCAGAGAGAGAGAGACAAAGAAAGTGGGGGGGTGGTATGACTAAGTTAGTGGGATATGGTTGAGATGAGTTTAGGGTGGTGGGGAGGGTGAGAGAGGGATGTATAGATGGGAAAGGGACATAAAGAGAGAAAGAAAGATAGAGGGTGTTACAGATCATTCTATCGCATTCACTCAGAAGGCTATAAAAACCAAATCAATCAACATCCTAGTGTAATGATTTCTCTGCTTTCTTTTGAAGTTTCATTAGGTTCTAGACTGTTGGTAATGACTACTTCAAAATGTTCAACTTTAATTTTATTCTTCATAACATTCTCATCATTAACTCTAATAGATTTATTCTTGGGCATTTTTACTTTTGGTCTTTTAAAGCTCTTCTCAGTTCAAATGTCATCCTTAGTAATGACAACATATTCTTCATTGCTAGTTTCAACTTCCTCATCTTCAAAAGTAACTTGTCTACCCTTGCTAGATTTATCCACTAGAGCCTTATTTTTTTCTGATTCCTTGGATGTAGTTTTGTAGCATCACGAATTACTACATTTTGCTTGTTTTCCATATCTTCTTCTAACACTGAGTAGAAACTGTTGACAACTTTCATAATATCATTCTCTATGAAATGAATGCCTCCCAACCTAATTGAACAACTTTCAATAAAATTCTGCCAAACAAAATATCATATGTCAATAAAAACAAAGTTAAAAAAATATATTGAGACAGTTACAATAATGCAAAACATAAATATAAATAACAATACTTACGATATTTTGTTTCATCTCATTTACAATTTTTCTACACAACTTTGTAGATACCTCTCTCGTGTCATACAATGAATATGATAACTGGTATTTAATCCTTTCATGTGACTTGGGTGGTTTTGTAAGTATGTAAACAACTTCATTGTCTAGTACCGAACACATGTCTATGACTCTTCCCATCACGTCATAAATTCCATTATCATTAGGTATATCAACATATAGATATATCTGCACATTTTGGCTTTCTCTTTCTTTCACATACCAGATATTTGATGGAAGTTTCACTTCTTTTGATTTATTCCAATATTAAATAATCTTCTTATCATTTGAGGCACTTGAAAGATTTGTAGCCATCATTTTAGGTGGGGTTCGTTCACCATTGTTTTTTGAAGATCCACCTTTAAGATTCTTTGGTCCATAAGGATTCATAGAAATATTCTTTGATGCCATTTTCCTGATAAAAAAGACACACATAAATCAATAAATGACAAAAACATAGTAGCTTAAATTAACAATGAAAACAATAAATGATAATTAATTTTATAAACCATAAAAATTTAGAAAAAAAATTAATAAATTTAAAAAATACATCACCCTGCTGCCTCACCCTGAAAATCAGTCGGCCAACCGAGCTGGCCATTGGGTCTGGCCCCCTAGCCCACCCTTGCAGCCCAACCATTGCCCCTCACCCAACCCCAACGGCCCTGCCACCTTGTGGACCATCGGGCCACCGAGGAGGGGTGGAGGGGCTACCCGCGAGCTGTCGGGGTGGCCAGCTCCCCTGTCCCACCCCAACGGCCCGCCCTCTTGCGGGGTGGCGAGCCGTAGGGGTGGCACGTGGGGGAGCTATCGTAACTCCCCCTGTGCCACCCCAGCGGCCCACCAACCCATGACAACTCCCCCCTGCGCCACCCCCGCGACCTGCCCACTCACGGCAACTCCCCCCCGCGCCACCCCGGTGGCTCACCCGCCGTCCCGCGGGTCGGCGTGGTGGGACGGAGGGTCGGGTAGCCATCCCCATCGCCCCTAATCTACGAGCCCATTTGGCCACTGTGAGAATTACTGGGCCCACCATGCCCACTGCGAATGTAGTGGGTAAATTTGCTTCACAAAAAGTTTTAATTAAAAAAAAAAAAAAAAAAAAACTTCATTAAACTTATTTAATTTTAAAATTTGCAAAGCAAAAAAACTAACTAACCTTTCAAATGCGAGAATCCTCCGTCAAATATGTTGTTGATAGTAATGTAGCTACTCCACAAATTCGCTCCAAGTCTTTTAACGAATGCCAAAAAACCTTGATGTGATGTGAGTAATAGTGATAATGAAGTTTATTATATATGTCAAATTACGAAGATGTTTTACCGTACAGTTAATGTGGGATTAATTTGTTTTAAAAAATTAACATGTTAATTTTGTTATGGCAATATAGAAAACTATGATCAAGCGAATATTATGGAATTGTTTTATAGCATGGTGAATGTGGGATTAATTTGTTTTAGAAGGTATTATAATAATAATAATAATAATTAAAAAAAAACATTCAATTGTTTAGTAAATATTATATATTTTAACCATTAAAATAATTTAGGTAAAAGTTTTAGTTTACAATTTTTAATTTAAAGATTTATTTCATAAAAAAATTTAGTTAAAATTTTTCAATAAATTGTAGAATAAAATAATGAAGGGAAATACATGAAACAAAATTTTTGGAAGGAAATATTTTGGCTAAAGTTTTTGGAGGGAAAATTTCATTCTCTAAGCTATATAATATCTTTAGGAGAGTCTGCATTTGTATCATTCAACCTCTTCTATTTGAAAGGGATGGATTCTTCTGATAGTGAAGTTTCGCTTTGTAAATCATCACGTAACAACTCTAATCATATTGATGAATATAACGGAAATTATTCCACTATGAATAGAAAGTCAATTCTTCCACTTAGTCCTAATGCTAAGGACTATGAGAGCAGCATTGATGAAAGAGGAGATGAAGAATTTCAAATAAATAAAGAGTCACAGATTCCAATTAGTCCTAATCCTAAGGATTATGAGAGCAACATTGATGAGGAGCATGATGAAAAATTTCAAAAGAATGGAGTATCACGATGTCCACTTAGTACTAATCCTATGAACTATGAGAGCAGCAGTCATGAAGATCATGATGACAAATTTCAAAAGAATGGAGTGTCACGGTGTCCACTTAGTCCTAATCCTATGGACTATGAGAGTAGCAGTGATGAAGAGAATGATGACAAATTTCAAAAGAATGGAGTGTCACGGTGTCCACTTAGTCCTAATCCTAAGGATTATCAGAGCAACAGTGATGAACAGCATGATGAAATTTTTTGAAAGAATGGAGTGTCACGGTCTCCGCTTAGTCCTAATCCTATGGACTATGAGAGCAGCAGTGATGAATAGCATGATTACGAATTTCAAAAGAATGGAGTGTCATGGTGTCCACTTAGTCCTAATCCTAAGGACTATGAGAGAAACAGTGATGAAGAGTATGATGAAAATTTTCAAAAGAATAGAATGTCACGGTGTCCTCTTAGTCCTAATCCTATGGACTATGAGAGCAATAGTGATCAAGAGCATGATGTTGAATTTCAAAAGAGTGGAGTGTCATGGTGTCCTCTTAGTCCTAGTCCTATGGACTATGAGAGCAACAGTGATGAAGAGCATGATTTCGAATTTCAAAAGAATGGAGTGTCACAGTGTCCACTTAGTCCTAATCCTAAGGACTATGAGAGCAACAGTGATGAAAAGCATGACGAAAAATTTCAAAAGAATGGAGTGTCATAGTGTCCTCTTAGTCCTAATCCTATGGACTATGAGAGCAGCAGTGATGAAGAGCATGATGACGAATTTCAAAAGAATGGAGTGTCATGGTGCCCACTCAATCCTAATCCTAAGGACTATGAGAGCAACAATGATGAAGAGCATGATGACGAATTTCAAAAGAATGGAATGTCACGGTGTCCTCTTAGTCCTAATCCTATGGACTAGCAGTGATGAAAAGCATGATGACAAATTTCAAAAGAATGGAGTGTCATAGTGTCCTCTTAGTCCTAATCCTATGGACTATGAGAGCAGCAGTGATGAAGAATTTCAACTGAGTAGATTGTCACAATGTCCACTTAGTCCTAATCTTATGGACTATGGAAGCAGTAGTGATGAAGAACATGATGAAGAATTTCAAAAGAATGAAGTGTCACAGTGTCCACTTAGTCCTAATCCTATGGACTATGAGAGCAGCAGTGATGAAGAGCATGATGAAAAATTTCAAAAGAATGGAGTGTCATAGTGTCCACTTATTCCTAATCCAATGGACTATGAAAGCAGCAGTGATGAAGAGCATGATGAAAATTTCAAAAGATTGGAGTGTCATGGTATCCACTTAGTCTTAATCCTATGGACTATGAGAGCAGTAGTGATGAAGAGCATGATGAAAATTTTCAAAAGAATGGAGTGTCATGGTGTCCTTTTAGTCCTAATCCTATGGCTATGAGAGTAGTAGTGATGAAGGACAAGATGAAGCACTTAGTCCTAATCCTAATGACTATAAGAGTAGCAGTGACAAAGGACAAGATGTAGTATTTTCAGTAAGTAAACAGTCACATTTTCGACGTAGTCCTAATCCTATGGACTATGAGAGTAGCACTGACAATGCACATGAGGAATAATATCCAATAAACATCGAGTCAAATTTTCCATTTAGTCCCAATTCTAAGGACTATGATAGTAGAACTGAAAAAGGAGAAGATGAAGAATATCTTCCAAGTCGGTATTTGAAAAGCACATCTGATCATAGTGTCGATAACATTCCTCTTAATGATGATGAAAATGCTTATATAAATAATGGAGATGTTACCAAGAAATATTGTATTGAGGTGTAGGAGCAGACCTTTTCGTATCATTGCAAGATGTTCTAGTTATACAAGGGGTAGAGCAGAATATCTGACGAGAAGAAGTTCTATCAGTGCTCTCATTTCAAGTGAATGTTGTCAAAAAGTTTGCTTGAAACATATGGATTTCAAATTTGCATTAGAGAAAAGGAAGAGATATTTGTCAATGAATAAAAGCATGTAAAATTCATATTTAGTTGGGTGCATGCAATCTACATTGTCATGTTATGATTATCATATTGGATCTTCATTTATCTGTAGAAAGAATTTCAAAATGTTCCATTCGATGGGGAATTTTTGTCTCTTGAGAATTCAAGAAAATTTGGAAAAGGATCCCACATTTTATTCAAAAGTACATCACAAACGACAGTGTGGGCCATTATCAAATACTGCAATGTCATGGATGAAAGATTTCTTTTCAAAGCATGGAGAGTGTATGCCAAATAGAGAGACAATACATATTCCAGATAATTTTTCAAGATGACCAATCTACAACTTATACAAAGAATATGCAGAAGGTGCTGAGGGACATGGTCAGTTTATTACACATCAATATTTTGTGAAGGTATGGAAGAAAGAATTCAACAATGTCTGTATTCCTAAGAAGACAAGGATGGGGATTTGTAGTACATGTGCTTCTCTTAAATAAAAAAGTGACAAATGTGAAGGGTCAGAAAGAGGTAAGCACTCATAACTTTAACTTTTAAAATTGTATAGTCATCAACTATGAAAACATATTTCTTAATTGCTTTCTTTTATGTTGTGTAGATTCAATTGTCAAAGAACTTCAGGAGCATCGCGAACAACAAACAAGTGAAAGGAAAACGTTGTACACGCATCAAAAGAAGTGTTATGATAAGATGAATAAATATTTGTGTTTGATAATTGATGGTATGGACCAGAAGAAAACACTTTTACCACATTTTGTTTCTACACCCAAAAATTTACAGGAGGAAAATTTTATTCAGTATCACTTGGTCGGTTGTATGGTCTTCAATGAGAAAATGTTGCCAAGGGTGTAATTCACAGCTCCAAATATTCATAATGATGCAAATTTGACAATAACCATAATTCATGATGTTCTTTCTCATTGGTCTGGTAATCTTCCTGAAGTTTTGTATCTACAATTGGACAAAACTTGCTGTGAAAACAAAAAACAGATTGTTTTTGGATATCTAAACATGCTTGTTGAATTGAGAAATTTTCAGAAGGTAAAGGTTGGTTTCCTTCTTGTTGCGCACACTCATGATCATATTGATCAGATTTTCAGTCGTTTCTCAGTCACATTGAGGAGGAAGGAAGTTAGGAGATTGCCATCATTAATTGAATGTATTAAGAAATCATACATACCAAAGCCTACTTTTGATGTGTTGGAAGAAACTGTTGACATGTGAAGGTTTATTCTGGGATCACATGGTGAGAAGAAATGAATTGAACAACTTAATGACATTAGCTTCCAAAATCAATTTCGTATCAAACAAATTGATGGGAAAACACTAAGAGCTAGAAGCATTTAGCTACTGCAGAATGGGCACCATTAATAGGTTTGGAATTTTTGAAGTTCATTCCAGATCATCCAATATTTGCATCAAAAACATTGTTATTACAATCAGTTGGTGAATTTCATAATGCACGCAAACAGAATAGAGATATAAATTATTTTGATTTCCTAGAAGAAAGTAAAAAATATATTAGATATAGATATGAGTACTTTGACATTGCTGATTCAATTTGGTGGGAGTCATTTTTCAATAATCAAAGCGATATCATTTCAACAACAACAAATGAAGATATACCTTTGAAAAATCCATTTATTTGGCCACAAAATGTGTCAAATGAACATGACGAAATAAAACTTGTTGAACAACAACAATCTCAAGGTATTATTAATTCTTCACAGGCAGAGGAAAGAGAAATGTATATTGGTTCCAAAAGATCTTACGCACAACATGAAGCCATGGAAGACCTTTACAAGGGTTCAGTACAGGATATTAAGGAGGGTTGCATGATCGCAGTGCTAGCAGATGGAGATCTTAATGGTTATCCATTTCGAGTTGCTAAGGTTATAAAGGTCTTTACAAAAAATGAGGATGTTACAGGTGTTGAAGTACATTGGTATGCCATGAATACACACCCATTCAATGGTGTGTATAAGCTAGAGATGGTAGTTGACAAAAAAATGGTGGAAAGAGAAAAAGAAAGGGTAAAAATATAAATCGGCGCCGCACAAACATCTTAAAATTGGAGGATGTTGACATACTTGTTTATGAATTCAATTTAACAAAGAGAGGAACTCTTCGCTTCAAGATGATAGAGATTCTAAAAAGGTTGTTACCAAAAGGAACAGTGTTGAGATGGGAGTCTATTGAAACCAATTGTAGATCTAGAAGAATTTTGAAACCTGAAATGGTGGGCATGCATGTGGACTCAGATGGGGCACTAGTTAATGAAAGAGAAGAATATGGAACATCTTCGTCAGCATCTAGTCATTCATCTAAAGATGTGAATTCTGATCGTGTGCAAGAAAATATGAGTGATTTTGGATAATTGTCTAAGATAGTTTATATAGCTGATGTTTGCGTCGTATCTTGAAATAAAAATTTTGATTTCCATATGGTGTTAAATCAGAAGTTATGAGTCATTTTTATGTTGTTGGATTATATGTCTTAATTATGATAATTTTTATTGTTCAGAATATCTACAATGCAACATTAAATTACAAATATAATGTATGTTTCATTCAATATACAAATAATGACATTTTGATTAATTTAGTCATGTAATTTGTTCATAATGTCATGGTTTTTTAATTTTATGGTTGAAAAAATTCCAATTTTTTTTGTATCTAGAATGTTATGGTTGAAAACATGTTGAATTTATATTGAGGAAAGAAAAAAGATATCCTACCAAAAACATTAGTGTGTTTTTTCCTCATAAAGAACTATTTTTTTGCACATAAAAATTCGGTTTTACTAGCATTTTTTAAAAATGTTGAAAATTGACCCTAAAAAAAAATCATCGTTCCAGTATCAACACTTTTTCATTTTCAAGGTGTTTTTTTGCACAAAAATTTCGTTTTCACTGCCATTTTTAAAACATGTTCAAAATTGACCCTAAAAAAAGCCACCGTTCTAGTATACACACTTTTCATTTTTAGCACTGTTTTTGATGTTTTTTTCAGGGTTTTTTTGCGGGACTTCCCATTTTGAGTTTATAGTTCCCGTTTCAAAGTTTACATTGTTCTACGTGAAGGCAGGTATAGTTGGAACAAACTAACATCACATCCATATCAGGGTGTGGAAACTTGGTTCCAACATCCCCCCATACTGCTTTGGGTGAGATTTCAGTCCGTGCTCCACAGGCTGATGCCGAAAGGGCTAGTAGTGTAGGGATTTGTTTGGCTAACTAACATTGAACTTGGGTCAGGCCCCCATAAGACAAAAAATGGTTCCGTTGTTGGGATTGGAATATGTATGAGATATGTGTGATGTCGTATCACTAGAATCCAACTAAGAAATAAATCGAAGGCTTCTTGGATAGAAGAATTCACGAGTTCACAATTCAGGGGAATAGAAACCCATGACTATCAAAAGAACAATGGCTAGACAGCTACCTTTATATGGAGATCCACAAAATATTTTTTGCATCCTTCCCTACTAAGCTATATGAGTGGATCATGAAGCTAGCAGATAGCCAAGGAAGGTGGAAACTTGACTGTCCTATTGTGTGGACGCCAGAGCTAGTGCGAAGGTTGGAAGCATCGGAGGTTAAGATCATGCATGCCGTCGATCATTGGCTTGATCGCATTATAGGAGGATTTGTTACTGAGTTTGCGATCGACACCTCAATCAGCTATAGCGAGGCAAAGCGATGCTTTCTCAAAGGACCACCAAGTAAGTAGGTAAAATCTTTGAATTCTTGGATTAAAATGTTGTTGTGCAAAAAACGAATTATGCAGCTACCTTGACGTTCATGTCTACGCAAAGTAGAAGAATTTATATAAATGAAGGAAATAAGGGTCTAGAGCATAGCCCCTTGATCTCACCTCTGAACGGAGATGAAGAACGGACCGCAAAGGTCTCTCCGAGAAGTTCTATTCAATTGGTAAGACAATCGTTTCCGCGAATACCACCTCCACCCACACCACCTCCACCTTCACTGCCATCACATCCAACTTCACTCGTACCACCTCCACTTCCAGCGTGATTCAACATGGAAAACACAATGAAGTTGCATGTGTTCAAAGGTTTAGGAAATGAGGATCCGAGCCAATTTTGGTTCATTGTAAGGGCTGAATGAGAAGCAGAAGGTGTTATATATGATCATATAAAGAAATCAACACTGGTTAGCGCTCTGCAGGATCGCACACTAGCCTAGTATATTAATTACTCCAATGATAACCCGAATGCGAGAATCGTGGATATCCAAACACTGCTGAATAAGGAATTTAGTAGGCCTAAATTTGAAGCACAGTCAATTATGGGATTCAAAGAGATCACAATGCTACCAGGTGAGACTCCTTGGGAACTAGATCAGAGGCTAAAATGTACGATCCGTGAAGCCAATATGAATTTGATAGATGGACAACATCGTGAGTGGTTTGTAGCTTCACTACTACCACATTTAAGGAGTGCGTTATCACAGTAGAAGGTAACAACTTAGGCAGAGGCCTTAGAGATTGCTATGAGTCTACATGACACCCTGATGCAAGATCCTAACCTAGGAGTTCAGCAGATCCACTTGCAACTAAAGAATCTATGCCTTGAGATGCAAAGTCTGAAATAGGATAGGATTTTTCGGCCAGAGGTACGCGAAGATGTATGGTGAGTAAAACGCAAGAGTCAGGGTCATGAAAAAGACCACTGCTCGGTCTTTACAAATTACCTTGTAGGAGGAGGAGTAATGCCTTTAAGGATGGAAGCTCTAGTAGGACATAGCGTGGCACCTGCTTTGTGGTACGCTATCTGTCAAATAGTTGGAAAACATGCCACGGATAACTGTCACTTGTTATAGAAGTATACACAAACTCTGCAACAGTTGTTTTGTAACTTTTGTAGGTCAGTGGAACATGACGAGCATACTTATAGGTACTATGAATTGATGATGTATAGAACTCCCACCTATAGATTCAGGCTGAAATGAAGCCCCTTGAACAGAATGCAGGGATGGCGCGGACATGATTTTAGGGGTGTGGACGAGTCCAAGGTGGAGGTGGACCTGGTAGAGGTAGTGGATAGTTGATTTACTACAATTGCAGAGGATCACGACATTATGGCTACAATTGCACTAATGCAACGCACCCATTGTGTACGTATAGCATGATATTTGATCACGAAACAAAAGATTGTCCTACATTGAGAGCCAGGATACGTGAAAAAGGAGCACTACTGCCTCCCCCAACTCAGAACCTATACGTGATGAGGTCTAAGTTGTGTGAGGAAGATTCAAATGTAAACATAGTGCTCCAAAGTAGAATCATGATAGGAGATGACAAAGGAAAACAACCAGAAGATAGTACATGGGTTCGCAAAGCCCCGATGAAAGAATCTGAGTTTGATTTGGAGTGCGCTTGGGAAACCTTCATGGAAGCTAAGAAGAGCTTCGTTGAGGCCTCTACTTCAGGAAGAAAAGATAATCATGAGCCGGAAATAGACCCATCCATGCTCACAAATTTTCTGGAAACCTGTATGAAGTTACTGCATGACAATAAGGCTATAAAAGGGTTACAGGAACTTATCAATAGATGTGCCGGGACCGCGCCAAGTGAATTGTGCATAGTCCACAAGATTGGAAAACATAAGACAAGAATGAGATGAGAAATGAGACTCACCGCGCAGATCGGAGAATACGAAATGGATCAAGTCATTCTAGATTTAGGATTAGATGCGAATGTTCTACCAAAACATACATGGGATCGAATGGGGAGACCTACATTGCAATGGTCTCTAATTTAGCTAAGGATGGCGAATCAGCAGAAAATAATACCCATGGGGTGGTTGCAGGGAGTAACCGTGGATATTGAGGGAGCGAGCGCACTGGAAGATTTTGAAGTCATAGAGATTGTTGTTGGCAGTAATCCCTACCCTGTGCTCTTGGAAGTTGACTAAGTTACTGATATGAATGGGGTAATCAATCTGAAGAAGCGAAAAATGATTTTTGAGAAGAAGTCACTACGCGTAATAATACCCCTCGATCCTATTGAACGATCGTGCTATATGGAGCCGATTCACAACTATGAGAGCGATGATGATCTGGACTGCATCTATAAGATAACAATGTGAGACCAAGACTGGGTGAATCCCACCATGGATGGGCAGATTACATGGGAGCGCAAGAGTTCCTATGCTTCAGATTCTGACAAAGAAATAGAACAATGGCAGAATCAGTTACATGAAGTAACTACGCTTAATTGCAATATGATGACCAGGTTGTTGCACTGCATGCCATTAGAGGTAATAAATCTGCCTACCTATGATGGACTAAATGAGGTCGAGTCTTTTTGGATGTGTTTGAAATAGAGGTGCCATAAAAACAACGCTTCCAGGCCTTGGATTGGACATTGCGCACTACGCTCGTAAGATGGTGGGGTATGCACAAAGGAAGTTTTGATGATTGGCACGAATGTAGGAAAATGATGTGAACACTATTTGGGAAGCCTAAGATGTGACTGATAGACAAGTACGATGGGTAGAATGATCCACGCACATGGATGCAGGCCTATGGAGAAAAGCCCCAACCTGAGCAGGTGTACCTGTACTCCGCACTAAAAAACCTGGTCAATAAGCCTGTGTTGGGGGGGTGCATCTACAGACAGCTATTATTGTTCCACGAATACGATTTTGAAGTTGTTGTGAAGCCTAGATGGTTGAACGTGGGACTTGACCACCTGTTGCACATCGAGACAGGGGAGGACCCACTAATTTGGAGGAAGGATTACCTAACGCGCAATCTTTTGCTATGCGTGTCATGGATGGACATTTCGAGGACATAATACATTTCCTAGCAACAAGAATGGCGCTGGAAGGATACTCTATCCAGCAAAAGAAGGAATTAGCGGCGCGCGTGACAGATTTCTCTGTCATTGCTGGGCATCTATACAAGATGGGGTATGATGAGATATTGTGGAGGTATGTACTTGAGTTTGAATGAAGAAGCGTTCTCATGCACGCTCATGTGGGCATTGCTGGAGGACATTATGCAGGGAGAGCAACCGCGCAAAATATTATATGCGTAGGTTTGTGGTGGCCAACCCTTCATCATGATTCAAAAGCATATTGTAAGGTGTGCCACGTATGTTAGAGAACAAGTAGGCCATCGTAGAGGGATGAAATGCCTTTGAATCCAAAAATGACATTGCAACCCTTTGAGAAGTGGGCAATAGATTTTGTAGGATTGATTCAGCCCCAAGGAAAGACAAGCACAAGGTATATTATCACTGTGACAAAGTACTTGACTCATTGGGCAGAAGCGCAGCCGGTGAAGGATTGCATAGGTGCAATTGCCACGAAGTTTGTATTTGAGCATGTGCTGATGCGATTTGGTTGTCCAAAGATCTTGATGATTGATCATGGTACGCACTTTCTGAATGAGACAATCATCGCACTAATAAAGGGATTTTAGGTGTACCATCAAAATAGAACACCTTATCACCCACAAGCTAACGGGATAGTGGAAGCATTCAACAAAGTACTGGAGAACACGCTGACCAAGGTATGTAATTCTCAGCAAAGTGATTGGGAGTTGCGCATACCTGTAGTATTATTGGCTTATCGGATGACGCGTAAGAAATTATTAGGACAAACACCCTTTAGGTTGTTCTACAGGGTTGAAGCCGTAATGCCTATGGAATATATCGTGCCTAGTCTGTGCATAGAAGTGCTCATAGATATGATGGATCGCGAAGCCCTGGAAGAGAGGCTTGCACAGTTGGATGAGCTCGAAGAAGAGAGTTTTTGGCTAGATTTCACCAACAAGTCCAAAAGCAGCGCGAAAAGGCATGGCACGACTAGCATATTAAGCTGTGCACCTTTAAGGTGAATGACTTGTTGCTATTATATGATAGTAAGTTTGATAAATTTCCAAGGAAACTCAGAATACATTGGCTAGGGCAATATGTTATTAAGGAGATTACCGACAGTGGCGTGGTACAGTTGGTTAAGTTAAACGGATATCCCTTCCTAAGAAAAGAGAATGGTAGTCATTTGAAGCCATACACAGGTGGCCCGACCATCTGACTAGCTGACCGAAGCACAGTCTTAGTGCTCCAACTAGCTGGAAGGAGGCGCAAGACTATAAACTACATTTCCTGGGAGCTGTGCAATTTCAAGACCGCGTGAAGGAGCGAAGTGTCACAGGGTGCGCTCATGCACGGGTGTGCCGAAAAGTGACCATTAAAGTCACTATTCATAATTTGATGGTTGGTATGAGGCCAAATGGAGAGGGCGACATGCATTTAAGGTGAACCTTATGGGCCAGATTCTTGAAAATCTGCCACCACTCTAGCATTAATGGACCGAATGCGGGGGCAACAATCGAATTCAAATTCAAAAGGCCCTATAAATTACAAGTGGTTGTCTAGCGAAAAGCACTTGGCATTTTGAGAACTGAGTTGTTGTGCTATCAAGTGTGTATGTACCTTTCAAACTTTGAGGCTTTGAGAGCAAGTTCAATGTTTGAAACATTGCAGAAGGAGATGCAGGACCTTCTGACTAGAATGATGTTGAGACCCACAGAGGCCGTGCAAGAAATTGTGGAAGTGGAAGCCCTAGAGAGTGCCAGAATAATCATTGAGGTCCTTAAATCACCACGAACACCGAGACCTAAGAAGGATAAGCAAGCCATGATCACGGTGCATGTCTGACCCAGAAATCCACTAAGGACCAAACTCAACCTACAGGAAAAGGGGAAGGCCATTATTATGGAGGTTGAGGAAGAAGAATTTGAAGAAATCCTGGTGGAGGAGGAGAATGTAGAGATGGAAGTTGAAACCCAGGGTGCGGACCTGTTATTGGGAAAACTAGTGTCCATTCAGAGCCTCTAGTCCCACTAAGATGGGTAGCTATCTTAGAAACAAACAAACTAAATTCACTTATGTTTTCCTTTATGAGAGATATATGAGAGAGAAGCAGAGAGTACCAACCTCAGTCTTTTGTTTGGCTCCTTGCTTGTTTCCTCCCTCCTTTGATAGAGCTTCGCTTCCTTACTTGTCCCGCTTCAAAGAACACCTGTAGAGTCAAAGTAGCATAATATCGTCAAAGCATAGAGATCTATAACCATAAAAAATATAGGATCAAATGTATATTAACCATACAAATGCATATATCAATACAAGATTCAGAGATATACAAGGATATGGAGGAAAACTCAAATAGCCTTATTGATAGAAGTATTAGAAGAGAGGATTACAACCCATTGGTCTAACCCAGCGCCATCATCCTAGCATGAAAGCCCTCTTCACCTCATGAAAAGCTTAGATCACCCAACAATACAATGTTGCACGGAGAAACCAATAGCACTTCCTTACAAAATGCAAAATTCCAGCCTTTGGATCTCTAGGATGAGGGATCATATATAAATATTTGCAGGTGGGTGAATCAGCTTTTGGGATTTTGATTAGTGTCATCTCACTGATAGTTCTTGGTTCCACTTGGAGATTTCATTGATCTCTTACTCATCCCTGGGTGAATTCTGAGAGGCAAGTGTCATATGAGAAGTTTCTAGAAGATTCCTTGATCATCCACTTAGCAAATTGTCTCTGCCATTTGTCTATTCTCACTCATCGCACCCTATAGAAGGAATTTTCAGTATGCATCGCACCTCCTGTGTGTAGTAGGTGAGATGCATCACACCCTGGCCATGGAGCAGGTGAGATGGTCCCGTTTTGACCAGTTCTGAGCAGTTTTTTAGGGAGAACTTCTGGGAAATGATGTAATCAGCTGACCTTGTTCCTTTAGGGTATGAAACAACACTTTTAGGGGTTTAGAAGCCCTTGGTTTATGGACATATGTCATTGGGGTTGCAGTGCCCAAATATTTCTATAACAGTTGCCCCCTAAAGCATGAGGTTGTAAATCTTCTGATGTCGGGTGAAATGCTTTATCATGAGGATCCAAGGTTTTTCGAATTGGAAGGTGACATGTAATAAGATACAATACAATACATTATTTTCATAATATTTTCATGATCTAGCTGAGGCGGGCATTCCCATGCTCAGCTTTATAAATTCATTTTCATGTACATAGGACATACAACCGTCTGTGTAGCAGACTGATGATTTTGGTAGAGCTATCATCCCTTAGCTTGGATGATTGTCTTTATTTTCCTAAATATATCGCAGCCCGGATGGATGGAACTAGATCCAAGGTCTTCAAACTCATTCAATATTCACCCGAAGTACAAGTCGATCCATGTGAAAGGATGTTCTAATGTCACACATGGAAAGATATCGCCTGATTACCAGCCAATGATGTAAGCTGTGAACAGGTGCGAGAGGAATCACCAATAATGATAATGACCCCCAAGGTACAACAGTACAATTCACATGGTGCGAATACATGATTCGATGTCGAACACCATACAAAATCTTCTGGTCAAAGGCCATTGATGTAAACCTGTCACCGGAAGTGAGAAACTTGCCATTGAGGCATGCAAGCTTCAAAGTACTGAAAGGGTTGTTCCTGAGTTGACTTCTTGGATAATGAGTTGATGTCGACAAGAAGTGACCCGTCATAGGAGGGCCTTAATGAATCCCACATCTACGACACGGAACGCAGCAAATGATTTTGAGGAGGTGAAAACGATCTGATGATACAAGGTTTAGGGTGGAGGACATGAAAGAATGAAGCGTGAAGGTATTGCAGCGGATGAGACATAAGCTGGGTTGGTGAATTCTCTGAGTGACTTTTCTTGAACATATCGGTGACACTAAAATGGATTGGTAGCATTAACCCCAAAAATAGATGGTACGAAGGACCAATGGTGATATGCCCGGTGAACAGAATAACCCAACTCGATTCAATCATGGTGATGGAGTGAAAGTGCCATGTTCAAGAGTGACCTGCTACCAATAAAGTTTCATCAAGTTTTCTTCCCAATTTTTCCCTAGTCATTGCTAACCAATACCTCTTTATTTTGTCAAGGTTGAGGAGGATAATATATGCTTGTTCTATAATTTTCCCTTCGAGCAAACTCGTCACTATTTTCTAACGAGCCTAGCGACAATGAAACTCGCTCTTGTCTGCATGGACAAGTTTGCCGCTATCGTTTTAACGAGTTTAACGACAAAGATAATGCGGTCCTTTTCAATTTTAGAGAGTCTGAAAAGATACGGAAAGGAAACTCCAATATTCCTTTTTCGTAATATAATCCCTTAATTCTGAAAAAGTATAAAATAATACGAAAGGGATGACTTTTCGATAGTTTTAATGAGCCAAACAAGACAAATGCTCGATCTTTTTGTGTAATGATCCCTTAGGTCCAAAAAGATTAAAATCTAGAGGAGGGATAGCACTTCCAATCACTTTAACGAGCTAAAGAGGCCAATCACTCGGAAATCTTTTCATATTTTACGAGTCAGATGAAAAGAGCTTAAAGGAGACTCGTTTTTTGATGAACAAGTGATATTTTCAGGTAGCAACTGGTTCCAGGTAAGGTTTGGAACTTTTCAATCACAGCAGTGTAAAGAAGGTGGCTAATAGAATCAATCGTAGTGGCTATTCCTCAAAATGGTAAACAATCAAGTGGAGGTGTATGATTGGCTAAAGGAGTGGAGGTGATGGTAAGAACACGACCAAGGCTCAAAAGCTCATAATTATGCGATCGCAATGGTTATTTACCGAAGGTGGGTTCATTTTTTAATGAGCTTAAACTATGGTGGAACATGTGCTCATAGCTAGGTTTATTTTTTAACGAGCTTGAACTTTGCGGAAGCATTGCTTGTTGGCGGGTTTATTTTTTAACGAGCTTGAACCCTGCGATAACACTTCTCGTCTTCAGTTTCATGTTTACACAAGCTTAAAACGAAAAAATATGCTTGTTATAAGTTCGCATGCCCCTAGCATAATGATGCAAATCAAGGTGCATGACCCCCAAGCTTCATTGCATTCAATGCGGTGGTTGGAATGAAGGTTTACCTTCGAGATCTTTGAAAGACTGGACTTGGATTTTATGAGATCGTAGTCAAAGACTCGATTTGGAAAGGGAGTTGTTTCATATTTTAATGAGGTTGACACAGGATAGGAACCGTCCTCGAATCCACCGTATTTACCATTTTGATAGAAAATCAAAAACTGAAGGATGATTAAGGTCGCTGGAATAATCTTCATGGTAATCCTGAAGATGGGAACAATGGTGGTAATCTTCCCATGGTGCCTCTCCTATCATCATTGACTGAATGATTCCTTCATCTGTAGAATGTACAAGCGACCAAGGATCTGAAGACGTGCCATATTCCTTAGACCTATCTATCCAAGCACTCGATGAGCGTTGATTTGGGTTTGCCCCCCAGGCCAAGAAAATTCATTGCTACAATATTTCTATTGGGCTTGGGGGCAATACCTAGCGATGATCCATTCTGACAAAATGTTCGGGAATCTTTTGAATCTTTTAGATATAGAAGATATCATATTGCACGTTTCCACCGTGGCCACTTCCGCCAGATTACTCGGAGGCGGTAGGGAAAAAGTACCCATTAAAGTAGGGTCTTTTAGGAGGCCTACTCCGATATTTTGAAGCGAATGAGAGTTTCCATGGATCATTGGAATGCTTCTCGTAACTTGTGAATTGCTAGGGAGGAAGGTTTGTTGATCAATGATTGTAATTCCTCCTTGAAAAGGAAACGTAATATTTCTAAAGTATGTTGAGACAACAAAATCCATAGAATAAATCTAGGGCCTTCCCAGTAGGATGTTGTAATCGAGGTTTCCATCGATAACTTCGACATCAATTTCTACTGTTTTGCCCCCCAGTTCAACTTACAAGTTACTTAAAATCCCACACGGGGTGTATGTTTGTCCATCAAATGCTTTTAATGTCGTTGATGATCTTGACAAGGGTGGTGATCCGAAAGTTTTCCAGCAACTCATTGACATAATGCAGGTAGATGCCCCCTCATCAATAATTGTTTGATGAACAGTTTTGCTGAGGGCTTTCACTTGTATGAGGAAAGTGAGTTGAGCTGGTAACTGAGGTTCATATCCTTTCTGATTAAAGGCCACGAGATTAGAATCCGCTAGGTCAATCCCACCTATTGCTGATAATAGAGCCTACTTTTGGGAGGGGCAATTTTGCAGTACTTCAAGTGTTGACATAGCAGATAGCGATTGGGCCAGATCCTCTACTATATTATAATTCTGTGCTACTCTAGCATGAGGATTAAATGTCGATTTGTGTACTAATCCCTTTGGCGGCTTTATTGTTAGCTTAGGAATGATGGGTGGCACAACTTCAGTTGAAGTTGTTGTCGAACTAGTAGGTTGATCAGTGGCCTTGTTGTTCGACAGCTGTGGATTCTTATAATCTTTATTCCTTGTCAATATCAAAGCATCATTTTGTTGTTTTCGAATGGACAACATAAGCACTTGGGATGGGGATGCATTGTCGCTAGCAACCAGATTGGTTTCTGGCTTTGGAAATGGATCAATCAATAACGATGAGGTTTTTGAACTCTTAAAGAATTTTTTAATCTTAGCTTTATGCGGAAAATTTCTCATCCAATGGTCTTCATCACATATGAGACATGGCTGACAAGGTTTCTTTTTCCCATAAGGGTTTTTAGAAGATTTTTCAGGAGACGAATCATCCTGCTTCTTCTTTTTCCCTTTCTTTTTCTTCTTGCCCCCTGGTTGCTTTGGTTCTTTGCTTTTGTCAGTCGACACAGCATTAACCTCTGAGGCAAGAAGTTCTTCATTTTCATTTTGATCGGAAACCATGCAGGCTTTCTTAGATGTAGCCTTTGTGGTTTTCATGCTTGTTGTACCTATCACGCCATCGCCAGCATGAGAGTCTTTGTTTGATTTAGGAGGAGGAGTAATGGAAAACTCTGGTCTAGGAGCATCAGGGATTTTGTCATAGAGCGTTCCAGACTGAGTATATATCAGGTCTAGATATTACACATGAGAAATAACTTGCTCTTCAGTGACAACCCCCCCTTTAGCCACATCTTCTGTAATAGAAGGTAACAATGACTTAATAAACCATTCAGCTAGCAGCTGATCAGGAACATATGTTTTTACCATTTGATGATGACTTCGCCACTCATGAATATGATTAGATATGTGAGTGGCCGCCGTCTGCTTAAAATTATTAAGAAGCTTTGTTCCTATTTCGTACCTTATGGGTAACTGAAAATGGGTTAAAAATGTCGTGGCAAGGGTACTGAAGTTATCTAATGAAGCTCTAGACAATTCGATGTACCATTTTGCTGCTGGACTAGTTAACGTTCGCTGAAAAAGGTAAAGCCTAATCAAATCATCATTGAGAGTGTTGGACGAACACCACAGATGAAAGGTCATCACATGATTCGACGGATCTTCACCCGGATTTCCATTGAATTTAGGAATATCTGACGGAAGTTTATGAGGAATCGCCGGCCACCAAGGGGCATAAGAAATTGGATCATTTGTTAGCCGATTTAGATCTGGTAATTCTAAAGTTGCAATGAAGGGCAATTGTTGATTTAGGTTTGGCGAAGCATACCCAGGATAAGATGGGATCGCCTGAGCAGTGGGTCTTTGCATACCAGCATAATTTATTTGATGCTGATAACTTTGATAAGGTTGATGGGCATAACCATTATGATATGATTGATGGTGACCGTTTTGAATATACGGTTGCCCATTACCCGCAAAGCTTTGTTGCTCAGGTCCTTGGTAAGCTTGCTGGAATTGCGATTGTTGATATTACACCAGCCATGGCTGTGAGACCATTTGTTGTTGCCCAATACTAGATGTTTGACCAAGATGAGGGGTTATAGTACCCATTTAAGCCTGAGTCGCTCCGGTTAAGGAGCCACTAATCGGCGATTGTGGTTGTGTCGTGGTGACGAGAGGCTCTTGTATTACGACTTGAGAGACTTGAGGTTGACATAAAATAGGCAGTGCTTGTACTTGTGACACCGTCACAATAGCCGGTGTAGTGGTAATGTTCAACACGGGTTGATTTTGTTGCATTGAATATACAACTCTTGGCTATTGAGGCAGTATTGGCACCCAACCACTGGATGCAATTCCATCTTGACCCATATTCTGTTGTGAACTCTCATATGGTTGTTCTCCTCGAGGGAACAATGAAAGGGCATACTGCCCCCCATATGGCAGCAATCTAGTGTTCAAAGGAAAGATTGGCCTCTGGAGACCACACTGCCCAAATTGATATTGTTGTGAAGGATCAATTTGTGAGACTCAACATAAGAAATTCTAGATATTATTCTGGATGAACAAACGGGAACAGAACATACTATCGAAACAGTCCCTGGGTGGACTCCATCTAGTGGTTGAGAACTAGTTGGGACAGATGGTACACCAGTGAACATTGTCGGAGTAGTAGCAGGAGGTTCTGCTACTGCTGTGTCAGATGACACAGTCCTAGATGTCGATGGTTGTTCAGACATATCGAGTCTATCCAAAAGATTTCCTAGTGATTCTACAGGAACTTGCGATGAAGGGAGACTAACTTTTGTAGTAGAAGGATATAGGTGGATCCCAGTTCCAAAATGTAATGGAGTACTGGATGGAAGATCCTCCACAATCTCTTCTATAGCAATCAATCCAAGTGGAAGAGGTAGACCGTCAGGTCCGTAAAATATTTCTGGTGCCAAAGAAGGTAAAGATTCTACAACGACAGATGCTGGAGGGGTGACACCTTCCGAATCAGTCCTAGATGGAGCTGGTTCAAGAATAGGAGTGTTTACCATTACACTAGGATCAATTCTAATGTCCTCTTGTAATTGCGGAACTCCTTCTATAGAGGCAGGGATACCAAAAATGGTTGGAGTAGCTGGAGACTCTAAGGATGCTGAAACACAAGTTTCAAACAAACCAGGAGACTTTGACCCAGTTAACGAGTTTGCTTGGCCCAGAATAGCTTCGTTTCCGGAGTCACAAACAGTTGACTCGTTAGTCTCCGTGAACGACAGGGTTTTGATTGACTTTCTTCCATGATTGTGGACTACTTGATCAACTCAAAATAAAAAGGGAGATGTTATTCCGAATTAAATGAATTTTATGACGCTTTGACACAACTTACTTTTTCAATTTTTAAGAGTCAAGAAAAAGCTAAAGATGAATCTAGTCGCCTTCGATTTTTAATGAGCCTGAAGTGACAAGTGCTTAGATGGACCTTTCCTTTTAAGGAGTCTGAAAGGGAATGAAAGTGACTACTCTGGAAATCTAGACAGAGGGATTACCAAACCAATCGCAAAACTGCAGAATACTTTTTACGGTACGGAAGTCAATCTTCCTGAATGCCATGTTCAGTGCATTGCGATCGATAGGGTGGCAGACACAGCTTCCTAAGGATAAAGGATATAGCCTATTGTGACCTCCCAATATATACTCGACGGTACGTGGGAGCACAAGTCCGTACTGGCACTTGTTGTCTCAAAGAGGAGGAATCACCCAACCTATGATGAAAACGACAGTTACCAGGATTTACGACGCCGGAACACATCTCTAGCCTAGACTTCTAAATGTTGTCCGTTAGGTTACAAAGCGTTTTTATGTTCATTGAAATTTATTTTACAATTGATCTTTCTTAAGAAGTTTGCCTTTAAGTTTCACCATGTGATGTAGATATACAATTCCTAAATATGCGATCTAAGGTGATAAATAGTCGTTTACTCTTCTTTTGCAATGAAAATCCTAGTTAGTAAGGAAAGAGAAGAAAAATTCTTTCAACATAGAGCAGAGAGCACACACTAGATGCACTTTTCCTAAATCAATATCACAAGCAGTCTAAATGCAAATTCACATGCATGTATTTGTTTCCTGCTTTCTTAATGTGTGAATGACAAGAGTAATGCTAAGTACAAATCTGAATTGTTTTTATTTCAAAGCAACAGTACTAACAATTTTCTTTTCAAAAAAACGAAAGGAGGACTAAGACGACACTTTGTGATTTTGAATTTGAAATTTCTTTCGACACTTGAAATACTATTAATTCAAATCAAATACAATGGCAAAAGTGTAATCAACTATCAACAAGAGGAAAACTCTTTTCTTTGACTAAAAACGACACTTGCGACATTTTCAAATCAAAAGACGATAGTTCGATTAAGCTACTGTTTGCAAAGGAGAACTGTAAATGAAGAAAAATACATAAAAACATTCAAAATTCTTTACGAATGGAGGCTGAATAATGCAAAGGAAGGGAGTTTCAATAGTGATATACTGATCATAGACAGCAAAACTCCTGAATAAAGCTGAAGAAAATGACGAAAACACCAAAATCTGGAGGCAAAAACAATCTTACCTAATCATTGCACCTGTAACACAGGGAAACAGGGATACATCTCACTTACAGCACACGGGAGGTGCGATGCATCCAAACTGCCAATAAGAGACAGTGTGATGGTCCAGGGATGAGACTGAGCTTGGTTCTTGCTCACAATTTGCAGCTAAGTTCAGGGGTTTATGCTAAGCTAATGATAGGCAATGAACACAAAGTATAGGGGCTGATCTAATGAGGTTACTTGAGCTACCACCAGGGCACATAGGATGTTTGCAAGTCAGTTGTTCAATTCATAAACAAACCCAAAGATTGACTAAAGTAGCATTGATCTACTTTGCACTTGCATAGCAAATGCAGTTCGAAGGCTAGCTGGCTTAACCTCAGGCTTCGTTTGTAGTTTATAAAGCAAACAAATGGAAACAAGCAAACAAGCTATTCTCTCCCCAGTGGAGTTGTCATTTTGTTATCAGGAAAACTAGTGTCCATTCAGAGCTACTAGTCTCACTAAAATGGGTAGCTATCTTAGAAACAAAAAAACGAAAGTCACTTGTGTTTTCCTTTATGAGAGATAGATGAGAGAGAAGCAGAGAGTACCAACCTCAGTCTTTTGTTTGGCTCCTTGCTTGTTTCCTCCCTCCTTTGACAGAGCTTCGCCACTCCTTCTTTACTTGTCTGGCTTCAAATAACACCTGTAGAGTCAAAGTAGCATAATACCGTCAAAGCATAGAGATCTATAACCATAAACAATAAAGGATCAGATGTATATTAACCATACAAATGCATATATCAATACAAGATTCAGAGATATACAAGAATATGGAGGAAAACTCAAATAGCCTTATTGATAGAAGTAGTAGAAGAGAGGAGTACAACCCATTGGTCTGACCCAGCGCCATCCTCCCAACGTGAAAGCATCTTCACCTCATGAAAAGCTTAGATCACCCAACAATACAATGTTGCACAGAGAAACCAACAGCACTTCCTTACAAAACACAAAATTCTAGCCCTTGGATCTCTAGGATGAGGGATCCATATATAGATATTTGCAAGTGGGTGAGTCAGCTTCTGGGATTTTCATTAGTGTCATCTCACTGATAGTTCTTGGTTCCACTTGGAGATTTCATTGATCTCTTGCTCATCCCTGGGCAAACTCTGAGAGGCAAGTGTCATATGAGAAGTTTCTAGAAGATTCATTGATCATCCACTTAGCAAACTGTCTATGCCATTTGTCTATTCTCGCTCATTGCACCCTATAGAAGGACTTTTCAGTATGCATTGCACCTCCCGTGTGTAGTAGGTGAGATGCATCACACCCTGACCATGGAACAGGTGAGATGGTCCAGTTTTGACCAGCTCTGAGTAGTTTCTTAGGGAGAACTTCTGGGAAATGATGTAATCAGCTGACCTTAGTCCTTTAGGGTATGAAACAACACTTTTAGGGGTTTAGAAGCCCTTGTTTTATGGACATATGTGATTGGGGTTGCAGTGCCCAAATATGTCTATAACATGACCCTATCACCAGGCTACCGGCATATGTTCCTCTGCACAAGGGTAAATCCAAGGTGTCGAAGGATATAGATTAGAGAAAGAGCTCTTTGCAAACTCCGTTGCTCCCAAACGATATTATTTTTGAGGGACCACTATGAAAACTATGTTGCTCCTAGACAATATTAATTTTGAGGGACCGCACTTGGGGCCGGTTCCCGTGTTAAAATTTGAATATTGGGACCTCGCAGACCACAAGAAGTTCCCGCATTTAGCGACTGCGAAGCTAATGTGCCAAAGGATTGACAAGACTGCTAGAAAAATTCAATTGGAGCCACGCACATGGCTCAGAGGTGTAGAGAAAGCAGGATTGTTAAACCTGCTCTGGGTGTTGTATTACCACCATGCCCCATTGATCGTCTTTGTCATCAGGCAGGTACTTTACTTGGTGCATGATGGGTGCCTGTTGCTGGAGGAACCCATCCCCACCATAGACCATATGATTCATTGAATTACATGGCTGCCTTACTCAGGAGAGTATCTAGCCAACATTTTAGAGGGAAAAGGTGGCGAGTTGGCCCTCGCGGAAGCAATGAAGAAGATGTTCAAGTTGGAGAAGAAGAAGCGAGGATATGCCATATCCAACATTAACAATCCTTCTGTCAAGGTCACAACATAAATCCTAGTAGGGAAGGTGATGCAGAAGGGTCATGCAAATGAGGTAACCACGCCCATGGTTGCACTCACTGCCCAATGTGTGGAAGGAGTCCAGTTCAACTGGGTGAACTATCTATGCGGTGAGTTCCTTGTGAACTGGCGCGAGGCACAGGGGTAGGGAAAAACATTTCATGACATGTGGCTCCTATTTTCGATAGTACTGGTGGCATGGGAGCTGCCCAAAGACAGCTAGTTCCCTTCGGTCATGCCAGACCTTCCAAAGGTAGCGAAGTACACTGTGCTGTGGGTGACCAAGGATGCGCAAAGCATAAAGGAGAGCAAGATATTTTCAATATTAATGGAGATGAATATCCAAATGGGGGCCAATCACAAGTCGCAGTTGTCGCCCATAGTATACAACAATTTACAGAGCTTTGTAGAGTTCAAATCAGATTTCCACCATGTCTTCATCAGGGCGCACAAGGACCCTATGAATAGGTGGCATGATTCACCATACTTGGCAACCGAAAATGTAATGTTCGCAATCCTTGAGTCTTGGCTGCTAGAGTGGCACGGTCCAGCTAACTCCACAGTGGAGATGGACAAGTCCGCTGCGCAGCGAAAGAAGGAAGAGGCAAAGCTTCGAATGGCACAGCTGGCAGAGAAGCACAGGAAAGAGGAAGCATTGGCTAAGTCCCAAGCAATGCAAGACGCTGTGAAGCTGGCAGAATAACAAAAAATAGGAGAAGAAGAGTGCAAAGGATAGAAGTCACCTTCACCTGAACCAGAGACAAACACAGAACAAGGTGGTACAGACCCACAAATGACGTCCACCCAACTCAAGCGTCTGTGGCCATGAGAGTAGACAGTTTTGCAGAAGAAAACCAAGGCATCCAAAACATCCTTCGACCCAATCACCCTCATTGAGGGGAATTTGCATGACATTGGTGAAACAATGAGGGATGTCACCACGGAGGCCCTCCAACAATTTGAAAAATAGTAGCAGTGGGTATTTGGGGCTCTCGGGATAGAGTTGTAGGAGTTTTAGGTACGCACTCCATAGGCTGACATAGTGTCCACCAGCCTCATGATCGGCAGTTCGGTTGCTGAGGAAATGTTGCACACAAGGGTTACCAATATGATAGTGCTACCAGATGGGGCACTTACTATAGAAAAGGAGGCCAACAAGGCCACGGTCATCAATTTGAAAGGGGTCAGATTAAATATGGATGTGCTCCCTCGGGAGATGCTCTATCTCTTGCAGGATGGAGTCACAGTGGAACTTTTAGCCAGGGAGAGTTGCGCACAGTAGGTGATGAGCGAGAAGCACATCAACATTGAGAAGTTGGGCCTGTAGTGCAACGAGGCAGTGGAGCAGAATAGGTAGATAATGCAGGTTGTAGAGGAAGCCTATCGGATGGTCCATCAGTTGGACATTCAGGCAGAAGAACTGATGGAGGCACGCATCCGCAAATTGGCCACAGGGGTGCACGAAGCTAGAGCAGAGATGGCCAGGGTTCAGCTGGATCTGAACCTGTAGATTGCAGAACTACATTTGAAGGCTCAGCCTTCAACTGTGCCAGAAGTTAGGGAACATCGAACCACTACTGTTACAGCAGCCACAGCGATGATTGACAACGTAGTAGTAGACTGCATGTAGTTGTTCGAGCACTCATTCAAGGTCCTAACCACCCTATAGGAGGACCCGACTGTAGAGCACCTAGAGACAGAGGTACGCGAGCTACAATAGAAGTATGACGAAGTAAAAGGGACTGCACAGACGTTTGCCCTTACACAGAAGCTTGCAAGAATGAAGGAGTCAAAGGCACTCAAGGAACAGGTGGATATTGCTCGGCATAAGGAAGTAGTCTTAAAAGCATGCCTACAACCATGGATCAATGAGACTTATACAATTACAGCCTCCATTGAAGCAAACTTTGTGCAACTGCAAACAACTCAACAGAGGATTTAGGGCAACAGTTCAATAGCCACGATCACCGAACAGTGCGTGGAGGAAGTTCAACAAGTATTTGCTCAGTGCGCTACCGAAGTTGCAGCAATCAAATAGATCTGGGAGGTCTTCACGCTAAGATCTCCACACTTACAGAGTGACTTGGAGTGAGTCACGATGTTTGTGTTGGGGGCTTGTTGGGCACGGGATCCCCCAAGGGAAATTTTGGGGCTTAAAGCCCATATTTTGGTCCAATTTTTGCAATCCTAATGTAAAGACTCCGCATTTTGTGGTCGTGGAGCGTGTAGTTGTCAAGGAGTTATAGGGTTATCTGCCATTATTTTGATAATATAATGTCATCTGTATAATATCTACCCATGGTCCATGGACCATGTGATTGTATAGATAGAGCGAAGCTCTATGTAGTTAATTGCATGAAATCAATGACAAAGAATTGAGTCATATATTTGGAGTAGAAGTCTAAGTTTGGGTCATAGCATAGGTAGAGGCTTTGCAGCTGAGTGCGCAGAGGCCTAGAAGTCCACAGCTGAGTGCGCGGACCCCTGCAGCTGAGTGCACAGGGCGAGTCAAGTCTATAATCATATGGAATTATCAATAAAGAGAAGTGTTCTATAATTTTTGCATCTTTATTTCCTATTTATGCATCTGTTATATTGGGTATGAATTTCAATTCTAATAGTTATATGATGAGTGATTGTGTATAACTGTATTCGTTAAGTGAACGCAAGGAAGAATGTCTGTTTACGTGAAGCTAACTAATATCTATTAATAAGATAAGTAAGATACTTAGCGTAATTTGGTAAATATGATAGTTCACTGTCCTAACACTGTGAAAGCAGATCATCTCCTGGTTAGGGTTGCACGAAAGTCGATTGTAATAGATCACGAAGGTACTGAAGGGTAGAATATAGGAATAAGAAACCTGCGTGAAGGTAGGTATAGTTGGAATAAATTGACATCACATCCATCTCAAGGGTGCGGAAACTTGGTTCCAACATCCCTCCATACTACTTTCAGTGAGACTTCAGTTTGCACTCCATGGGCCGATGCCGAAAGGGCCAGTAGTGTATGGATTTGTTTGGCTAACTAACAATGAACCTGGGTCAAGCCCCCATAAGCCATCACATTACCTCTCCAAAGAGGCTGAGTTTCTGGGTCAATCAACTCAAAAACTATATTTTTAGCGCCAATTCACCCTGCACTTCAATCCACCTACAATGGTTGCAAGTTTCATAACTGAGCACATGCCCTGACCAACCTAGATTGCTCTCCTTTTCAGGTGTGATGGTTCTATAATTTCAGGAAAAATAAAAAATATTTACGAAACTTCTCCTTCCAGAAGCTTCTAAGGTGGTTTTAACCATTTAACATTGTTAGAGATATCGAATTCCTACTCTAGGCATCTTATCTCTTATCCTCCTTCGCATGTGGATCTTAAGCCTAGATTGGTATATCCTAAACTATGACTTGTACCCTATAAATTCACTCCCTCCTATAGGGTTTGGTTTGGCTTTTGGAGATTAATAGTACCCTCATGTTGCTACTTTAAGCTTAAGGAATCATCATCCATTGATGCATTAGGGTTGAGGTTGAAGGTTTCATTTGTGGAAAGGAAGGACAAGACAATTAGGGATACATTTACAAAGTCAAGCATACATAAATGGTTGTAACCCTACCCTCTATTCATTAATACAAAAATCACTTTGTTTTCCTACACTTACGTCATGTTGATGCTTATGGATTTCAATGCCTTTTGACCCATTGAATAGAGACATTAGTTTATGTATGTGGATATTGTAGTTCTCTTGCTTGTTTTAGTCATTTTCTAGGTTCCATTTATTGTACTTGGAGCTAGAGTTGGAGCTTATGAGCAAGGAGAAGAGGAAGGCTTACTACAGATTCCAAGTAGGTATTTATTTCATATTCTAATTTCTCTTACGAAAACATAGATTTTGTTTCCCTTGTTGTTTCTAGATCAGGATCTAGGGAGTTCCCTTTCATCCGTAGAAGAGAATTTTCCACATTACAACTTGGCGACCATACTCAAGTCAACATACTCTCTTCAAGCCAACATAAGACTATATTTATTTGTCCAAGGGGTGTGGCTTCCTATTGTAAACTTCCTTTTAGTTTGAAGAACATTGGCGTAAATTTCTAGAGGGCCATTAATTATGCCTTCCATGATATCAGAAGTATAGTACAACCTTTGTTGGAGAGGTAAATCGCCTCTACAGATAGAGGCGATCCCTACTAGCCCAGAATGGGTCTAGCAACAATCAATCAATGCTACTATGCAAGTTCCTAATTGCAAGTAAAAGATAGGTAAAGAACACCTACTTGGATTCCAACGCTATTGTTTGATGAAGAGATGTCGTTCTCGCTCCTTCGCTCTAGCTGGTCACGATCTTCCACAATATTCGTGAATAGATACTTGCACACACGAAGAGAAAGACAAACACAAGCGTGAAATATAATAAAAGCAATTATACATCAGTCAGAAAGGATGTAATTCACATTAACCATTATGAAGACAAATGAGAATGGAACCATAACGGTAGTCATCTATTATTAAATCAATAACAGAGAAAGGTACAACCAAAGTTCTGACGCTGAGTCCTTCTCTAGAGGGTCCAGCCAGCAAGTCTCTTAAGCATTCACCCTTGGAGGTAGATCTCCCAAACCAAAAGCTCTCTCTCACACAAGCAATACTCACAACCTTCCTTAAGCTTCCTCTAGCAAATCCACACTTGTCACACCAACTACCTACTAGCAGTAGCACTCTAAGCACTATGAATTCCACACTATCCAAACTCCAAACTAGCTACTCATGGCAATGGTGGAGGTTTAAATAGGAGAAGGAGTCTCCATGAATGGTGGGAGGATGAGCTTATCTCCAAGGAAGGTGGCTCAAATGATGAAACAAACATGCCATAGAAGGTAGGGCGACATTTACAAGGCCAACAACCAGGTCTAGAGTCATCTGGAAGGCCGGCTGTTAGAACAAACTCGCCCAAACAGGATCAGCGCGGGTCCATAACTGCACTGGAGCGCTGACATCGCAGCTGAATAACAAAGAAGGTCATGTCAGCACGATCAGATATGAATAACAAATGCACTGGCTCATGAAATTTGATCAGCGCGGAAAACACGTGTGCTTCCGCACTGACAGCGCATTCGGTCTGTTATGGAGCGCCCATCAGCGCGGTTATTTGGCCAAAAGTCGCGCTGATAGCAAAAACTTTAGCAAAGTGGGTCATTTGGCCAAATTAGAGAGCATGAGCATGATTGATTTGAATTCATGACACAGTAGGAAGACTGACAGGGAGACAGTGACAAATTACTGTGTAACAGATGCCCCCTAAAGCATGAAGCCCGAGAGAGTGGGAGGGGTGAAATGCTTTACAAAACTCGGTGAACTGGAACACCACCAGGAAGAACCCGCACGTATGTACAACTGATATCTCGATTACATGTAGTCTAGGCATGGGCGCAGCCATCCAAAAGACATACGAAAAGGTCTGTGGTATGGACGCAGCCACCCAACTGAAGAGACCATGATGATAAGAAGGTATGGTCGCAGCCATCCAAAAGGCTCAGGTATGGGCGCAGCCATCCATCAATGAGTCATGTAATAACAATCCACAAAATCGCAGCCTGGTTCGCAACAGACAAAAACCAGGGTCTTTCGCTCCATCCCAACCCGAGCAAAGTACAAGTCCAAGCATGTGAATACATGAGCTGAAGTCGAACATGCATGAACATCGTTTGATTACCAGTCAATAATGAAAACTGTTAACAGACGCGAGAGGTACCACCAATAATGACAATGGTCCTCAAGGTACTTATAGGTACAATCCGCGGCATGTGAATCAATGAGCTGGTGTCGAACACCCGCAGAATCATCCGATCAGAGGCCAATGAGGAAAACCTCACGTTGAACACGAAGAACCTGCCATTGAGGCATGCAGGCTCTAAGGCACCTGAAGGGAGTCTCTAGGTCACTTTCCTGGATAAAGAGCTGAAGTCGACAGGAAGTAACCTTGATCGAAGGTGGGCCATAATGTTTCCCACATCATCGACACGAGACAGAGAAGGATAAAATGTTTTGTGTGAGACATCAGAGGGAAGTGGTAAGTTCGCAGAGGTCAACTTCTCTTGAACATATCAGCGGCATGACAGTGGATTTGGCAGTATCTGACGTCAAATGAGCAGAGGTCATGGTGACAAGGCAATGGGCAGATGAGAGGTCAAATAGGATAACCCAAACCCACGGAGGCTAGTGTAAACAAGATGAGAAATCTCCACCCAGACACGAATGCAGACGAGTGCCATGTTCAAGAGCGAAATACTGCCGATACGACCATTATTACAGTTCCATTTTCCCCACCATTTCTGGCAGGTACCCCGATTATTTTTGGGTGACAAGGTTGACGGGGATAGCATATGCTTGGGAAGCATCATTTCGACAATGTCCGATGTCATTAAGTTTTAACGAGTCTGACAAAGGAAGAACTCGGCGTCTTTTCCTGTTTAGAGAGTCTGAAAAGACAGCGGAAACGAAAACTCCAGGGGGGTCCTTTTTCGTAAAGTTGTGTCTCTCGAGCCCGAAAAAGTATAAAACAATGCTCGAAAGAACCACCCGACCAGTATGATCGAGGAGTAATTTTCGTAAGTAGTGATTTCGACCTGAAAAATTAAAAAAGTGATCGAAACCACGTCATTTCGTAACCGTTAACGGGCCTGAAATGACAAGGGCCCGACGATATTTTCGTCTTTACACGGTCGGAAAAGAGTTTTAAAGGCGACCGCCTCTCATTTCTTTAACGAGTCGAGAGGGGGACTCGGCACTCTTTTCGTCTTTAAACGGTCAGAAAAGAGCTGAAAGCAGACCTCCATTTTTATTCTCTTTAACGAGTCAAAAAGGGAAAAATACTCGGCAATCTTTTCATATTTTACGAGTCAGAAAAGAGCTTAAAGGCGACTCGTCCTAGAGGAACGAGTGGTATAAAGGGTAGCAACTGGTTCCAGCAATGGTGGAACTGCTCAAAACATGTAATGGTCAAGAGGCTAGCTAATAAAACCACTCATCGCTGCGGTTCCTCAGGAAAGGATAAACAACCAAGTGAGAGCATATGATCGGCCAAGGAGATGGTAGCAATGGAATGAAACAACCAAGGCTCATCTAGCAGAATTCAGCGGATAAAAATGGCAATCACGAGATGTAAATCGAGTATGGGTTCATTTTTACACAAGCTTGAACCATGGAGAACTTTGCTTGGGTTTGGTTTCATGTTTACACAAGCTTGAAACGAAAAACTATGCTTGTTATGAGTTCACATGCCCCCAGCATAATGACGCAAAATGAGGTACATGCCCCCCAAGCTTCATTGCATTCAACACAGTGGATGGAATGAAGATTCACCTTTGAGAGCTTGGAAAGACTCGACTTGGATTTCACGAGATCTTAATCAAAGACTCAATTGGGAAAAGGGGTTGTTTCATTTTTTAATGAGGTTGACACAGTAAAAGAAGTATCCTCGTAACCCTTGTTTCATCTTTTAATGAGCTTGACACAAGATTAGGAACTATGCTTGACTCCTTGTTTCGTTTTTTAACGAGGTGGACACAAGATCAGAACTATCCTCGGGACTGATCCAGTTTCATTTTTTAAGGAGCTTGACACAGGAAAGGAACTATGCTCCGACCAAGCCTAGTTTAATTTTTTAAGGAGCTTGACACCGGAAAGGAACTATGCTCCAACAAACCTAGTTTCATTTTTTAAGGAGCTTGACACCAGAAAGGAACTATGCTCCAACCAAACCTAGTTTCATTTTTTAAGGAGCTTGACACCGGAAAGGAACTATGCTCCACTCGAACTTCATCATAATGAATAGAAAGTCGGGGCTTCCAAGATTGCCACTCCCGGTGGAAGGGAAACATCTTGGAAGTCGGGGCCCAATGCCCCCAGGACACTATGCACGATGGCGGCATCACTGGATACAGGCACGGGGTAGGTTGCCATGTAGTTAATCTGCGGTGGAGCAGATACAACTGGTGGATAAAAACTAGGAGGGGACGACAACTGCGCAGGAGGCATTGGAGGACTAACGAACGATAATTGATCGATAGTCACAATTCTTCCATCGTGTGGAAAGCAAACCACACGAAAAAGCGAAGAAACGAGGGCCCCCATGGCGTAAACATAGTCGCGACCAAGGAGAAGACTAAAGTCTAAAACACCTTGGGTAACCAAGACGTCTATATAGACAGTTTTTCCTCCCAAAGTAATAGGGAACTTTTGGAGAACTCCTAGAGATGGACAGGCTCCTCCGTCGAAGGCCAACAGATTCTGAGTGATTGGCCCAAGCTGCGGGGAACCTAAAGCTTTCCAAGTAGTGTACGGCATAAGACTGACAGATGCCCCTTCATCCAAAACAGTGCCAGGTACTGCCTTAGCACAGGCATGTACTGTGATCTGGAAAGGCATATGGGATGGAAGGCGACCGGCAATCAGGCGATTCCAATCAAAGGAAGCGACCAGACTACTTGGTGGGGGAATCGTATGACTGCCCCCATGTGCTAAAGGAACCGAAGGAGAACCTTCGGGAGCAGTTGGGTTAAGGGAGTCATTTCAAGACTCAGGAGAATCTGAAGAGACGAGAAGAACATGGGCGTGATTCTCTTCCGAAACAGAGTGAGCGAGCGGCGGACTCGAGTCAACAATCTTTCCGACCAATGGTTGGTCTGGAATAGGCTGGGGACAGCCGGGTTCGGGAAGAGGGGCCTAGACAAGAGAAGAATTTGAAACAATCTCATTGTCGGGAGGCGGATGATCTGCAGCTGCAGAAAGACGTTGATATCCAACGGGGAGTTGGGGTGAAGGAGCTGTAAGACTTTCCAAGACAATGGAGGCTTTATCCATGAGCGGACAAAGGTGAAGGGGATGATTGCCTTCACAAAGTCTACAGGGGATTCGAATCTTCCCTTTCTCCTTACCTTTGCGAGTCGATAGGGGAACATCGCCGTGAGCCTCAGAGGACGATGAGGGGCGGGCCGGATCGCGAGACCATACTTCTAGTACCCTGGGAATGCCAGGACAATCGCAAAGAAGATGGTCCTCCTTGCATAATCGACAAGGAAACTTAACCTTCCGCGGATGAGCGGAAAGTGGCCCGATTTCAGGTGTACTCGAAGGAGTAAGAGTTATACTTGTAGCCTCTCCCTTAGGAGACTTCTTCTTCTTTGTCTTCTTCTTCTTCTTCTTAGCCACCTGGTTAGTCGAATCGACACTTTCACCAGGCGAAGTACAAAAGGAAGACGTAGAAGTAGGCGTCGAAGGGGAGAGATCCACCTTAAGATCAACATGATGTTGTTCAGGTGGAGGGACTAATGGATTAGCAGCCGATACGGCAGGGACCAAAGAGGTTGAAAACAACCAAACAGGCAACCCGACAGTTAACCCCGGAAGGGATAACGTTGCCATATAAGGAGCACCAACATTCCCGAGAGGAGGGAAATGGCCAGGATTCCCGTCAGGAGGGGAACTTGGGTTGGTGAACCCTGGAAAAGTTGCCATGGCAAACAAAAAGAAACCTACTCAAGCTAATGCACACAAGATCTAACCAGGTAACGTTAATCGTGGCCAAATAAATTTTTAAGACACAGGAACTAAACTTGACCTTTTCATGTTTTAAGAGTCGAGAAAAGGACGAAAAGATGACTCTAGTCTCCTTCGAATGTTTAATGAGCACGAAGTGACAAGACGCTCACTGGCACCTTTTCTTTTAAGGAGTCCGAAAAGGATCAAAAGTGACTGCTCCGGAGATTCTAGGCAAAGGGTTTACCAGGCAATCCGTAAAACTACTTATACACCTTGGCAATCGTATGAGAACCAGGGACTTTCCGTACTGCAGTCAATCCTCCCGAATGTTGTGTTCGGTGCGTTACGGTTCGCAAGGCGGCAGACTCGGCTTCCTATGGATCAAGGATAAAAGCCTAATGGGGTCTCCCTATATATGCAACGGTACGTGGGAGAACAATCCGTATTAAACCACTATCGAGTCACAGAAGGAGGAATCACCCAACCGTAATGTGAAACAATAGTGACTATGTTTAAAGATGCCGGAACACATCTCTAACCTAGACCTCTAGATGTTTGCATTAAGTTCCAATGCGTTTTTAGGTTTATTCAGTTTATTTTATGGTTGATCTTGAATTAAGTTTCGGTTTCAGGTCCTACCGTATGAAAACTCTCGCAATTCCCCAGATGCAAACTACATGCCAAAGAATACCATTTCGTTCGATGAATCCTAACTATGAGAGGGTTAAGAGTTTTGGACCAAACCAAATGAACTCAATCAATCAAACAATCTAATGTAGCTAATGGCAAAGAAATGAAACTTTTCTTTTGAGAACACAAATCAATGAAATGCTCTTCCTTTCATTAACTATTGAATGCAAAAGATATTAGTTTGATTTCTTTTCCAATGGCACAATGCACCAATAAACTAATCTCACGATGCATCGATACTACTAATGAAAGATTTAAATTTTGCTTTTCAATTTCTCAAACATGAAAATTCGTAATGCAAATGCACTTTCACTTTCGTATGCTAAATGAATGCAATTTTTTTTTTTGTGAATTCAAGAAGACAAACAAGCAAGTGTGAATTGATCGATCCAAACAATTGTGATCTATTCTTGGTAGTGAAGAAATCGAATCAACATAAAAAGTGGTTCAATAATCGACACTAAAAATCAACCAGCAATAAGCAGTGAAAAAGCCTCAAGCAAATCAATAAGAGGGTTGTGGATGAACCTTGAATAGACAAGTAACCTGAGCAAACGGTTTCTCGATGAAACTTCTAAAGGGCTAGGTCACATGGTCTAAAAAACACAAGACTCACTCGAATGAAATCAAAGAGAGAGCGTCCCTTAACCAAAAGCAATCAAAACAAGCTAATGAGGGACAAGAAACAACAGGGGATAAGAAAGATTAATGAATTCAGGAGATAAAGTTATAAAAACAAATTTTTAGGAATCAGCGCAATTTTTACACAGACCACCCGAGATGATCACAATGTCAGCGCAATTTTTACACAGACCACCCGCGCTGATCCGAGAAAAACACAGTCGTCGCGGGAATTAATCTAGCAACCCAAGGTCAGCGCGGGTAAAAAGCTAGCAAGTGGCGCTGACGTCGCGACTGTACACGTCTTTTCCGCGCTGATCCGATTTCCAGGATCGTCGCGACTGTTAGGCGTAATCACGCGATGAACAGGATGTTGCAAAAGGGTGAGCGCGATGACAGCGCAACTATTAAAATTAAATCCGCAATGGAGCTCAAAAATAGTGACAAGCAAATCAAAACTCCCAAATCAAAACAGCCAATCTTTCAATCAAACAGGGGCATTTCCCAGATCAACCCAGGAAACGCAAAAGATTGTTAATGAATCCCCAAAACTTCAAAAGAGACCAAAACAAAACTCAAGGCAAGAATGAACAAACAAGGACAAAGGCCAGCTCCCCAGCAGAGTCGCCAAATTGTTGGAGAGGTAAATCCCCTCTACGGATAGAGGCGATCCCTACTAGCCCAGAATGGGTCTAGCAACAATCAATCAATGCTACTATGCAAGTTCCTAATTGCAAGTAAAAGATAGGTAAAGAACACCTACTTGGATTCCAACGCTATTGTTTGATGAAGATATGTCGTTCTCGCTCCTTCGCTCTAGCTGGTCACGATCTTCCACGATCTCCGTGAATAGATACCTGCACACACGAAGAGAAAGACAAACACAAGCGTGAAATCTAATAAAAGCAATTATACATCAGTCAGAAAGGATGTAATTCACATTAACCATTATGAAGACAAATGAGAATGGAACCATAACGGTAGTCATCTATTATTAAATCAGTAACAGAGAAAGGTACAACCAAAGTTCTGACGCTGAGTCCTTCTCTAGAGGGTCCAGCCAGTAAGTCTCTTAAGCATTCACCCTTGGAGGTAGATCTCCCAAACCAAAAGCTCTCTCTCACACAAGCAATAGTCACAACCTTCCTTAAGCTTCCTCTAGCAAATCCACACTTGTCACACCAACTACCTACTAGCAGTAGCACTCTAAGCACTATGAATTCCACACTATCCAAACTCCAAACTAGCTGCTCATGGCAATGGTGGAGGTTTAAATAGGAGAAGGAGTCTCCATGAATGGTGGGAGGATGAGCTTATCTCCAAGGAAGGTGGCTCAAATGACGAAACAAACATGCCATAGAAGGTAGGGCGACATTTACAAGGCCAACAACCAGGTCTAGAGTCATCTGGAAGACCGGCTGTTAGAACAAACTCACCCAAACAGGATCAGCGCGGGTCCATAACTGCACTGGAGCGCTGACATCGCAGCTGAATAACAAAGAAGGTCATGTCAGCGCGATTAGAGATGAATAACAAATGCGCTGGCTCATGAAATTTGATCAGCGCGGAAAACACGTGTGCTTCCGCGCTGACCACGCATTCGGTCTATTATGGAGCGCCCATCAGCGCGGTTATTTGGCCAAAAGTCGCGCTGATAGCAAAAACTTTGGCAAAGTGGGTCATTTGGCCAGATTAGAGAGCATGAGCATGATTGATTTGAATTCATGACACAGTAGGAAGACTGACAGGGAGACAGTGACAAATTACTATGTAACAACCTTCTTTAGATCATTTACCTTCCCACTCCAAACATGGTGAGGATTATCCAATGCATCTAAGCTTGATTTTCCTACATTGTCGGCATTACAACATAAGGTTAAATCTACATAAGGGTGTATATTGTTTCTCATCTGTTATACTTCTCAAGTTCATTGTCTCAAAAAAAGGAATCTACATCGATCCCGTCAAAGTGTATGCAATTCTTGATTTGTGTTCACCTTCATCACTAGCTCAGTTGAAACACCTCCAAGGGAAGGATAGCTTTCTACAAAGATTCTCCCTGAACTATGCAGAACTTACGAAAGGATTTACTTGCCTATTAAAAGAATGTATTTCCTTCTAGTGGGATGATACAACCCAAAATGCTTTTGATGCACTGAGATATTTCCTAGTTCGAGCATCATAGTTTGACCCCCTTGACTATCAATGAGACTATTTCTTGTATATCATTGCAGTTGTTACCATCATTTCTATCGTGCTAAACCAAGAAGCTGACCTAGGGGATGAACATCCTATATATTATTTCATTTGCAATTTAAATGACACTGAAATCAAGCACTCTCACATTGAAAAGTTTGCTTTTGCAATTGTGCAAGTTGTCCAAAGATTTCGCCACTATATTTTGCTTCGAAAGACTATGGTAGTTTATGATTGTAACCCAATGACTTACATTCTGTCACATCAATTGTGGGGGGGGGGGGGGGGGGGGGGGGGGGAATTCTCTAAATGGATCATTATTCTCCATGAGTTTGATTTGGAATTCATCAAATCTAAATCTAAGTAGTCCTTAGTCTTTGTTGAGCTTATCTGTGACCTTCCCTCATCTTAAACCGAGTCGAAATCTAATGATTCTATTCTTGATGAGTCATTGTTTATGATTGATTTTTTTGATCCCTCATTTGGAGATATCGTCATCTATCTCCATAACCAAACTTCCTGGCATAGCAAATATTGATCTGATCAACGATGCATTTGATACTAGGCTCGAAATTATATTATACATAATGACACTTAATATCATAATTGTATCGATATGATATTCAAACAATGCCTCACTCATGAGGTGGCTGAAAAAGATTTGGAGGAATGTCATGGTAGAGCATGTGATGGACATATGTCTAGCTATGCCACCACCCAAAATATATTGCGAGTTGGTTACTTTTGGCCAACCATGTTTTGATATTTCATTCTTGGCACCCAAAAGTGTCACGCTTGCAAAATTTATAGCTGCAAATCCTATGCTCCACCTGTTAACACCCAGGTTGTTCCCTATGACTCCCAAGGGAATACGGCCGGGGTAACCACTAACCAAGATTTGGATTATAGGTCCTAGCCTACCTGTAATCAGAGCGGGCTCTCTCTTTAAGTTTTAGCTCTGTTTTGTGAAGATTTTAGGCTAGTTATAAGTTTCAGTTTTTTGTTTGAAGTTTTGGTTGTGAACTGTTGTTGTGAGAAGGGCATGAAAGGTTTGGAAGATGTTAGTCCATTGGGCATTTGGAGTCAGAAATTTGAGACAGTTCTGGTACCTGCGATGGAGAAATTTTTACTGCAAGGCTAGATGACTATTCTTAATATAATTTCTGATTAGTGAGTGAAACAGTGGGAGATGGAATTACAGACAGTGTGGTAACAATTTGAGCAGCAATTTCTACTTAGTAGCATACATGAATTACTAAATAGGAAGTGCGAAAGATTCAGGGTTTATTGGAGCAGTTAAGAATTCCAATTAAATAGCTGAGCCTGTAGAAAACATTTATAATAAAGAAAGATTGAAATCAGGGTGTCTCCATGGACAGATCCTGAGTTGTTCTTTTTCTTTCTTCCTAAATTTAGAACAACATATGGGAGATATGAATTAAAAGATAATAAAACATTAACAGAGACAGAGAAAACTTATTATATTAAGCCATAGCACTAGAATCCTGTAGCATTCAATGGTTCCAAGACAGCATGCATCAGTAAGACCAAATTTCTGTAAACTCCAAGCTTTCTTTGTATTATTCCTCCAGAGATTACAGCCAAGTTCTCCTTTTTTAACAAGAAACAACAACCCCACAAATGAACTGCGTGGGGGAAATTTTATACAAAAATATCAAGTAAAATATCTAGAATGAAAGTTATTGAGCAATAACTGTCTCTACCAACTTTGTACAGTGAAGTTATTACAAAAATAAAAGCCTGTAGTAAAGGTATATTACAGTTGTTTGTTGTTTGTCAGTTGATGATGACTTTTGGGCCCAAGGGCCGGCTGCGTTAATTCTTGGACGGCTCCTGGTGGCGACGGTTGCTGTAGATGACACGTTGCAGCTCTGTGACTTCTTTATTGATTCTCTGCTTGCTGTAAAACGCATTTGATCAAATTATTTTATCAAATCACAGCAAAATCCTTATCATATCTGTCCACCATTGATCAGTGGGCAACTGATGCCTTTGCATTTTATGGAGTGTCTCATCTGCATCTGTATATTTGTAGTAATTATGGGGGGCTGCAAACAGATGATTAATTTCATGTTCTATATAAAATAGATTTTCTAGTTTATCATACAGCTCTTGTCCTGTGGGCGGCCCAGTTTCTTCCGAAGTGCTAGATGAGGGAGTCAACTGATCAGTGATGTAGTTGTTGACTCTTTTTGCATATTGATCATGAGAAGATAGCCTTCCTGCGCTGTTTAGTAACATGGGGAGTCCCGTGTCATACAATGCTGTGATCTTGGCACCAAAAGCATTTACCTCTGCTTGAATATCCTGACATTTTCTTTCTAGAGCCTGAACATAGTTTCTGAGGGTGAGTACCCTTTTGATCATCAAAATTGTATCAGTTCTATCTCTGATACCGAGGCTTGCTAACTGTATTCCAGTTCTGTTGTTCAACACATTGATCATTCTAGTAGCTATATCTGGCATACTTCCAAGAGCAGCTCTGGCTTTTTGATTTTCTGCATAAGCCTTGCCTAGCAAATCCATTTGCTCATGGATGGTCTCTATATATTGCCATTGGTCTGTGATTGATTGACCAATCTTTGACCATATTATTTTCTTGAGTTCTGTTATTGCTTTGCCCATGGCCATCTCTTTCTCTAGCTCTTTGATTTTTCTTTCTAAGGTCCTTACTTCCCTTGTCTTTTCTGCCACCTGTTGCTTAGATTTATCATGTTTCTCATTAAGTGTGGTTAATTTCTCCTTGGCTTCATTCAGCTCTGCCATCTGGGCTTTTAGGACTTTAATTTCATTCATCAACTTCGGCATATCAAGGCTTGGAGCCTGCTCTGATGTTGGTGCTGGTGTTGATGTTGATGGAGCTGTCTCAACTGTCTGCTCTGTAGGAGGAGTGACAATTTGAGGGGGTTCCTCAAGGTTGATTACTTGTGGAGGGAGCTGAGATGTTTGGCCTCCTTCTTTCTGCTGTAGGGCTGCCTGCAATGCAGCCTCTGTCTCTACTAATTTTCCTTCAGTCTGCACCAATTGTTTGTGCAGTGTCACCAGCAATGTTTTTGTATCCTGGTCCTTCCTCTGCTGAGCAACCTCTTCTGTTTGGGGGTGAAGGGTTGCTGGGATCTTCACCATATTTCTCAAAGCTGCAACATCTGCATCTCTTTCTTTTAGCAGTGCCTGCACAGCTTTGGGATCCTTTGGGTCATGCCCGAGCTCTATGATTATATCCTCTAAAGACCTTATCCTGTTGTCTTTAGCCTGGGAGGATGCCTTTTCTAACTCCAATTTTGCAGTGGTATTATTCAAAGAATTCTGTAATCTATAATTTATCAATGTATTATCTGCTAGGGTAGCATACACCATCTCACCCGTCTATTTATGCAATTCAATTTGATCCATTGGGTGGATTTCCTTGGACAAGATTTCCAAGTTTGTTCTTATATAATCAGCTGCAGACTATGGCTGCAGCATTGTGGGCTTGAAATGGCTCATTATCATTTTGCCCTCTTTCACATCATATGCAGACATCAACCTCTGCTGGTTTGTAGGAGCCATTTTCAACAAGTGGTTGTATAGTTGTAACCTCAATGGCTCATTTCTGGTCTTGATGTCTATGAATTGTTTCTTTATGCTAGACTCACCCTTTCTTTGTTGCCCTGAGGAGCTGACCTCTCCTCCAAGTGTTCTTTGCTGCTCTTGCTGTAATGAGCTAGCTGATAGCTCTGTGCTGGGGGGACCCATCTGTGTTTGACCAAAAGGCATCTCCTCCTCTGAGAAAGGATCAAGCCTTTGTCTCTTTTCCCCTTGCTGTGATGTTGCGGTGCTAAGGGGAGTCTGTTCCTCTCTATCTCTCTTCTTACCCCTCTCTTCATTTGTAGGGGTTTGGAGCACCGAAGTCTCCACTGTAACATTTTGCACTGAGGCCTCCTTTTCTTGCGTTTGCTCATCATTAGGACCAGGAGCCTCTGCCATTTCTTCCTGTTGTTCAGGATGATTTTCAGGCTGTTCTTCTTGGGCTGATTTCTGTTCTGTTTCCTTGCCTTTATCCTTGGCTGAGATCTCTGCTGTGATTGGGGCTTGGACTGTCTTTTGTGGAGCTATAGATGATGAGGCAGTTGCTCCCACTTGAGTGCCTGGAAGAGAAAATACCTGTGAACAAAGCTCTAAGTCAGCCAACTTTTGGAGATTTCTTATTCCTCTTTGAGCTAGTTCTTCTTGTGTAGTAGCTTCTTCTAAGGTGCCTTCCCTCCATTCTAGTTGATTTGCATATTTTTCTATGTGAGGCAACCTTAAGTGACCATAACTGGCCAGCCTATATCTGATCCTTCTTAAGCTTATGAAATGAGTGGGGTCGTATGGTTTCCAAAGGAAACTGGTCTGTAAGCCAAGGCCTTCTAGCATCCTATCTGCCTCTTGCCAACCTTCCTCCCTTTTATTGTAGATGAAGTGGCCTAATTGGTTTCTAACTTTAAGCTGTGCTTTCTTGCCCCTGCTTGAAAAATGGAGTACATCAGCATTCCCAAATTGCCTGAAATACTCGAGGGCAAACAATCTCATAGGCACATATCTGGGCAATCTGTATGGGGCTAACTCACACCCATATATTCTGATAACTGTGTGGTTTTGGTAAAAATACCAATCCCCAATGCTGTATACCTTGGACAACTGAAGAATCCTCTGCATCTCATCAGTTAGTCTTGGAGGAGGTGAGCTCAGAAGCAGAGACATGGTTGGGTGGATGAAGAGGTCTATAAACTCACAATAAGTGTATGGGGAATAAGATCTACAGTGGAAAGCAGAGGACCAATAGACCACTGACCTTGGATTGCCTTGTGCATCCACTCTTTTCACAGGAAAAGGAAATTTCTCATGCTGATAGTATAGGATTAAATGGTAGATATAGGAGGTGTATCTGAACACCCTTTCTCTTGCCAAGTCTATCAATTGCTCATGTATTTTATTGGAGATGTAAGTGGCATAGTCATAACAGATTGGGGGCTTACTAGGGGAAAACATGGCCATCATCACCAGCACAGTTTCATCAACAAATTCTATTGAATTATAGCCCAATATGGGACTAATCATGTCTGCAAGGTCTCTGCCCAATTGATTCAGGTATACATGATGAATGGGAGGGTACTTCATGGTCTCAGAGGTTGAATCAATGAACAAATGATTTATCTTGGTGATTTGAGCATCTGTCAGTTTAGCTCCTTGTTTTATCAGATCCATCAATGATAAAGGAACTAATTTCTTAGCAGTATTGAAGTTTAGCATCTCTCTGATGGCTGCAGGGGTGACATAAAAAACAACTGAGCCTGAAGGGTCAAGCACAACCCTCTGAGTGGGGTCATAGCAGTCAGCACATCGGTGGATTAGGTCAGGGAACTGGTTGACCTGAGGGAGCTTGAAGATGGGGAGGAAAGAGTCCCAAATGCCCAATATATCCATTCCACTATCATGCTTGAGTTTCAATTCATTTAGCAAGTGAATGTGATACTTGCTATGCATTAGCATTTCCTCTGATATTTGGTAATCTTGATCTGCTAATGGTTTCCACTCCAACTCTCTCTGAGGGGCATTCAATGGAGCAACATTCAGGGCAACAGGTGCTACTGGTGTATCCATGTTTTATAAGTGAATTTGGGTTGAATTTCGACTATTTCTGGAAGAAATACCGTCCTGCGCGGTAGGTTAGGTAATTTGCTGAATTACAGCCTGTTTCAGAGCAACAGGGGTGTAATTGGGCACAATTGGCCGGTTAGAAAGTGATGGAATTGGTTTTAAGGCGTAGCAGGCCTATTTCTCCAGGGAAAATGGTCAATTTTAATGGTTTTTTAACAATGCAGGATGAAACAGAGCGCGCAGTTGGGGAATTGACAAATACCTGGTTTAATGGCGGTATTTGAGCTTGGTTGCAGTCGAATTCTGTGTAACAGCAGCTCCGAATGGTCTTGGTAAGGTGCGGCAGCAAAGGACGTGAAAATACATGCAGGAGGCAGAGCAGAAAAACATATAAAAATGCGCAAAAATGGCAAAATTCGGCCAAATATGGACTTTTGGGCGTTGGCGCGAAAATTTGGATGACGTTAGCATGACGTCATCAGGTGGGGTCAGGGTCCAGTGACGTCAGCATGACGTCATCAGTTGACGTGGCGGCCTGTGAGTGGTCCACGGGGACTGCATAGGTGGCGTGACAGCTCGGAGCGATGGCAGGCGGGGGTGCTGATGCGGCGGTGAGGTGGCGCGACCTTGGCATGACCGGTCAGCGGAAAACCGGAAGTGGTAAGCGGTATGATATCAGACCGCTATTCATACGGAAGCGGGATTGTCAGAGGTTGGCCCGATCCAGTAATATGGCGACGCGTGCCCCCGTGTATATGTCAGCGGACGTCACTTTTCAGAAGCTAACGGCAGTACATCGAGGCCGCTCCGAAATTGATAAGGGTCATCGGATGGGAAAGCCCAGATCCGACGGCTGGCGGGAGGGAAAGTTGTCAGGGCTATACGGCAGCGGGCGGGGAATATTTTAATATATTTTTTGAAATGCGCGCCCGAGCGGAACTTTGGGTTTTTGCAGATTTGCGGGTTTTTCCAATGTTTTTTGTGGAAAGGCGCATGGCAACAAGACTTTGGATAAAGCGGAAAAATGGGTTTTTTAGTGTATTTTTCTAATAGCGCGGGTTAGGGGTAATAGTGGGTTTTTACAAGGCCTTTTGCAAGTAAAGTAAGTAAATCTTTACAGAGGGTTGTGAAGGGAAAAAGGGGTAGGGCTTAGGTTATTAGACTGACCAAAGGTCAATTTAATCCCTGTTTTTGGGCATATGGCTATAATTGCCAGGGGGAGGGAATATTTATACATTGTTTGGGGTTTCTACACCATAGTGTTTATAATAGTAGGGGAAAAGGGGAACATAGGGGATTTAGATAATAAGAAGTTAGGAGCTAATATGAGTGGAGGAGGTGGATAAGGGGGGGAAACCACTAAGTTTATATGAAATCAACTTAGTTCAGGAAGTAGATCAAAATGAAAAGAATTTTACACAAGAAATGTGGCTTTTAAAGAAACAAGAACCAACAAAAGACTTTGACTTCTTCCATGAACATATGTAGTATTGGGATGTTAGTAATGAGTATAATGGGGGGTATCAGGGAGTTAGACATGCTTCATTGTACTGTTGCAAAACTGCTGAATAAGAGGCCTGCACTCGCACCATGTTTTTCCTTTGCTTGAGCTAGTGACAAAGGAATCATGCTTCTGCAACCCCATCTACCTACCCATCTACTGCCTAGCATTTTTTGCTACTCCAAAGAGGGTGCACTTAGACTTGCAAACCCTTATGTGCCTTTTCTTTTCCTTTGGCTTTTTTCTTTTGATTTTTCTATCTAAGGCTAGCCTTATTGCTTCCAAGGCCCCAGATTAAACAGTTGGGAACCTCCATTCTCTACCTAACTACTTTATCTGCCAAGATTGAACTGTTTGGACAGATTTCTTTCTCTAATCTACAACAGAAAATTGAAACATCGCATGATCCAGATTAGGCTGTTGGACCATCCATCCAAATTTAGTTAACATCAAGCTATGTACACATATTGCATTCCCTTGGAAATATGGGATCTTTGCATCACCAAAGTAGAGCATATTTGGAACTTTCTTTGCCAATCATGAAATATGAAACCTATTGGTATAGGTATCTAACACCACCTACTCTTATGGATCAGGTTATCGTTGTTGGATCATTTTCAAAATGGGGCATTGACTTCATGACCTATAACCCTAATCTAGCTAGGGGCATGGCTATGTTATCATGGTTGTAGATTATTTTACTAATTGGGTCGAAACAATGCCTACATATAACAACAATGACAAAATAGTTGCATTATTTCCTTTTTACGATGTCATTTCTATATTTGAAATGCCACAATCCATCATTATAGACTTCGTAAACATTTATGAAATTACGTGATGTTTGAACTTACCATTGTAAAACCCTCCTCACGTATCTACCCAAGCAACCAGCCAGTTTGGGAAAACATGTGATGAGTGGCCACTACGATATGAATTTACCTCCTTAGTCACTTTAAGGAAGTGGAACTGATGGAAACACACCATACAAACATCCAACATCATCAAAAGAACCCCCAGAGAACAAGTTTGCCACTCAGACAGCCTGTCCCTAGGTCCCATTGTTGTTTTATGTCTCTTGGTCCATAGTCTCTCTCATGTTATGGGCAAGGGAGTGACCAACAACCTAAAGACACTCTCATAGGCCTGCCTGCCAACGACTGTGGACCAAAATTGTAGTGTTGTGCTAGGGACTCCGAGATTTGAGACACTTTTTCAGGCATAGACTCCAAGTCACTGCCCAAAACTGATCCATCTCTTCAAATCAGTAAAGTAACATGGAAACTGTTAGGTTCCTATACCAATAGGAGTTATAAGTTTGAATGACTAAGGTTAAGCCTTATAATATTGTACATACCTTTTCTTTCTGCAAATGTTTTCCATATTAAAAAATAAAAAAATGTAAAGAGGTTATGTCCTAAAATAAAATCAAAGGACAAAAAGAATAAGACAAGGTCAAAAAAATGAAAATATATGAACCCCAAAAAATAAAAAGAGACCATGAAAGTGTGCAAGTCTAAATGCCACTACTATTTACTTTTATGCATAATAATGATTGTGTGCAAATTTTTGTTCATGCCACAATCCATGGTAATGAAACTATTTAATCTTGGTTATTTCATACTTTCAATTTTATGTTTTTAGTTAGAGAATAAAATCTGACCAGGCAATTTAATCTTGGCATATCATTAGATAGGTAGAGAAAACAAAAGGAGCTCATTAGTTTAATCTAAGCCTTTGGATGATATACGGTTAGAGTTAGATTGATTACTTTTCAAAAGAAAAATGGATGATAAGGGTTTTCTAGTCTAAATGCACCCAAATAAAATGAAGAAAAAGTCGTAGGGTAAGTGATGGGTAAGTAGAAGAAAGGTTGCTGAAGTATAAAGTTGATTGGATCAAAACAAATGCATCATGCTTAAACACATATTTCTATATGTATGATCAACTATGGAAGCAAAAACAAATGTTTGCAAGTTAATGTGATTAACTCCCCTCATTCATTTTTCCCCTTACTTACTAATTTCCTATCTACAAGTATATTCTAGCACTTTAAATCCTTCAAGTCAAAGAGGCTCAGAGCATTTCTCTGACTTTTGGTGGGACCAGACCCTCAGCTTAATGACTTATGGACATCAAGTGTTAGAATCCCCTTCATAAAATTCATTTCCCCTCATTACCCTAATAAAACCCCTTTTCCTAATGATAAACTTCATTTGCCTAGGAAAAGTGAAAACCCCCATGTAAATTTTTATTTTCACTCAAAAAACCCACAAAAGTACTTTATCCTATGTATCAAATGTATGAAAAAAAGCACATATTTTACATTTATGCTAAGGGTGTGCTCACTCCGCTCATTTCGTATTAATTTTTAACTTTATTATATAAATCCCCATATACCTTTTCCTATGTATTAATTAAATCCCTAAATAAATATCCCAACCCTTAGATTAAAATATAAACTATACCATTTACCCCATATCCCGGAGAATAGATTAATCCCGTCATTAAACCCACCCCAACCCCCCCCCCCCCCCACGCCCACCCCCCCCCCCCCTCGCCCCACCCCGCTCGATTCAACCCACGATTAAATTCTAATTAATCCCAAACCACCCAAGTTTAAAGCCCTGTGCACCCCGAAACCTGTAATCGTATCACCCGCGCACCCCCGTCACCCGACTATTGTCTGATCACCATCTCCCTCATCTAATGGTCCACAACCATATCGGCTACACCCGACAATCGACCTTTACCTACCCGATAAATCGGTTTTCCCCAGCCCCCAAATGTTATGTGTCAAGCGTGGACATAGATTGAGTGACCCATCCTCAATACTGCCTCCTCCAAAAAAGTGGTGTGATGGCCTAGGAAACCGCCTCCCCATTCAACTTGATAAACCACCCACTATTCAGTCATAAATTACCCGCAAAAAAATCCCATTTTCGTATTTTTTGATCATTTTCTTTGTAAACCTCTACAAACAAATGCGACACCTGCCAACCTAAAAACTACCAATTAACCCTATTTCAGTCCTCAAAGAAGCTGTGGAGACCACCTTCAAAGCTCTTAGAGCCCTTTCAACCTTCTCCCGTCATCTAGAACACCCATTTGAAGACAATTCACCTAAATTCCAAGTATTTGTGAAAAAAATTACCCGCCACCCTTCGAATTTGAAAACATTCTATATTTAAAGGTATTTTAGTTAAGTAAAATTAACTAAAATTACTTTAAATTCAAATCACATACCAAAGCCATTCTCAAAGTTTCCGGATTGCCTTCCAACCCTCTGATACAACCCTAGCCTTCCAAATTCAAGTTCGCAAGAACCGAATTATGGTTGCCACTTTCTACATGGACGTTCCACCTATTACAACTCCCCATCTAGACCTAGACCACCTTCCCCTTACAGATAGGGATTTTCAAATCAGAGATACCAGTGCATATGAGGCCCTGCTCAAACTTCATTGTTTGATTAGGGACAAATATGTGAACCATTTTGTTTACACTGGTCTTTGGGAATCTAATTTTCCCAAATACCAATTTTCCCAAGTACATGTTTTTCCTAAAATTGTCCATATGTTCCATGCTCGTTACATCCCCAGTGAAAGAGCAATAATGTCCCCTGACTATAAAATCCTGTTTACCATCACAACTAAATCAATCAATGAGATGTTACAGCTCCAACCAAGCCCAAACCTAAGCCCACTCTCAATTGGAGATTTTCTAGACGAGTATACCAAGTTGAGTACAACAAAACTGGCTCAATTATTTCAAACTTTCATTGTTGAAGACAAACACATTCCCAAGGATGCCCCTCCATATGTTTCTTCCATTTTCTCTGAAAGGGGAAAGCACATTGTGACTATGATATCATGTATTTTGGGCTGCACCACTAATGAATTTTTTGATGAGCTTGTCCTGGCCTTCATGTCCATTTTTACACCAGGAAAGAATCCTGCTATTATATACAATTATGCCCAGTTCATAGCTGAGAGGATGCATGAACAGTTTACTAGAATGCACAACGAGAGAATATTCAAATACTCATCTATATTGTACCACATGTTTCTATATTACCAGTCAAACAAATTTCCCTTTACCCTCCAGAAGCTTGACACTAGAGGCCAGCCCAGGTCTGTCATATGTTGGACACCACTTTTCCACAAGTTTCAATCACCATACACTTATACATACTTCATTGATTAGTTATTCCTTCTAGTCATGACCATGCTGACAGGAAGTCCTCCACCTAGAATAAGCCAAGATATCAATAGGGTCCTCCAATTGTCTAAGAAAAGTAAAGTGGGAGATTGGTGCCTTTACCAAAACCACGTAGAAATAAGACTATATGGGTGCTAGCTTGCCCCATACAAACTCCCCAAATATCTCCCCATGAGGTTATTTTCTCTAGACTGCTATAGGCCAATAATGAATTCTGATGAAGTCAATTTTGTACCAGTCAAGAAAAGAACATAGTGCAGATTCAAAAACTAGTTACATCGTTTCATTTGCAACTCTAGAGAAGCAGGGCAAGAGGCAGACCTAATTCTGCAACAGATGAAGTTTCAAAATAGTTTTATGTGGAGATATGACCCTCAAGGATTTTTGACTAGACTTAAACAAAAGCTTAGATTAGGGCCTTTCATTCATCATCCCATACCAGAGATTGAAAGATATGCAAATCAATCTGAGTGGTTGGAGAACACTCTTGTAGACAGGGATGACACAAAGGTAAATTTTGAGAATGCCTTGATTGATTTGGAAAGACAGCTTGATGAAAGCTCATTTATGCAGGTACCTGAACAACAAGAGATGACCATGAGAACCACTCCTATTATGCATACTCCTTAGAATGAGGAAAGGAATCCCAAGAGGAACAGAGAGGGAGCCTCCATTTCAGCCATGGACACCTGCAATGTGCAATATGAAGGTAGCCAAAGCAAAAGGCCAAGTCTCAATCCTATTTCAAAATAGGAAGACACAGAAGGCTCAACAGAGGTAACTAATATTGATTTTGACATGAGCAGGCGCACAGCGCCATCTGGAGAGGCTCAACAGAGGTAACTAATAATGAGTATGACATGAGTAGGCACACAGCTCCATATAGAGAAAATCAAGATCCATCGACATCACAGACTCAAAAGTTGGAAAGGTGTGTCACACGGAATCTGTCAAGGGTGCGGACACGACTGACCTTCCTAGAAGTCTAAGACATTCTAATGACAAACAAGACAAAATGGAGTGATCTTTCTCTAAATACACCTTTTACAACATGAAAACTACAAGTGTTTAGGCTTACCTTATTCCAAAACGCTGTTGTTGAAGTCCGTTCTTGACGATCCGGATGAGCTCCTCCTTCAAGTCAATTCCTGCAACCACAAACAATCAAACAATTACCAAGCACTTGCATTTCATATAATAAAACATATATTCAACATGCAGACCAAGGAACACATGAAATAACTCATTAACACAAGCTATTGAGAAAAATAAACCAGTTTGTATTAATAACGAAACAAAGAAACTCTTACAACCTGGCCTTGGTGTTGTGCAAGTTCCTCCCAGGGTCCATCAAGGGTTTTCCTCTACTTTGACAAAGCTCACCCTCTCCCAAGTAGAATCAAGTGAAGACAATCTCTCCTCACAAAGGCTCTAATGGAAGACCTAAATCCTGCAGCATTTACCCAAAGAAAATGTATAGCTCCAACCTCTTCTCCTTCTGGCTCAATGCCTTCATTTATAGTGCTGTAAAGAGGTTATTCAGGTCCACTATCAATGGGATCATCCCCCTCTATGGGTGGGATAGCTCCCTTATTGATGGGATAAGTTCCCCCTTAATAGAGATACATGAACCAACTGGAGGCGCATCCATTTCATCAAACCGACCTCTAGAATGTTCTAGAAGTAACCACAAGTAACTTTTTCAAGATAAAACTCGCGCATTTTGCCTTTTACAGAGGGACGCACCTGTCCCTTAACATACAGAGCGTCCATGGACGCAGATTTTGTGAACATGGTCAGCGTCCCCGCAGGTAAGGCTAGAGAGAACCTGCGACCCCAGAGATAAACATGATTTTTACAAGACTTTCTCTCTTCTTTGAGTTTGAGATGGATAACAGAGGCATGAGACTTGCCTAAGAGGGTAGCATGACTGTTGATTTGAGCCATACTAACTGTAAGTAGTCAAGGTGACATTTTTTAGTGTAACAGATTGCCCCCTAAAGTGCGAAGCCTGGAATAGAATAGGGTTTTGTAATTCTAGGAAGGGTGAAGCGCTTTATCATTTCAAGGATTGCCTTGTGGATGGCCTGGTTGGAACCTGCAATTTTCAACACAAAATACATGGATAAGATTATATCATCACTGAGGTAGGCATTCCCATACTCAGATTCAAAACTTTAACTAATGGACTAACTATTCTGATACAGGAATGATCTTGCAGTACATCATTTTTATAGACTTTTGTAGACACAGTATGGACGCAGCCATCTGTTTATGATAAGTCTACATAGATAATGAATACAAAACTCCTCGCAGCCTGGATGGTAGAAACTAGATCCAGGGTCTTCACTTCTACTTCCCGAATTGGTACGATTCTAGCCATGTGATTAAATGATTCGATGTCGAACATGGTAGAAACCACTTGATTACCAGTCAATGATGTAAACTGTTAACAAGCGTGAGAGAAACCACCAGTAATGTCAATGGTTCTCAAAGTACCAAGCACAACCCGTGAAATGTGAATAGATGTTTTGATGTCGAACACTTCACGGAATCCTCTGATCGAAAGTCAATGATGTAAACTGACGTCAAAGGCGAGAAACCTGCCATTGATGCATGCAGACTTCAAGGTACTGTCGATTCCTAAGTCATCTTTCTAGATAATGTGTCGATGTCGATAGAAAGCGACCCGTTGCAGGCAAGCCCGCAACACGAAATCATTGTTCAAGTTGAAGAAATGTTGCTGTAAGGACTGACTCAGGGATGGTCAATGGATGACAAGTATTTTGCAGATGAAAGTTTTGCTTGCAGACCTCTTGAACACATAACGACACAACAGATGGTTTGGTGACGAATAACTCAAAGTTGATCCCTGAACCCGGTTAAAGATTTTCAAAGTGATTTAGTCAACTGTGAGGTAAAAGATTTCCCAACCCAGGTGAATGAAAAGTGTCGTGTTCAAGAGCGGTAATAAAGTTTCTTCTGAGGCAAAAGGTGACAAATAGGTTCATTCTTCTCTTTTTTCCCCCACCATTTCTGGCAAGTACCTCTTTATTTTTAACAAGCTTGAGGAGGATAACATATGCTTGATTATAAGCTCATCCTTCGGACGAGTCCAACCTAGTTTAAATGCGAACCCTAGGAAGGAGTGGTTCGTTCCTGTTTGTAATTGAACAGGTCCTTTACTGTAAAAGTTTAACGAGCCCAGTATAGGAGAAACTCGGCGTTTTTCAATTTTAGAGAGTCTGAAAAACTTAAGGAAACTCCACGTTGAACTTTTTCGTATATTTGTGTCCCTCAAGCCCGAAAAAGTATAAAATAATACCTGGGGGAACCGCTTGATCTTGCGACCAAGGAGTACTTTCATAATAGTATCGTTGACCTGAAAAGTAAAAAGCGATCAAAGACACGTCGTTTTATTTCCTTATCGAGTTTGAAACGACAAAAACCCGGCAATCTTTTCCTGATTTTGCGGTCAGAAAAGAGCTAAAAGGGGACCGTCTTTTAATTCCGTTTTAACGAGTGAAAAAGAAACACTCGGCGATCTTTTCATGTTTTAGGAGTCAGAAAAGGGCTTAAAAGATGACTCTGAAATTTTGTTTGTGAAAAATTACAATTTCCCTGAAATCCCTTCGTCCTGCACAAAAGCGACACATTACTCATACCTGTTTAAAATAGGCAAAAATACATTTGAAAACATCTTTTCATGGTAAAAAATGAACTAATTCATCCAAAAAACCTATAAAAAGACCTTTTACCATGTCATTTTTACCGTTTCACTGTTGAGGTTGAAAAAGGAGCTTTTGACAAGAAACTTCCCGTGGTTGCTGCGGAAAATCTGACCGTCGGAATCGAACGCCGCTTCACCGAGGTATTTTACACATCCCACTCTTCATTTTTATCCGTTTAGTTTTTTGTTTTTGGTCTCTGTTTCATTTTTTGGGGGGGTTTTGGGTTCAAAATGCGCCCCTCGGCGGACGCAGGTGCCCTTCGGGTGACCGCGTCCCCCGACTTTTTCTCACACGGGAAAAAGGTCTGGGGACGCAGTCCGCCTTCAGGCGAGCTGCGTCCGGACGCCCTGTGCTAAAAAGCCGGGGTGCGTCTTCCGCAAAGGGCGCATTTCAAAACCCTAACTCTCTCAAAAAACCACCAAATTTTCTCAAATTAATTTCTAATTGACTCTTTTGATGTGCAGGGCCCAAAACATGTTAGACTGGAGAGAGAGAGAGCACGTAGAAGACGATGAAGCTGCGATTAACCACCAACCCTCTCTGGATGCCTTAAGAACATGTGGATTGTACAAATATTGGACCATACCGGGCATGAGGGGCCAGGTAAGATTTTTGGAATGGCTGGTTGAGCGATGGAACGTTCAAGATCAATGCTTTTACATTGGAGGGCACCAGCTCGAGATAGAGCCCTCGGATGTATACTTTCTCACTGGCTTGCCAAACAGAGGTGAGCAACTCAACCTTGCGGGGACCAGGCCGGGTGGCCAATCCCTTGATGATCTCCGCGAGGAGTGGTGCAGACCAGGGACTCGCCATAAAAAAGGCGTGGAGATAAAGCACATCGCTCTGGCGGAACTTAGAGTTATTGCATTTACGGTCACTAGGATTTGTGGCGCGGCCGCCTTGCACATTGCTTCCGGATCCCAAATGCGGATGGCAGTTGACTGTTACCAAGGCACCATCTTCAACTGGTGCGAAGCTGTGTCGGCTCATATGAAGAGCCAACTAACCAAGGCAAAGAACGGACGACTAAAGACTTTTGGATATGGGCCTCTAGTCGTGAGCTTTGCCTTGGAGAGAGTTCCTATGCTGATCCCTCAGCAACTCACTGTTGATGACTTGGGTCCTCGGGAGCCAAAGCTTGTTCGATGGGTTGCGGTGATGGCCCGGCATCCTGACGAGGGTGCTGCAGTGGTTCGATTCTCAGACAGTTACTTCGACTGGCTAGAGGGCCAGCTTTTTGTGATACAAGACTTTCCATATGCCGGAATGGATTTCAGAGGTGATCCGGACATGGTTCTTCCACAGGGAGAACAATGGGATGACAGAGGTACTTTCATTTTCACAAGTTTTCTAATTATGTATTTTTTATTTTTCATATATATCGTCTCAAAGTAACAGTAAAATTTTAAAAATGCAGATGTTGGACCACAGCGTCCAGCCAATCTCCGGCCTTACGACAGACGACATCCAGCTGCACCGGCACCGGCCTTACAGGATGCGACAGCAGAAGTACTAGCCGATTTGGAGCATGATCTAGAGCGTCTCACGGCAGATATACCTGAGACTACTATGGATGACATTCCAATGAGGCTTCAGCGCTTCGTGGTCGCAGTCCCTGGACCGTTTAGGAGATTTCTGCGCAAGATAGCCCGCGCAGTGGTGTCGTACAGAGAGCACCACCAGTGATTGACTAGTCACTTTTGTAGTCACATGTGACATTTTTGACTTTTTGCACTATCATTTTGCCGATCATAAGGTGTGTTAAACCTATGATCGAAGACGATGTATATATTTTTGGACACACTTCTATCTATATCTATATATCACTATTATCGGCTTATCTTGTTTAACATGTATGATGAAATGTCTTTAAATTTACTTGCATGATTATTATAAATGTCTGTCCAACACTTGAGAAGCAATTGCATCTGCTAATGTATTCAAAGACCTTGGAATATGTTGATATTCAATGTAATCAAATTCACGTTCCAAGAGACGCACTCTCAAAAACAACCTTAATAACACAGGATTTCTAATGGCATAAACTCTATTAAGCTGTAATACAACAAGTTCAGAATCTAACCTCACTATCAAACGTCGAATTCCAAATGAAATAGATTCGGATAATAATTCAACCACTGCACTGTATTCTGCAATGTTATTCGTTGTTTGACCGAGGCTTACCCCATGCATAGAAACTAACTCGTCAGAGGGCGAATAGATAACCCAAGCTGCGGAAGAGATATTCCGTGTACTACGACAAGCACCATCAGCAAATCCAATGTATGTTTGGAGAGGCGTCGACATCTACAATATCAAGAGTAAAACCAAGATGAGCCAAAATAATGACGAAAAACCACACTTGCTAAGCTAAGCACACTGACTAAACTAACACACTTGCTAGCTAGAAAGGAAATCTAACCTATCTAAAAATTTCTCCATCCATCATTTTAAGCATAATACCTCTTTAGGTAAAGTCCATTTCTGGGTTTGCCCAAAGAGTCCCCATCAAAATCAACTAACTCATAAGCCCCTTTTGCTAGCTTTCGCTTTACAATGTAGGGCCCATGCCACATGGGAACGAATTTTCCAGCACCTAGCTTATCGTTAGCTTGATCATATAATAGTACTAGGTCTCCTTCCGAAAAACTTCGAGGGGTTACATTTTTATCGTACTGAGCTTTCATTCGTTTCGCGTGAGTCTCGATAGCTAAAGTAGCGTCACGTCGAGTCTCATCTAATTTAGCTAAGTATAACAACCGTTTCTCCTCTTCGGAAGTAGCTGGAAGTAATTCGACAGCCATTTGAAGTGATGGGATTTCGCACTCAATAGGTAACACAGCTTCTAAGCCATAAACTAGCTGAAAAGGGGTGAAACCTGTTGAATTTTTCACTGAAGTTCGATATGCCCATAGCGCCGAAAATAACATGTTATGCCAATTCGTTCGATGGATACCAATGATCCGTCGAATCATGACGACTAGAACTTTGTTGATTGACTCAACCAAACCGTTGGCTTGCGGATAATAAGGTGTAGAGCTATCGTGGCGCAAACCAAGCTGGCTTGTAAGTTCAGTCATCATGACATTTCGAAAATGGCTTCCATGGTCCGTAATGATTGCTTGTGGGACACCAAACCTAGTTATGATATGATTGAATACGAAAAGTGCAGCTGTCTTGCCGCTTGCGTCGAATGTAGGCATCGCCTCGGCCCACTTAGTAAAATAATCAACCGCAAGGATGATATACGCATGCCCCCCGGCCGAGTGAGGGTTACAAGTAATAAAGTCAATGCCCCATTTGGCGAATGGACCAGCGGCAATTATAGGGTGGAGAGGAGCAGGTGGAGCGCGCATCTTGCGATCAAACACTTGACAGTTGTGGCATTTTCTGACGGCAAGGATACAATCTTTAAACATAGACGGCCAGAAATAGCCAGCGCGCAACACCTTCTGAGCTGTGGCATACCCAGACATATGACCGCCACATGCTCCAGAGTGACAATCATTCAAAACTCTCTCAGCCTCATCGTGAGTTAAACAACGTCGAAAAACTAAGTCTGCCCCCAGGCGATAAAGTGTATCTCCAATAATTCTGTATTGCTGGGATTGAAACCGAATTTTTCGACGGTTTTCCTTGGAAGCTTCAGGCCGAAAGGTTTGGGTTTGGAGATAGATGATTATATCCCCATACCACGGATCTACAGTGCTAATAAGAAACAAAGATTCGTCCGCAATGGACTCCTCTGCCACAGTCTCTGTGTCAGCACTCGGGAAATCACACATCAATTCCGCGAAGACTAAAGATTTCTTAGACTTGGACTTCTCAAACTCCAAGTCGAACTCTTGCAGGATGACGATCCATTTAGAGTACTTGCCCCCTAGCAGTTGTTTTGTCAAGATATAAATCATAGGGTTGCAATCCGAAATAACAGTAGTTTTGCGGAGAAGAATGTAGTGACGAAAACGCTGGACAGCTTGAACGGCTGCCAGGGCCAATTTCTCCACATGCGAATATTTTAACTCAGTTGGATTTAAGGTTCTGCTAAGGTAATATATCACATGCTCTGCCTTGAATTCATCTTCTTGAACTAACACCATTCCAATGGTGGAATGCGAAGCTGCGAGGTATAAGAAGTAGTCCTGGTTGTAGTTGGGAGGATGCAATAACGGTGCATGGGTCAACGCGTGTTTCAGTGCATCAAAAGATTGTTGAGCAATCTCGTCCCAAAAGAATTGTACGTTCTGTTTCAACAACCGTGTAAAACCTTTAGTGACCTCGGCGTAGTTAGGGATGAATCGGCGTAAAAAGTTTGCTTTCCCTTGCAAACTTTGGAGTTGGCGCAAACTCGAAGGAGGAGGCAATTGGATGATAGCCTCGACTTTCGAGGGATCGACGCGAATGCCGGTTTTGGAAACAACAAATCCCAGCAATCGACCTGTTTCTATACAGAAAACACACTTGTGGGGATTGCACAATGTGCTTGATGTCATGAAATGCATAAGACATGGCCCGTTGAAAAGTAGCACCGGCATTCTTAAGGCCAAAAGGTAATTTGCAATAAGCAAATGTCCCCCATGGACAAATGAATGCCGTTTTTGGTTGATCGGCAGGTAGAATATTGATTTGATTATACCCGAGAAACCATCCATGAAGGAAAACATCTCACTTCCGGCACAATCATCAATAATTTGATCGATATAAGGCGTAGGATAGTTGTCTTTTGGACAAGCTCGATTGATATCCCTATAATCGATACAGATTCTTATTGTTCCTTGTTTTTTATTGACGGGAACAATATTCGATACCCAATCCGTTAACGGGATCGGATAAATGAAACCTGCTTTCAACAGCTTTTCGACTTCGGCTTTGATTGCAGCTGCTTTTCGAGGGTGAATCTGACGCAACCGTTGCCGAATGGGTTTAGCATCCGGGTAGGTTTTGATTTCATGAACAACAATGGCAGGATCGATTCCTGGCATTTCTTCGTAGGACCAGGCAAACACGTCGCGGAATTCTTGGAATAGGGCCTTGTAAGTTTCAATTTCTTCGTCAGTACATGCGGCACCTATATGAATGTTCTCCTTGATTCCGGGCTTCACTGAAATATCAATGGGAATAGTACGAGAAATATTCCCTAAATTCAGCTCTGAATCAGAATGTTTCGTTGGATCCTGAGCGTCTTTGACATATTCAGCGGTAAAGATAGATGAAAAATCATTTTCAAAGGCATCATCCTTAGGTAAAAACGAAGATCTGTGATGGAGATCTTCCCATGGTAGATCATCTACACTTAGGATTTCGCGAAGTTGTTCGTCAGATGACACTTCTTCGGGAAACGTTATCCGTTCTAAGGGTGAGGTGAAAAGTGACTCTTCACTGACCACATTCATTTGGTCGGTTGAATGAAAGTCGGTAAAAGACATAAGAGCTTCATAAGCAATCTCATACGGACTCAACGGCATAACATCACCGAGTGAGTCTAGCTCAGAGTCAGAGGGAACATACCAAGGATCATCATAAATAATGTTTTCTGACGTGATCATATGAATTGTTGCGAACGAAGGGTCTGCATTGAGTGGAGGGAGAGGAAAAGTTCCCAGTAAACCGGAATCCTTAACTAAACCTACACCAATGTCCCTATAAGGGATTGTCGTTTTACCAACATGCTGGATAGTTTCTAAAGAGGTTGGGTCGGATGAAAAGTATGTCAGCTGATCAATAGTCACGATCTTACCGTTATGTGGAAACTTAATGACTCTGAAGACCGATGAAACGACCGCTGTCATAGCATATGACCAACTTCGACCCAAAAGAAGGTTGTAGTCTAGAGGGGCATCAACCACTTCCACATCCAGACTAACGGTTTTACCTTCGACCCCTATAGGCAATTCTTGTAGAATACCAAACGGACGGAACCCACGGCCATCAAAGGCCTTAAGGATGGTGGGGGATTGGTTCAACGAAGGAGAACCAAGCGATCTCCAACATTGAATCGACATAATACACGTAGAAGCTCCCTCATCAATCACAGTCCGATGAATAGGCCTGTTTTTGACTATCACTGGAATTTGGAAAGCCATTTGATGGGGGAGACGCGGTGTACTACTTTCTAGATCAAAGATCATTAGGTTCGGGTCCTGAACATCGACAGCTCCAATAGCCGACAAAAGCAATTTTCGTTGCGCTGGACATGATTGCAGCACTTCGAGTGCCGACATTGCTGAAGGTGAAACAGCTAAGTCTTCAACAATGTTGTAATTCTGGGCTGCTCTCGCATGTGGATTGAAAGCAGACCTTCGAAGTACACCCTTGGCGGGCGGCTTAATCACTAAGTCTGGGTTAGGTTTTTCGATCTGTAGTGGATCGGAACCAGGAGCTGAGGTTGATGGGTTAGAGTTAGAAGATTCTGCTTCTTTACCATCAACAGGAGCCTTACTACCATAATCTTGCGATCGAGTCGCAATCCTGACATGAGACATCATCAAAATGGGTTCTTCACTGGCATTCGAAGAAGAACCTATCATCTTATTTTCCTGCTCGGGGAATGGATTCTTTAACACAGCAGGAGTCGGAGAACCTTTAACTATTTTCACTACCTCGGCCCGATGAGGGCAGTCTCTCGTAAAATGATCTTCTTCACAAATGAGACAAGGATAACGAGGTTTGCGCTTTTCGTCATTAGTTTCCGACTTTTCCGTTTTCTCCTTTGGAGCCTTGTCTGCTTTAGCCTTCTTCTTTCCTTTCTTCTTTCCACCGTTTTTGGATTTGGCCGTAGATGACTCTACAGCGTGAATGTCGGCGGTAAGTTCAGGAGGAGAAGACTCTCCTGTCGGAGAATCAGGCAAAGTGATAATTGGAGTATTGGAGGTCTTGGAAGACTTCTTCTTACTCTTCGTAGTCACGATACCGATCATACCATCAGCGGCATGAGATCCCGAAGGAGCAGCAGCGATTTGGTTTGACTTTGGAAGATCCGGAATTTTCTCGTGTAACGTACCCGACTGAGTGTAAACTAAGTCAAGGTATTGTGCCTGAGCAATGACTTGCTCCTCAGTAACTACGCCGGCCTTAGCTACATCTTCAGTAATTCTTGGTAATAATGATTTTACAAACCATTCAGCTAAAATTTGGTCCGGGATAAAAACTTTCACTAATCTCCTTCGACGTCTCCACTCATGGATGTGATCAGAAATGTACGTGGATGTCGATTGTTTTAGCGAAGTTAATAATTCGTACCATTATCGTATCTGACTGGTAACTGAAAATGAGTTAAGAATGAAGTAGCTAACTGGCTAAAGTTGTAAAAAGAAGCCCGTGGCAACTCAATGTACCACTTGGCTGCGAGACCAATGAGTGTACGCTGGAAAAGACGTAAGCGGATAGAATCATCTGAGATGGAATTTGATGCACACCAGAGGTGGTAAGTCATCACGTGATTAGACGGATCCTCTCCAGACTTACCTTCGAACTTGGGTATATCGCTGGGCAACTTATTTGGCATTGGCGGCCAGAACGGAAGATATTGAATTGGATCGTTCGTTAGGCGCGTCAAGTCGGGTAAATCTAAAGTCGCAATAAATGGTAACTGCCGGTTAGGATCTCTGAAACTCTGAGTCACAATACCAGCCCCAGGAGGAGGATATCCAGGATAACTAGGAACAGGATTCGCATTGGGGATATTATATCCTCCTGGAAAACCAGGATTAACCGGACCGTACTGGGGTTGTTGAGGTGGTTGATAATTGTACCCAGGATACGGTTGATACTGGTAAACCGGTTGTTGGGCAGCTTGCCCAGGTTGATACTGTCCCTGGTACGGAGGTTGAACAAATTGAGGTTGAGTAGTAACAACCGTACTTGTACCAGGTTGACCTGCAGGCATCTGGACTGTGGTTTGAACCGTGGGTCCAGACAACGGTACAGATGTCTGAGGAGCGGTTACAGGGACAGTAGAAACCGGAGCTGCCGATACTCCAGATGTAAGCATGGTAGATGAAGCGGTAGTTGCTGCAGCCGTGTGAGGTGGAGTACTCGGTGCAATTGGCGGCTGAGTAACTACAGAAGTTACAGGGGTCTGAACACTTGACTGGACAGGTTGCGGTTGCTGGGGTGGACCAGGAACTGCAGGTTGTCCTGCTTGAGGTACCGACTGTATACTTGGTTGCGACATCTGTTGACCCTGTGACGGATCCCATGTTAACATTCCAGGGTATTGACTCGTAACAGGTTGAGGATACTGAGATCCATAGCCGTATTGAGGATAGGGTTGATAACTGTAAGGTGTAGTCCCATATGATTGCCCTTGAGGTGGTTGATAACCTTGACCAGGGTATTGACCCGTAGGTTGATAACCTTGAGGTAAATACGAATACTGGGGTTGACCTTGACCTTGAGGTTGGTATCCTTGAGGTTGATACCCTTGGGGTTGATACCCTTGGGGTTGCCATCCTTGAGGTTGCCATCCTTGAGGTTGATACTGATACTGAGGTTGACTTTGGGGTACGTATTGAGGCTGGGGTTGATACCCTTGGGGTTGATACCCTTGAGGTTGCCCCCCAGTCACAAATGAAGTACCTTGAGGTTGCCCCCCAGGCATTAACGAAGGTTGCCCCCCAGGCGGTAATTGGCCACCTTGAGGTTGGTTAATGGGAGTTGAACCTGACATCATATAAACTTCACCTATACTCAATGGTACATTACCACTGTTTCCAACTAATAACCCATGATCAACAGGTTGAGGAGATGCTCCCGCAAAGGTACCAGAAAGTGACTGATACCCAGTAGGAACAGAAGGACCGCCATGTAAAAATGATTCAGGACTTTGTGAAAACACAGACGACTGACCAGACATATTTACAGGAGAATGAATTCCTCTAGGTGGAACCGGAGTACGAGGTGTAGAAAAACCTACTGAGTTGTCTAAAAAATTGGTTAATGCAAGGTACCAAGACTCACTTCTAGGAGGACTGTAAAAGATGGATTCACGCTCCCTTAGATCAAGGGTAATTAGATCTTCAGAATCAGAAACGCCTATTTCTTCCTCTGGAACAAGTTCTTCTATAGCAATTAATCCAACAGGAAGATTTTCGGTGATAATTCTTTCTATTCTTGGTGAATCAGGAACACTAGGAGTTGGAGTAACAGGTTCTGAAATTTCAGGTTCTTCGCCTGTTTCACTGGCAGATGAAAAACTACCAGCAAGCTCGGAAACTGTAACAGCTTCGGGATTGTAACCTGTTTCTAATCTTTGGTAATCTGGATGGACTACCAAAGAAGATTCTCCTTCTTCAGGTGAACCTACTCTACTGCCACTAGGAGGAGTTACAAGGACCTTTAAACCCTCTAAATAACTGGGGTCGTCTCGAGGAGGTGAACCCCTAAGTTCACGGGATCTTCTCAACAATTCGGCCACAGAAACAACTTCAGGAGACTGGCCCGCAATGCGACGGGACCTTCTCGGTAATTCCGCCACAATTAAAGATTTTAACTACAACACACGAAATCAAAGTAAAAAATTTCAAATCAAACCACCTAAAGTCTTCTAAAGAACCAATCAAATTTGAAGCACACGCCTAAATAATCTAGAGCGTCAAACCACACACAAACAGTAGTCTTCCGGACCAAAAGCGCTAGTTGGTGATTAGGCCCAACCTCGCAGGATTCAGTACAGAAATAGTGGGTGGAACAGTTACCCCGGCAACCTGCTTAATGAATAGACTGGACCAAGTTCCTCCACTTTAACCGTCTCGAAGTGAAGCGAACCCCCCAGAAAATCCAAGTGAGTATAACCGACGTCTGCTCCAGGTACAGTGGGACCTTCCCTCCACCGTCACCTTGGGTAGAATCCTAGATATTATGGCCACTAAGGTTACCAATCACAACAATTACACCTGGGGGAACAGTCTAAACTCCGACAGCACGCAAGGGCAGAGTAGCAAGCTCCAATCCCCTTACCGGCTCCTTGACAACAATCCAAGGTTTACCGATAAGTGACCCCTGGCTCCTCGACAATGGTTAATCCGAGGTTTACCGTTTGTAATACGTACTGCCTGGCGTCGTTCCCAACGAGGGAGGAATGATCCCCTCACTGGTTCGGACACGAGCTCGTGTTTCTCCTTTAAGAGGAGCTTTCCCAGAATGTAACTGAAACAATTGGATTTGTTCTACTCAAGATAGACTATCTGTTTGGTTTTGTAGTCTTGGAGAGTTAAGTACTCACCTACTCCAAGACCCTAGCCTAAGCTATGTTGGTGCTTCAGAGCCCTAGAAAAATAAAGATTACTAGATTGATTTTAATTTAAGCGTTACTTTTAAGGTTGTTTCTTAAGTCAAAAGGTGATGGAAGTGAAACTAGTGGTGTGTTGACTCGACTCGAAACCACTACAAAATGCACCTAAAATGATTTATCCACTACTTTACTTTTTCGATGAATTGCTTAACTAAAAAGTTGAGAGAATGCAATCTTTATAAAAGCAACTTCTTAATTGAAGACAATCAAAGAAACAATTCGTTTTTCTTTTCCAAGCATAAAAACATAACTTCTCTTTACATGCACGAAAAAAACTCTTTTCTTCTTTTGAAAACAAAAAGCTACTTGAAACAAGACTTTTTAAGAAGATGTTTTTGTATTTTTCTTTTAATAAAGCAAATAAATCTAATATAACCAAAAATCAATCTTAAAAACTCTTAAAATCTATGAAAATGCACTCATAAGCAAACTAAAGGCAAATTTACTCTAAGCAATCTTAACGAGGCCAAAACTAACAATGATTATTTCTAAGGTGTTTTACTTGATCACAATCAAATCAAGGACTAGCTTATTGCAGAACCAAAAACTAGTCAAAACAAAATTCTAATCTTTTTGTCCTTTTTGAAAATGGAAATCAATACTTTAAAAACAAGCAATTCGAAATTTGACCCAAAACAACTCAAATGACAAGTTGCTCAAACAAGGAGACTTTACGGCAGGCTCAACTTCTAAGAAGGTTGACTAACCAGAGATATCTAAGGCTGGACAACTTTCTAAGCTCAAAGTCACTACAAAGCCTTTCCAAAAATCAAACCCTAGGTCTAAACTTCGTTGAAAACCACTAAAACACTCAAAGCTCACAAAACGAGTTCAGGTGAGAATTCTTGACAGGGTACTAAAGGATCTGGGCAGAAAACACTAAGAAAAAACAAAATCTAAAAGTAATTTAAGGCAAAAATGGAATTTTCTTAACTTTTACAGGAAGACGCAGGCCAGCCGTTGTCACAGGTGCGGCCCCGCACTGTGCAGTCGACAACAGCGCGTCCAAGGACGCACTGTGCAGCACACAGAGACTGCGTCTTTCTGGAAAAAGGAAGAAAAACTAAAGCCAACTAAAGCTACAGCTAAGCCACCCAAATACTAATTCTCACAGTCAAAAACCAGAAAATAAAAATGATTTTCTCAAAGCAAAGTTCATATAAAGGAAAAGACTCTCTCATTAATGGATTCCCCAGCGGAGTCGCCAATTTGTCACACGGAATCTGTCAAGGGTGCGGACACGACTGACCTTCCTAGAAGTCTAAGACATTCTAATGACAAACAAGACAAAATGGAGTGATCTTTCTCTAAATACACCTTTTACAACATGAAAACTACAAGTGTTTAGGCTTACCTTATTCCAAAACGCTGTTGTTGAAGTCCGTTCTTGACGATCCGGATGAGCTCCTCCTTCAAGTCAATTCCTGCAACCACAAACAATCAAACAATTACCAAGCACTTGCATTTCATATAATAAAACATATATTCAACATGCAGACCAAGGAACACATGAAATAACTCATTAACACAAGCTATTGAGAAAAATAAACCAGTTTGTATTAATAACGAAACAAAGAAACTCTTACAACCTGGCCTTGGTGTTGTGCAAGTTCCTCCCAGGGTCCATCAAGGGTTTTCCTCTACTTTGACAAAGCTCACCCTCTCCCAAGTAGAATCAAGTGAAGACAATCTCTCCTCACAAAGGCTCTAATGGAAGACCTAAATCCTGCAGCATTTACCCAAAGAAAATGTATAGCTCCAACCTCTTCTCCTTCTGGCTCAATGCCTTCATTTATAGTGCTGTAAAGAGGTTATTCAGGTCCACTATCAATGGGATCATCCCCCTCTATGGGTGGGATAGCTCCCTTATTGATGGGATAAGTTCCCCCTTAATAGAGATACATGAACCAACTGGAGGCGCATCCATTTCATCAAACCGACCTCTAGAATGTTCTAGAAGTAACCACAAGTAACTTTTTCAAGATAAAACTCGCGCATTTTGCCTTTTACAGAGGGACGCACCTGTCCCTTAACATACAGAGCGTCTATGGACGCAGATTTTGTGAACATGGTCAGCGTCCCCGCAGGTAAGGCTAGAGAGAACCTGCGACCCCAGAGATAAACATGATTTTTACAAGACTTTCTCTCTTCTTTGAGTTTGAGATGGATAACAGAGGCATGAGACTTGCCTAAGAGGGTAGCATGACTTGTTGATTTGAGCCATACTAACTGTAAGTAGTCAAGGTGACATTTTTTAGTGTAACAAGGTGGCTCAGTGTAGAAGTCTCCTCGTTCAGTAGGCTTAATGATAAAGACAAAGATGTTAAAGAAAAGTATAAAGAAATCAAGATGAGAAATGAAAAACTGAAGGCCCAATCTTATGCACAGTATTTAAAGATTACACCCACCAATCAAACCAAGTTGATGTCAGATTTTGGCATCAAGGAGGGAAAGATTCAAATGTCCTTTGTAAAACCAATTGTGAAACCACTAAGGACATCAATAGATTATGAAAAGATTGATTTTGAGGTATTGGCGAGGGATATCCATCCCATAGACCAAATTGAATTCCACAAACAGGCAAGAGAAATGATTTACTCCACCCTAACTGGAAAAGCCTTAGCTGCCCATCAACAACAAAATTATTTGACCAATATCTCAGCTCAATATCAGTTAGAGAAGGCCTCCTCACAGACTAAGGATACTAGAATTAAGTCTTTGTAAGACATAGTAATTGAATTGGTACATGATCCCAAAGACATCAAAGCCACCAAAAAACTAATTAAGAAGAAGAATGATGACATTACAGCACTTAAAAAACAATTGAAGATACCTTAGTTGCAACATCCCCAGACACAGGAAGTCTTGGAGAGCTAGGCTAAGTGTGAAGAATTGATGGACTTACTCCTCAAACTCAATGATCAGTTAAGGGAAATAGAGAAGGAATTAGACACTTTAATCCAATTAAAGCAGACTGATATTGTCACTACCTCAGTGAATTCCATCCCAACAGTCTCAAAAACTGTTCCTTCTACATTGGTAGCCTCATTGGCTCCAACAGCTCCTATGGCCACATCAGAATAGGTTTTAGCACAGTCTACATCAACAGCAGGTACATCAGATGAAGCAGCAAAATTGGTTAGAGCTATGGAGGAAATGTCCATACAGGCTATAGAAATGAATAAGTTGAAAGAAAAGGTGACAAGCTTGGAAACTAATTACAAGCTTGCCAAAATCATGCACAAGGAAGAAGTGCAAAAGGCTGCCAGAATGAATGAAAGAATAAAAGCCATGGAAAAGGACCTAACCCTGAGAGAACCTCTCGGACAAGCTAAGGAACTGCTATGGCCCAATATCATTGACTCTACCAATGATATTTGGCCATCTATTTAGGTAATGTTTGAGTAGATAGATCTGATAAAGATGGCCATAGAAGCCATCCAAAAGGTAAAAGAGGAATTGGGAGAAATGCCCTAAGATGCCACTAGAATAATTCAATTCCTTAATAGTAAAAATAGATACGAGCTTCAAGAATTGGAAATTGAGGACAAAACTGAAACAATTTTGGAAGTGAGGAAGGTCCTTTCCAAGAGAAACTTGATGTTAAACTTGGAGGACAAATGTTAGAATATGCAGGTATCCGTTGATAGATTTATGGCTAAGTTTCAAATTTTGAGAGAGAAAGGGTTACCCAATCCCTTAGTCATAAATGACAAGCTCATGACACAACAGGATTACAACAGCAAACTCAGATAACTAGCAAAAGAACAGGCTGGTACATCTTCAATGAAGGCATTTCCAACAGGCAAAGTACTATACCAAAGCTTTGAAAACTTGTTTTACCTCCAGCATGAGGTAAAACACTTGTTTGTCAATAAGCATACTTTTTCAAAGTACACCAAGGTAGATGAGATATAGAGAAGGATGCTAAAGATCCAATTACCCGATGCTGAAATGTGGGAAAAATTGACTGATTTACTGTAAGAAAAATGTAGTAAAAGGGTAAAAGTAAAAAAGCCAGGCAAAAAGATGAAAACAAGTTAGCAGGGTCAAAGAGTATCAGTGTCAAAGAGTATCTGATGAAAGCCAAAAGTAAATGAAGCTTCCAACGTGAAAGATCAAACAACAGGGCAACACAAAGGATTAAAATCAAACCATAAAGGCCAGCATTACCAAAATAAATGGGACAGCATGAAGTAGTTCAATAGTTGTCTCTATCTTCTTGCAAGAAGATATTTTTATTTCCTAGATTAAATCTCAAGTTAGTTTGAGATATTTTGTAATAATTTTTGTATAAATACTTCACAATTCGAACTATGTAGGGTGGATTCTTAGGCATTTCTATAGAATTTTGATCAAAAGGACTGTAAATCTATTGTATCATTGGTTGAGCTAGTAAGCTGGATTGATGAATAAAGACAAGATATTTCACAGGATTCATGTGCTCAACGAAGTGCAGGCAAGTATTTTCTTATGGTATTGTTATCTTTCTTAAAGTGTTTCCACAATCTTTAATGTATTTTTGAATGTTAATGCTATAACTAGAACAATGTCTCGAAATTTGTTTAATTAAACTATGTTTTAATAGTTATTCATATAAATGTTTTCAACTGATATCTAAGTTAAGGAATTCTTAATTGCTCCTTAGTTTAGGTTGTTTTCTTGCTAATCCATATCAAAGGATTCTCAACTGCCCTTTGCTTTCGATTACCCTTTATTCCTCGTTTATATCCTGGTCCGAGAATTCTTAATTTCTCTCTCACCTTGATTAAAACCATTTCACCCCACTGTCCTAAAGACCTACACTTTACTCTACTAGATTTCCCTTCGAACATTTCATTTAGTGAGTTGATTTAGTTCTACTACCCTTCTTTTGACTCCATAGCCCAATGGTATAAAGACATCATTTGATCCATTTTTTCAAGGATTCCACCATCCAATCTCACATACAAATCAAAAACACCTAGAACATTCATAACTAGCCCAAAATCCCAGCAAACAAAGCTAAATCATATAGAGAGAGACCTCTCCGAGCCTAGGTTGGCTATGGCCTATGCTCCAAAGTTGGTTTGTGGTTACCTCAGTCTTTTTATTTCTTCTAATAACTTCTAGAGAAATTTATGAGTGATAACATAGCCGTGACCATACTAGGGACCATCGAATCCTCGGTCCTAACAAAGATTTAAGAAAATTCTAAATCTACATTTTGAGCCTCTTAAAGTCATTTGTTAGAAGTTATTTTGAAAAAATATCATAAAAAAAAAAAAAAAAAAAAAAAAAAAAAAAAAAAAATTGAAATTCTGGCTTCTAGGAAGACTCATTTTACTAGGGCTAATCCAGATCCAAACCCTGCCCCAGTAGTTGATAATCCCAACCTGATTTGAATAAAATCTAAAAAAGAAGAAAGTTCAGTTAGAAAAATACCATTAGTTAAAGCTAATTCATGTCTTGATGAGTCGGTATTTCTAGAAGAACTGCCCTTTGATGTGCCATTTGATATTTCATTATTTATGACAAATTCTGAAAATGCAATCGATGAAACTGTTCTAGATCTTGATTTTATTGCAGACCTTGAAATTCAACAAACCAACAAATCAATTGATGAATACATTCTGAAATCTCTACAATCATCCATTAATACTTCCACAACCCTTGAGATTTCTGAACAATTTTCCACTACATTGAGTTGACCATTGTTCCCTTCAACTTCAACAATAATACCTTCTAAATTCCATTCTTCACCAACATTTATACCTACACTCCCTCACCAACCTATCATTACTCATTCATCGTCAACTAGTCCTAGTTCCTCATCCACTGTTGCATCATCTCCAAGTACCTCAACCCCACATCTCAGCCACTCCCAACTTACAACAATGGCAAACAGATATGCTCCTCTTGTTTTAGTTGCCCAACTGCATGCTATGCCTACAGATTATCAGTCTAAGATTTTCTTGTTTGATGCTACTGGTCACTAAACTTCCCAGCAACATGTAAACAAGATATCTAAATTTTTTGAATTACATGAAATAGATGAAGCAGATGTCCATATGAGAATCTTTGCCCAAACTTTGACTGGTGATGTCAAGAAGTGGTTCAAAGCCTTTCATTCCAACCACATTATAGACCTAGCAAATTTTCAAAGATTATTTATTGATAGGTGGGAAAATAAAAAGTATCCCTTACAAATCCTTTCAGAATATGAGAATATTAGAAGAGGTCCTAATGAAACTGTTCCAGATTACTGCACTAGATTCAATAATATATATAACGCAATCCTAGTTAAACTTAAACCCCCACCTGACTTAGCATTAATAAATTTCCCTGATGGTTTTGACACAGATATGGCATACCAACTTAGGGAAAGAAACCCCCCAACATTAGAAGAAATGCAAAGTGTAGCTGTTAGTGTAGAAGCTAATTTGTTAGCTAAAAGGGCTAGAGTTAGAAATGAAAGGAGAGGAACTGCAAAGGATGAAACCTCACCATCTGACATTAAAATAAACAGTTTAGCCAAAAGTATGGAAAGGCTAATGGATAGAATAGAGAAAATGGAGAGGAAACCTCAATGGCATAACCAACAAGCACCTCTAGTTAGAAACCAAAATTTTAGGAAAAACTAAAACATTGGGAAAAATGGACCAGATCAGAACATTAGGCCTCCTTTTCAAGAAAATTATGTAGAGACATCCGATCCAGAAGATCCAAAACAAGATACAAAAATTAACCTAATGGGAATAAATGATGAGGACACTGTTTTTCTTACCCAAGATGATCAGGAACTATATATGCTGCAGCTATTACAAATATAGTCTGGGGAATCACTTGATTACAAATAGGGATATGATTATGCCATCTTTGACGTTCATAAACAATATAATCTAAGAAGAAAAAAGAATGTTGATGTCACTAAACAAACTAAGAAAACAGTGAAAAATCAACCCAAGAAAATAAAAGAAGCCCCTGTTTCAAAAATCCTCCAAATTCTCCCTCGGGAAAACCCAAAGCCTTCTAGCCCCAAAATTGTAGACATAACCTCTCATCGACCTTCCGCTAATCGATCATCCACTTCAATTCCACCTAAGGAACCAGTGGACAAAGCTCAAATATCAGATTTGAAAATCCATATAAAGAGGTCCCCAATAAAGGAAAAGAAGACAAGCATACACAAATCCCTGCTACAAAAATTCAAAACCTTAAAATAGAAAAAGTCTCTTTTCCATTCAGTTTCGGAGCAGAGATAACAAAGCTAAAGATTTCAGTTCCTTTAACAGAACTAATCAAGAATGAAACTTATAAATCATAGATAACCCAGACCTTAAACATTGCTGAAAATGAGGATTCAGTCAACTTGTTTGATGACCAACCAGAACTCATATTTGGTCCAGATGTTAATGGCAAACCATTAGAAGGAGGATTTCCTCCTTTTTACATTAGCCTTAGTATCCATGACAAAATTCTACACAATGCAATGTTGGATTCTGGGGCCTCTCACAACTTAATGCCCAAATCAGTGATGGAGAAATTAAACCTAGACATTACAAGGCCTTATAAAGACTTATTCTCATTTGACTCAAGTCAGGTAAAGTGTCTAGGATTGATTAAATACCTATGTGTCACTTTAGCCCAATATCCTACTAAAAGCATCCTTATGGATATTGTAGTTGCTGACATCCCACCAAAGTATGGCATGCTGTTATCCATATCATGGTGAGCCAAACTTGAAGGATCCTTACAACTAGATATGTCATATGCAACAATCTCTATTTTTGGACAACCTAAGAAACTATACTGAGAAACCTTAATGAAATAAATGGTAAGTAGCTAGGATCGGCCTCAAGACTTTCCTATCTACTCCATACACTCAGATATCGATTCTTTTATCCTGTATAATGCTGATCAAACACTAGAAAAAATTTCAGATAGTACTAAAACAGAACCAAAAGAAATTGCAGTTTCTACACAAAATGAAACTAATGAGACTACAGAACTATTCAATGAACAAGACGGTCAAATTGCTATAAATGATGAAAAGTTTGTCATACCAGATAGTGTAAATATAGATCATGAGATGTTATGGCATTTAGATTTTGATGGATCAGTCAATAGGTTAGGAGTAGGAGCAGGAGTGTGAATGTATAATTTGGAAAATAATTACTCAGAAGGCCATGCATATAGATGGAATTTTAAATGTACCAATAATATGGCCGAGTATGAGGCATTAATTTTAGGTCTTAAGTTAGTTAGGAATCTAGGAGATAAAAGAGTTTCTATCATGGGAGACTCTGAAGTAATTGTAAAATAGTTTGATGGTGTATATATGACAAAGGACCCTAGATTAAGTTGTTACAGGGGAACTATCGTAGAAATACTTAACACTTTCCTAGAAACAAAGCTTGCAGTAATTCCTAGAAAACATAACATGCAAGCCCATAGTTTAGCAATGTTTGCCAGCACCTACAAATTACCCTTCCAATCCAACCATTAGTACACTGCTAAAGTTAGGCATAGACCTGTAATTCCAGATAAATTAAAGAATTGGCAAATATAATCTGATGATAAACATATAAATAACTTTTTAATTTCAGAAGAAGAGTTTACCAATAATAATATAGAAACTGATACATCAATAGATCCTGACACTAAGGATGAGATAAAAATATAAATGAGATAGAAGGTGATGAAATGGATAGACTCAACCCAACTAAATTTACCAAAGTAGATGTAGATAACTTAGAGAAAATTGAGAATGATGAAATAATTAGTGAAGAAACCGAAGTAATTAATCTCAAAGATAACTTCTTACCAAAGGGATTAACCCCTCTGGAAGATTTATTTGATTCAAATGATGTTCCTAGGAAAATTGAAATGGAGCCTTCAAGGTCTGATATAGAGGAATGTAACACAGACATCGATGAAAATCCTAACTATTCAAACTTTCAAAATCATTACCCCCAATTGAAAAAGTGAAATATATTGAGTTGTTGAAAGAATTTCAAGATGGCTTTGTTTGGAGTTATGAGGAGCTCAAATCCTATGACACCAACATCATGCAACACACAATTCCTAGTAAATAAAATCAAAAGCCTTTCAAACAAAAACTTAGAAGGATTAATCCTATCTTATTACCTGCAATTGAAAAAGAAATTCAGAGGATGTATGATGCCAAAATAATTGCACCAATCATATTTTCTAATTGGGTCTCAAACTTGGTGCCAACTAGAAAGAAAACTGGTGAGATCAGACTCTATGTGAATCTCAGAAACCTCATCAAAGTGTCACTAAAAGATGACTACCCTCTCCCCAAAATGGACCACATTTTATAGAGAGTAGTTGGATCAACCAAAATCTCATTGTTGGATTGGTTTTCTGGTTATAATCAAATCTTGGTTCATCCAGATGACCAACCCAAAATTGCCTTTTCTACTCCTTGGGGCACATTTATGTATGTGAAAATGCCTTTTGGGCTAATGAATGCAAGAGCCACTTTCTTGAGAGCTATGGATATAGCCTTCGCGAAATAAATTCATGATTTCCTTGTGATCTATCTAGATGATATTACTGTATTTTCAAAATTTTACAACCAACATTTGGATCATCTAAGGCAAGTTTTTATTAAATGTAGGAAATTTGGATTCTCCTTAAACCCCAAAAAATCCTTATTTGGTTTAGAAGAAGGAAATTTGTTAGGTCACATAATTTCAAAATATGGTATAAGAATAGACCCTGCTAGAATAGAAGCCATCCTACAAATAAAACACCCTAGGGACATTAAGGAGTTACAAGATTTCTTAGGTAAAAATAATTTTCTTAGAAGATTTATATCTAATCTAGAAGAGTTTATTAGATCACTAAACAACATGTTGAAAAATGACTTTACCATAAAATGGACTGTTGAGGCTAAAAAATCCTTTGAAGACATTAAACTAGCCTTGACTAAAACACTTGTGTTAATGAGTCCTAAATTTGACAGAGATTTCGTCTTGTTTTCCTTTGCTTTTGAGCACAAAATTTTTGTAGTTCTATTACAGAAAAATGATGAGGGCTATGAACAACCCATTGCTTTCTTCAGCAAATCCCTGAGAGATTTTCCCTTGAAATATAATATAATGGAAAAACAAGCCTTGGCTTTAGTCAAAGCCATTAAGAACTTTAGGGTATACATCTTATATTCTCATATAGTAGCCTATGTTCCTAATTTAGTAGTTAAAGACATCCTAACTCAGGATGGTCCTGATTGGAAGAGGGGAAAGTGGATTGCTACTATTTTAGAGTATGATATAGAAATCAAACCTACTAAGTTAATCAAGGGCCAAGGTTTAGCCAAACTCATGGTTGAATCAAACTATCAAGCCTTGGATATAAACTTTATTGTAGCAATAGATAATACGACGAGATGGCGACTCCACTAATCAGCCAGGCCTTTATTTAATCACCTTGGTATGCTGATATTATTTACGTTTTACTAAATTTACGAGCTCCTCCTGAATTATCTAGGACTAAAAGCAAGTTTTTGAAGATGAAATCTTTGAAATTTTGTATATTAGACATTGCTTTGTTTTGGAGATATCATGAAGGTATTCTTCTTAATTGCTTATTAAAAGATGAGGCTGACAAGATCTTGGAAGAATTTCATGCAGGTGATTGTGGAGGACACCTTTACTAGAAGACCACTGTAGATAAAATCCTTAGAGCTAGTTTCTACTAGCCTACCTTGTTTGTTGATGTCAAAAAATATCTGACCTCCTGTCACAAATGAAAAAATTTTTAGGGGAAATAAATCTCTTACCTTTACCCCTCAAGCCAATCTCTATAGAAATACCTTTTCAACAATGGGGTTTAAACTTAATTGGTGAAATTCACCCACCCTCCTCTGCCCAGCACAAATGGATCCTCGTAGCCACAGGCTACTTCACAAAATGGATAGAGGCCATACCTTCAAGGCAACCCACAGATACTGTTATCATAACCTTCCTTGAAACCAATATTCTATCAAGATTTGAATGACCAACTAAGCTCATTACTAACAACGCAACAACCTTTAAATCCAAAAGAGTGATAGATTTCTGCAATAAATACCATATCACCCTTGGCCATTCCACAATCTATTACCCTCAAGGTAATGGACTGGCAAAATCCTCAAACAAAAGCCTAGTAAACATCATCAAGAAGTTACTAGAGGACAATAACAAAACTTGGAATAAAAATCTAGTCAATGCCCTATGGGCAGATAGATTGACTACTAGGAAATCAATTGGTACTTCTCCCTATCAACTAGTTTATGGAATGAAAGATGTCTTTCCATCCTCTTTGGGAGTACAAGTAATGAAGATACTTCAAGAATTTCAGGTTCAACCAAATAGTATCCAAAGAAGAATCAACCAAACTATTCATCTACAGCAAACTAGAGAAGATGTCTATGTCAGGGCTCAAGTTATGCAGGAAAAGATTAAAAAGATTTTTGATAAGAGAACCAAGGCTGAAGATTTCTACATTGGTTACCAAGTGCTCAAGTGGGATTCAAAGAGGTAAGACAAAGGTAAACATGGGAAATTTGATTTCCTATGGAAATGTCCCTATGTCATTTATGCTTAAAGAGGAGATAATGCCTTCTTCTTGAGAGAAATTAATGGTACACATACATAACGTGGGCCAGTGAATGGTCGAATGCTAAAACATTACTTTAAACCAAGTTACTAATTTTCATTTCCCATTTGTACATACTTTCTTTACAAAGTCTAGTTGGGACTGGATGGTGATCTTTGAAGTTGAAGCCCAAAGAGAAGGCCTCAAGCTTTAAAAGATTTAGTGTCATAAGTATTAATAATGCAAATTCACAGAAGGACACTTTGCAAGGTAACATCAGCAACAATTCAAATGCTATTGATCTTCATTAGTTCTTGACATTTCTCTAGAAAATGCCATCCCCAAGTGGAGCCACTATTAGGTTCCTATACCAATAGGAGTCATAATTTTGAATGACTAAGGTTAAGCCTTGTAATATTGTACATACCTTTGCTTTCTGCAAATATTTCCATATTAAAAAATTAAAAAATGTAAAGAGGGTATGTCCTAAAATAAAATCAAAGGACAAAAAGAATAAGAGAAGGTCAAAAAATGGAAAATATATGAACCCAAAAAAAAAGAGACCATGAAAGTATGCAAGTCTAAATGCCACTACTATTTACTTTTATGCATAATAATTATTGTGTGAAACTTGTTGTTCATACCACAATCCATGGTAATCAAACTATTTAATCTTGGTTATTTCATGCTTTCAATTTTATGTTTTTAGTTAGAGAATAAAACCTGACCAAACAATTTAATCTTGGCAGATCATTAGATAAGTAGAGAAAATAAAAGGAGCTCATCAGTTTAATCTGAGCCCTTGGATGATATAAGGTTAGAGTTAGATTGATTACTTTTCAAAAGAGAAATGGATGATAAGGGTTTTCTAGTCTAAATGCACCCAAATAAAATGAAGAAAAAATCATAGGGTAAGTGATGGGTAAGTAGAAGAAAGGTTGCTGAAGTATAAAGTTTATTGGATCAAAACACATGCATCATTATTAAACACATATTTCTATATGTCTGATCAATTATGGAAGAAAAAAAAAAGGTTTGCAAGTTAATGTTATTAACTCCCCCTCATTCATTTTTCCCCTTACTTACTATTTTCCTATCTACAAGTATATTCTAGCACTTTAAATCCTTCAAGTCAAAGAGGCTCAGAGCATTTCTCTGACTTTTGGTGGCACCGGACCTTTGGCTTAATGACTTATTGGCATCAAGTGTTAGAATCCCCTTCATAAAATCATTTCCCCTCATTAACTTAACTAAACCCCTTTTCCTAAGGACAAACTTCATTTGCCTAGGAAAATTGAAAACCCCCATGTAAATTCTATTTTCACTCAAAAAACCCACAAAACTACCTTATCCTATGTATCAAATGTATGAAATAAAATGCACATATTTTACATTTATGCTAAGGGTATGCTCACTCTGCTCATTTCATATTAATTTTTAACTTTATTATATAAATCCCCATATATCTTTTCCTGTATATTAATTAAATCCCCTAAATAAATATCCCAACCCTTAGTTTAAAATATAAATTATACCATTTACCCCATATTCCAACGAATAGATTAATCCCGTCATTAACTGCCCCCCCCCCCCCCCCCCCCCATCGATTCAACCCATGATTAAATTCTAATTAATCCCAAACCACTGAAGTTTAAATCCCTGACACCCCCCCCCCCCGAAGCCTGTACTCTTATCACCTGCACACCTCTGTCACTTGAATGTCAGTCGATCACCATCTCCCTCATCTAACAGTCCACAACCATATCGGTTGCACTCGATAGTCGACCTTTACCCACCCGATAAAGTAGTTTTCCTCGGCCCCCCAAATGTTATGTGTCAAGCACGGAGGTAGATTGGGTGACCTCTATAAACAAATGTGACACCTGCCAACCTAAAAACTACTAATTAACCCCATTTCAATCCTCAAAGAAGCTACAGAGACCACCTTCAAAGTTCTCAGAGCTCTTTCAACCTTCTGTCATCGTCCAGAACACCAATTTTAAGACAATTCACCTAAATTCTAGGAATTTGTGAAACAAATTACCAGCCACCTTTCGAATTTGAAAACGTTATGTATTTAAAAGTATTTTAATTAAGTAAAATTAATTGAAATTACATTAAATTCAAATCACATACCCAATCCCTTCTCAAAGATTCTTGGTTGCCTTACAACCCTCTGATACAACCCTACCCTACCAAATTCAAATCCAGAAGAAGTGAATTATGGCTACCCCTGTCTCCATGGACGTTAGACCTATTACAACTCCCCATATGGACCTAGACCACCTTCCCCTGGCGGAAATGGATTTCCAAATCAAAGATACCAGTGCATATGAGGTCCTCCTCAAACTTCATTGTTTCAATAGGGACAAATATTTGAACCATTCTAATGACATTGGTCTTTGGGAATCTAATTTGCCCAAATACCAATTTCCTCGGGTACATGATTTTCGTGAAATTGTCCATATGTGCCATGCCCATTACATCCCCAGCCAAAGAGCAATAATGTCCCCTAACCAAAAAATCCTGTTTACCATCACAACTAAATCAATAAACGAGATGTTACAGCTCCAACTAGGCCCAAACCTAACCCCACTCTCAATTAGAGATTTGCTAGACTAGTATACCAAGTTGAGTACATCAAAACTGGCCCAATTGTTTCAAACTTTCATTGTTGAAGACAAAAACATTCCCAAGGATGCCCCTCCATATGTTTCTTCCGTTTTCTGTAAAAGGGGCAAGCACATTGTGACTATGATATCATGTATTTTGGGTTGCATCACTGATGAATTTTTTTATGAGCTTGTCCTCGCCTCGATGTCCATTTTTACCCGAGGAAGCCTCCTGCTACTATATACAATTATGCACAGTTCATAGCTGAGAGGATGCATGAACAATTTACTAGAATGCACAATGAGAGAGTATTGAAATACTCATATGTATTTTACCACATGTTTCTATATTACCAGTCAGACAAATTTCCCTTTACCCTCCAGAAGCTTGATACCAAAGGCCAACCCAGGTCTGTCATATTTTTGACACCACTTTTCCTCAAGTTTCAGTCACCATACACTTATACAGACTTCATTGATTTGTTATTCCATCCAGTCATGACCATGCTGACAGGAAGTCCTCCACCTAGAATAAGCCAAGATATCAAAAGGGTCCTCCAATTGTATAAGAAAAGTGAAGTGGGAGATTGGTACCTTTACCAAAACCACGTAGAAATAAGAATATATGGGTGCCAACTTGCCCCATACAAACTGCCCAAATACCTCCCCATGACGTTATTTTCTCTAAAGTACTATAGGCAAATAATGAATTCTGATGAAGTCAATTTTTTATTAGTCAAGAAAAGAACACAATTCATAGTCAAAAACTAGTTAGGCCCTTTCATTTGCAACTCTAGAGAAGCAGGGTAGGATGCAGATCTGATTTTGCAACAGATGAAGTTTCAAAAACGTTTTATGGGAGATATGACCCTCAAGGATTTTTTACCAAACTTAGACAAAAGGTAAAATTAGGGCCTTACATTCATCATTCCATACCATAGATTGAAATATATGCAAATCAATCTAAGTGGTTGGAGAACACTCTTGTTGACAAGGATAGCACAAAGGTAAATGTTGAGAATGCCTTGATTGATTTAGAAATATAGCTTGATGAAAGCTCGTTTTTGCAGGTACCTGAACAACAAGAGAGAACCATGAGCACCCCTCCTATTATGCAGACTCCTCAAAATGAGGAAAGGAATCCCAATAGGAACAGACAAGGAGCCTCCACTTCAGCCATGGACACCTCCAATGTGCAATATGAAGGCAACCAAAGCAAAAGGCCAAGGCTCAATCCTGTTTCAGAACAAGAAGATACAGAAGGCTCAGCAGAGGTAGCTAATACCGAGTTTTACATGAGCAGGAACATAGTTCCATCTAGAGAAACTCAAGAGCCATCCACATCACAGACTCAACTCTTAGAAAGGCAGCTCAGCATATAAGTCTCCTCATTCAGTAGGCCTGATGATAAAGACAAAGACATTAAATATAGGTGTAAAGAAATCAAGATGAGAAATGAAAAACTGAAGGCCCAGTCTTATGCAAAATATTTAGAGATTACACCCACCAATCAAACTAGGTTGATGTAAGCTTTTGACATTAAGGAGGGGAAGATACAAATGTCCTTTATAAAACCAACTGTGCAACCACGAAGGACATTAGCAGATTATAAAAATATTGATTTTTAGGTATTGGCGAGGGATATCCATCCCATAGACGAAATTGAATTCCACAAATAGGCTGGAGAAATGATTTATTCCACCCTAACTGGAAAAGCCATAGTTTCCCATCAACTGCAGAATTCTTTGACCAATATCTCAGTTCAATATCAGTTAGATAAGGCCTCCTCACACGCTAAGGATACTAGAATTAAGTCTATGGAAGACTTAGTGATTGAATTAGGACATGATCCCAAAGATACCAAAGCCACCAAACAACTAATTAAGAAGAAGAATGATGACATTGCAGCACTTAAAAAACAGTTGAAGATATCTCAGTTGCAGCATCCCCAGACATAGGAAGTCTTGGAGAGCCAGGCTAAGCGTGAAGAATTGGTGGACTTAGTCCTCAAACTCAATGATCAGTTAAGGGAAACAGAGAAGGAATTAGACACTTTAATCCAATTAAAGCGGACTGTTATTCCCACTACCTCAGTGAATGCCATCCTAATAGTTGCAACAACTATTCCTTCTACATTGGCATCTTCATTGGCTCGAACAACTCCTATCGCCACATCAGAATAGGTTTCAGAACAGTTTACATCAACAGAAGGTACATCAGATGAAGCATCAAAATTGGTTAGAGCTATGGAGTAAATTTCCATACAGGCTACAGAAATGAATAAGTTGAAATAAAAGTTGACAAGCATGGAAACTGATTACAAGCTTGCCAAAATCATGCACAAGGAAGAAGTGCAAAAGGCTGCCAGAATGAATGAAAGAATAAAGGCCATGGAAAAGGACCTAACCCTAAGAGAACCTCCTAGACAAGCTAAGGAGCTGCTATGGGCTAATATCATTGACTTTGTCAATGGTATTTGGCCATCTATTCAGGTAATTTTTGAGCAAATAGATCTAATAAAGATGGCTACAGAAGCCATACAAAAGGTAAAAGAGGAATTGGGAATGCCCGAAGATGCCACTAGAATCATCCAATTCCTTAATAGTAAAAACAGATATGAGCTTCAGGAATTGTAAATTGAGGATAGAACTGAAACAATTTTGGAAGTGAGGAAGGTCCTTTCCAAGAGAAACTTGATGTTAAACTTGGAGGAAAAATGTCAGAATATGCAGGTATCTGTTGATAGATTTATGGCTCAGTTACAAATTTTGAGAGAGAAAGGGTTACCCAGTCCCTTAGTCATAAATGACAAGCTCATGACACAACAGGATTACAACAAGAAACTCAGAGAGCTAGCAAAAGAATAGGCTGGTACATCTTCAATGAAGGCATTGCCAATAGGAAAAGTACTATACCAGACCTTTGAAAACTTGTTTTACCTCCAACTTGAGATAAAACACTTGTTTGTAAATAAGCCTACTTTTTCCACGTACACCGAGACAGATGAGATATATAGAAGGATGTTGAAGATCTAATTACGTGATGCTGAAATGTGGGAAAAATTGACTGATTTTCTATAAGAAAAATGCAGTAAAAGGGTAAAAGTAAAACATCCAGGTGAAAAGATGAAAACAGGTCAACAGGGTCAAAGAGTATTAGTGTCAAAGAGTATCAGATGAAAGCCAAAAGTAAATGAAGCTTCCAGTGTGAAATATCAAACAACAAGGTAGCACAAAGGACTAAAATCATGCCATAAAAGGCCAGCAGTACCAAAATAAGTGGGACATCATGAAGAAGTTCAATAGTTGTCTCTATCTTCTTGCAAGAGGATATTTTTATTTCCTATATTAAATCTCAAGTTAGTTTGAGATACTTTGTAATAATTTTTGTATAAATACTTCATAATTCGAAGTATGTAGGGTGGATTCTTAGACATTTCTACAGAATATTGCTCAAAAGGACTATAAAGCTATTGTATCATTGACTGAGCTAGCAAGCTGGATTAATTAATAAAGACAAGATATTTCACAGGATTCATGTGTTGAGTGAACTGCAGACAAGTATTTTCTGATGTTATCGTTATCTTTCTTAAATTTTTTCCATAATCTTTAATGTATTTTTGAATCTTAATGCTACAACTGGAACAATATCTCATAATTTGTTTAATTACACTCTATTTTAATAGTTATGAATATAAATGTTTTCAACTGATATCTAAGTTAAGGAATTCTTAATTACTCCTTAGTTTAGGTTATTTTCTTGATAATTTAGATCAGAGGATTCTTAATTGCCCTTTGCTTTAAATTACCCTTTATTCCTTGCTTATATCCCGGTTTGAGAATTCTTAATTTCTCTCTCACCCTGATTAAAACCATTTCATTCCCCTGTCCCAAAGACCTACACTTTACTCTACTATCTTTCCCTTTGAACATTCCCTTTAGTGAGTTGATCTAGTTCTACTGCCCTTCTATTGACTCCATATCCCAATGGTCTAAAGACATCATCCTATCCATCTCTTTCAAGGATTCCATATCCAATATCACATACAAATAAAAAACACCCAAAACATTCATAACTAGCCTGAAATCATAGCAAACAAAGATAAATCATATAAAGAGAGCCCTCTTTAAGCCTAGGTTGGCTAGGGCCTATGCGCTAAAGTTGGTTTGTGGTTACCTTGGTCATTTTCTTTCTTCTAATAACTTCTAGATAAATTTTTGAGTGATAACAGAAATGACAATACTAAAACTTATATTTGTTAAATACCTCGACTGGACCCCTACTAGCCATGACAGGCATTTTGTCAAACATGTCATCGACATGTAATCTATAGGTGTAAATAATAGAGTTAAGTGTATCGATCTCATACTTATCTGAGAATAACTATGAATGATTTTTCCCTCATTCCATTTGTTGAATTATCATCTATTAGGTCATAAACACATTATCCATTCACATACAAGTAAAAACATACTAAGAGCCATACATAACTACTGCCATAAAATGTGCACATAACCAACATAATAGGAACAAAAATACAATAAACATGACAACCATAAAATCCATAAATACATCAGTACCTTTACACATGAAAATCAAGGGAAAGGATCTCTCATTAATGAATGTAATCAACCCACTAGAGACGGGACTACCATATTCTACCCGGCCATAGAATGGTTGAGCCAAATCTCTCTTCAGCCATTCACCCCCGTGCATATTCCGAGCATCAATGTGGGATCTCATATAACACATCAATCAAAACTAATCTAGAGCTTCTAGAGGCCATCCACCTCAAACCATCAAACAATGATTCCGCCTCAAGGTCAGACATCACCAAAATCATCATCTGATTCGTCTTCATCCAAGCCTTCCAGGGCTTCTAGAGCTTTTGTCCAACAAGGGCTTCGAAAACTAGTAAGTCAACCCACAACTTATACATGGCTTCTGTTATCTCAAAATCAGACCCTAATAGGCTGTTGTGATCAAGTAGACTTTAAGTAACTATTTCAAACCTACTTTAGGCTAAGGCTTAGACTCCCCAACCTGAGAGGGCCCTCTCATAGGATTAAAGATTTGAATAATGAATAAGATGGCTAACTCTATGAAACAAAATGAACAAGTATAAGAGGTTGAAGCACAATTAGAAAGTATCCATTAGGCTTATGGAGTCAGATATGCTTCAGTAGTGACAGTAAGGTTAGCTTTGCAGAGAAGTCAAGGCATTTAGAATCCAACATATGTAGAACACACAAAACACATAGAAGGCCAACACAATTTACAAATATATGAAGGAAATTAGAGCATTGTTAGTGATTTCTAAGTAATCACACATTCATCACACTGTAGATAATAGGAAAAGACAACATAAGACATTCATCACATCGAATTCCTTTTGATTCTTGAGAAGCAAAGCCAATACTGTATTTAAACAGAGTCTTTTACATAAAGCCAAATATCAGAGCTTTTCTCAATAAATTTCCAACCCCTAATACATTAGTTCTTCTCCCATATATAGAGTTCATGTATATTCCTTCCTCCAACATGAGGGGAATTCGAATTCCTCCTAATTCGACACCTATTGACACTTAAAACTAACTATTTAATACAAAAGATAGCTAACTAGAAGTCCTAGAGACCTAATACAACTAGGAGTGTAACTCCTTATTATGATTACAACAACCTTATCTAGACATTTAAAGCATTCTTTGACACCTTTAACTCCATTAATTCGAATTTGATGGTGCTCATAACCTTCCAGCTGGCCCTTTATGACTCATCCTTTTGTTGTTCCTAGAAACTAGGAGACTGTCCCTTGCTCTGTTCTGGCTGAAAAATATGTCTTGGGACAGAGCTCATAACTTCTCATAAAAAAATATATTTGGAAAAACTGAAGGAGGATTTTGTGAAAAAATCCATGCTAAACAAAAACCTCTCTTGGTTTTTTGAAACATCTTTACTACCACCCAGAATGAGTCTATGAAAAACAGGTGTAAAAATATGCTTGTGAAAAAATGCACCTACAACAGTTTCGTAGCACAAGTTTGATCATTCATTTCTCTCAAATAATAATGGATTTGAAGAAACTGGAAGAGGATTTTTACTTAAGTATCTTAAGAATGAAAACCTCTTTCACTTTTTAGAGATGAGTTTTTAACTGCTCAGAAATGCTTCTAGAAATTGACTGGTAAAAACAAGGAGAGAAAGTTCCTCCTTTTTTTCTTTTGGTCTCCACAAGGATCTTATTTGATTACACAAAAATGTATTGAAGTGCCATGTTCTTCATGTGCTGTAGACCTCGTCCATGCACCCGTGTGAAGATAAAACTTCTTTAATGTTGCCTGAAGGATAATGAACAATACTAGCTGTGATCACTTTTATAACAAATGTTTTATGATTCATATATGCTTTTTCGTTGCTCGTTTTCCCTTGCTGGATTACTTGTATTGTGTAAATGATCTTTCTTCATAAACTCCTTTTCAAAAAGGTTTCCCTTTTGTCCCTCAAAATTGGTCAATCTTCCTCAAAATATGCAGCTACAGCAATTTCGTAGCACGCTACGAAACTGCTGTGTATTAGGCATCATCTTCAGCACTATGAAACTGATGTGTAATCACAAAACACAGATTCTAATGCCAAAATTTGACTGCCTTGAGCTTCTTTATCTTGTAATGACTCTTCCATATGACATGAGGTTGTTCAAAACTAAATAACTTGACACCATTCTTTAAGGTAAACTTCAAAATGTAGTCTATATCAAAATTTATGATTACCTTACTTGCGTTGCTTGAGCCTTCAAAGAACTTTGATGTATGCTGACCCTAAATTTTCCAAGTGCTTCTTATGCATGAAAGAAGCATGAGAATGACCAAGACCAATTCTTCCTTACCTTACCCTTTTCCTTTGAAATCTTTTCAGTGATAACAGTGGCTCCACTTGGGATAGTGTGCGCTTGTGGTACACTAAGAACTCACAGGTCCAGTGCCTTATCCTCTTATGATAAATGGAAATTTTTTTGACAAGCATTCTCTTTAAGCTTCTTGGGCCTTCACCTCAGGCTTGATGATCACTGTAGGAGAAAGAAATCTATATCTACTGAAAAATGCTCAGTCAATCCTTGAGCTTATTTACATTTTCCTACCTACCTACTAGCTACAATTTCCACTTTAGGTCAAGCAACATGATATTTCAAATAAAGCCAATCAATTGTCCTTTTTGATATTGGAGGCTCTTGACTGCATTCGACCTCAAAATAACCATGGTAGTGAGATGACCAAATCAACTCATAATATACCTGCTCTTCATAATGCAAATGAAAATGAAAAATTGGTGTGCAAAGCTTGGCCATGTATTCATTTATAGGGTCAAAGGGGACATGGTTTTTTGATGATCATCATAACATTCTACATCTTTAGACAATTGATTCTCAGCCACACATGATTTCTTTGATGTGCTATCCAACTGCCTTTCTGAATGATACCCACAAACAATGTAATTTTCTTCATTATAAAGATCATTCTCTGATGCAAGCGGCTGCAAGGAATTACAAAAATGAACAACCTTTTCCTCTACCTGAGGGTCATAAAAAAATTCTTTCAGTATTTCTTCTTGTTGTGTGTAATCATTTTCATCTTCATTATGATTCGAAGGCTGAGAACTTTGTTGCATCTCTACATCAATTACAGCAATCTTGGACCAGCAACAAGGAGGGATGACACTCTTTATACATCTCATAGAATTCATCATGAAAAATAGCAAGCGAATATATTGAACCATTTTCCAAACTTTTATACCAAGACCATGCTTTTCCTTCTAAAGTGCTCATAAACGTCCTCATGAGACAGTCCTCAGGAAACTGAACCTTAATATTGCATACATGCATATGAAACCTAACCAAATGAAGAGCAGCATTGTCCTTCTTTTCATCTTTGAATATCGTAAGATCCTCTAACCAATCAACCTTTGGCATAGGATTTGGAAAACCAGGGATATGAGACTGATTCATAGGAGCATACCTGGCATTCATTCTTGCAGTGGAACTCATCTTGAAACTTCATCAAGCTACTGATCTTCTAGCAGTGGAGTCACCTTCCAATTTCTTATTCGATGTGTGGAGTCGCCAAGGTAGTTTGTAGCCTCAAAAACATTCTGAGCTCCTGCTACCTTCAGAAGTTCAGCTTCTTGATTTCGAGAATGAATAATCTTCAGACTCCTGGCAGACGCACCAAAATGTTATCTCAAAATCAGACCCTGATAGGCTGTTGTGATCAAGTAGAATTTAAGTAACTATTTCAAACCTACTTTAGGCTGAGGCTTAGCCTCCCCAACCTGAGAGGGCTCTCTCACAGGATTAAAGATTTGGATAATGAATAAGATGGCTAACTCTATGAAACAAAATGAACAAGTATAAGAGGTTGAAACACAATTATAAAGTATCTATTGGGCTTATGGAGTCAAATATGCTTCAGTAGTGACAGTAAGGTTAGCTTTGCATAGAATTTAGGGCATTTAGAATCCAACATATGTAGAACACACCAAACACATAGAAGGCTAGCACAGTTTACAAATATATGAAGGAAATTAGAGCACTGTTAGTGATTTATAATTAATCACACATTCATCACACTGTAGATAATAGGAAAAGACAACACAAGACATTCATCACATCAAATTCCTTTTGATTCCTGAGAAGCAAAGCCAATACTGTATTACTAAGAAACAGAGTCTTTTACATAAAGCCAAATATCAGAGCTTTTCTCAATAAATTTCCAACCCCTAATACATTAGTTCTTCTCCCATATATAGAGTTCATGTATATTCCTTCCTCCAACATGAGGGGAATTCGAATTCCTCCTAATTTGACACCTATTGACACTTAAAACTAACTATTTAATACAAAAGACAGCTAACTAGGAGTCCTAGAGACCTAATACAACTAGGAGTGTAACTCCTTATTATGATTACAACAACCTTATCTAAACATTTAAAGCATTCTTTGACACCTATAACTCCATGAAGTCGAATTTGATGGTGCTCATAACCTTCCAGCTGGCCCTTGATGACTCATCCTTTTGCTGTTCCTAGAAACTAGGAGACTGTCCCTTGCTCTGTTCTGGCTGAAAAATAGGTCTTGGGACAGAGCTCATAACTTCTCATAAAAAATGTATTTGGAAAAACTGAAGGAGGCTTTTGTGAAAAAATCCATGCTGAAAAAAAAAATCTCTTTGTTTTTTTAAACATCTTTCCTACTGCCCAAAATGAGTCTTTGAAAAACAGGTGTAAAAATATGCTTGTGAAAAACTGCACCTACAACGGTTTCGTAGCACAAGTTTGATCATTCATTTCTCTCAAATCATAATGGATTTGAAGAAATTAGAAGATATTTTTGTACTTCAGTATCTTAAGAATGAAAACCTCTTTCACTTTTCAGAGATGAGTTTTTAACTGCTCAGAAACGCTTCTAGAAATTGACTGGTAAAAACAAGGAGAGAAAGTTCCTCCTTTTTTGCTTTTGGTCTCCACAAGGATCTTCTTTGATTACACAAAAACGTATTGAAGTGCCATGTTCTTCATGTGCTGTAGACCTTGTCCATGCACCCGCGTGATAATAAAACCTCTTTAATTCTGCCTGAAGGATAATGGACAATACTAGCTGTGATCACTTTTATAACAAATGGTTTATGATTCATATATGCTTTTCCTTTGCTCGTTTTCCCTTGCTGGATTGCTTGTATTGTGTAAATGATCTTTCTTCAGAAACTCCTTTTCAAAAAGGTTTCCCTTTTGTCCCTCAAAATTGGTCAATCTTCCTCAAAATATGCAGCTACAACAGTTTTGTAGCGCGCTACAAAACTGTTGTGTATTAGGCATCATCTTCAGCAGTTTCGTAGCGCGCTATGAAACTACTGTGTAATCACAAAACATAGTTTCTAATGCCAAAATTTGACTGTCTTGAGCTTCTTTATCTTGTAATGACTCTTCCATATGACATGAGGCTGTTCAAAACTAAATAACTTGACACCATTCTTTAAGGTAAACTTCAAAAGGTAGTCTATATCAAAATTTAGGATTACCTTACTTGCCTTGATTGAGCCTTCAAAGAACTCTGATGTATGCACCCTGAATTTGCCAAGTGCTTCTTACGCATGAAAGGAGCATGAGAATGACCAAGACCAATTCTTCCTTACCTTACCCTTTTCCTTTGAAATCTTTTCAGTGATAACAGCTTCCAGAGCATTTTTCCAACCAAGGCTTCCAGGACTGGTAACTCAACCCACCAAGGGCTTCCAGAGTGTTTGTCCAACCAGGGCTTCTAGGACTAGTAACTCAACCCAAGTTGTGACAGGGCTCCTTGAGCATTTTCTCAATGAAGGCTTCCACGACTAATAAGTCAACCCAATCAAAGGAAACATGAGAACCAGCCAAAACAAAACAATGAAAGTAAACCCATAATCACCATGGCTATTTAGGAAATGGTAAGTCTAGCAATCCAATGTCGATCCAGGCCATCCTCCATGCTAATGATAGATCAAAACCAAGAATCCACATGCATATGCCATGCATGCCAAAACTAGTGAAGAAATCATACGTGCAACTCGTTACCTGCAAGAAAATATGATGTAGCTACTAATGTTGATGCCTTCTTGTGCTTTCCTGCTCTTCCTTTGCCTTCTTGGTCCGAGAATCCAAGTATGTCACACCCTCCAAGTGTGCTCCAACAAAAATCTAAGTATCCAAGTGTATGAGAGAGAGAATAATGAGAGAGAGACCCAACACTCAGTTGATGAAAGGTGACCAACTGATCCTCATAAGCCTTTTTATGAATGATGCCACTATTTTCTTCATTTTCCATTATTTTCCTTCATTTTCCTCCTCACATGCAACATGTGACCTTTCACCTCCTTTTTCTCCTAATTTCCATTATTTTCATAAATAAATGTGCCAAAATTCCTTTTAATGCCTTAGCCATTGCCTTTGCCAATTTCCTTACCCATAAACAACCAAATGAACACCTTGTATGATGTCTTCTCCAACATTCAGCTTGGAATAAGTGTCCCATTCATCCGTGGTTATTGTTTTTAATATTTATTACATGTAATTTTCACCAGGTTTGTTATAACCACCAAGTTGGGCCTTCACCATGACAACTCAACTCCCTATTACCCACACGCCAATGGGAGCCATTGATAAGGTTTGGAAAAAGATGTTCCAATGCATGATAGGGATTCATAAGACCAATTGGCACCTCATTATTTTTTCCACTTTGTGGGTATACTCAACTTATTTCTTAAATGCAACTAGATTCACACCCTTTTAGTTGGTGTATGGTCTAGAATCACTTCTCCCAATAAAATGTGAGATTCGATATTTAAATATTTCCATTGAGCTTCTTCCCGCAACTTCTACATAAGGAAAACGTTTTTTTGCATCTAGCTTGCTTAGATGAGACCCGACGCAATGTTGCAATGGTGAACGAGGCCCAAAAGAAACACATCAAAACACAGTATAACAAAAATGTTAAACCTTGTGTCTTTTCGGAAGGCGATCTTGTCCCTTTATATGATAAGGAATCTGACAAAATTAGGAGGTGGAAAGCTCGAATCGATGTGGCTAGGCTCGTATATAGTCAAACATGTACTTGAAAAAGGGGCTTATGAACTCATTGATTTTGATGGAATCCCTTTGGAACAACTCAGAAATGGGTTGTACCTAAAAAATATTATTCATAGATTACCTTTGCATTGTCACTATGTACATACTGTATAGGTGTGTTAGTGTGCTTCTAGTGTGTTTCCTTTAGAGTTTCCTACTGCCTCTACTAGTATTGAATTAAATTTGATTTTAAAATGCCATTGTTTCCTCAGCAATAGGTTGGTTATTCTGATGGCATTAGTCATAGTAATCATAATATTTCCTCTTCATTGTGGCCTATTTATGCTTGCAGTGGCAAATTAGTGAATTTACAAGGAATTTATATCGATTTCTCAACTGATAATATCGTTTAGTATAACACAATGATCAAATTATTGTATGATGTTATTTCTCATGGAATTCACCATTTAGTTGTCATGATTGATTCATAACCCATAGTAATACATATAGAAAACATTTATTCAGTATGAATCCCAACTATGCTATGCATGTTTTTAAGGGTTTGCCTTCTAGAATGACATTTTGATTACATTCAATATCAACATATTCCTAGAAGTCTAAATACATTAACTAATGCATTATCCATTATGTTTTATACATACATTTGCAATACATGTAAATAATTAAATCAACAACACACATTGAACAAGATAATAGAGAAAATAGGAAACATCGATAGATAGTTATATATACTATTTGGTTGTACAAAAACTATGTCTGAGACACATATGGCCACATGACCTATAATGTCAAAAGTACATGTATACAAAATATGGCTCAAAGGCCTCATAGTTGATTAATCCCGATGATGATCGCAATAACACACAATTACGCAGGAAATTTGAACAACAGTCGACTAATGCACTCCAACACTCCAATAGTGTATCGTTGCATTCATATAGGGGTCTCATTAATCCTAGTATCTGACATGCTATGGGTAAAACCCTCAATGTGATGCTAAAACTCAACAAGAGTCTCAGCTATGTTAGGATCATCCATCTCTTCCTTTTCCCCTACAAAAAATCCAATTTGTGCAAGTTTTGGTTGTCCCTGTCATTGAAGTTATGACGATCCTACTAGTCATATAGATCCAATATTTTCAGATGAAACCAATAGTTAGTCTCTGATACATTAAAAAACTAAAAAAAAGCTATAAAAACCAAAAACCAAAAAATATTCAAAATGACATTGTTTTACCTGCATCATCCCATTGCTTGCCTTCGGGTAAAACGAGCTCTAGGTTCCCTTGGAATAAACTTTGGCATATGGATAGTTGTCAATCATGATAATTTATACCCACAACCATTGAAATAAATTAGGGATAAAACTCATCAAATGTGCACCCCAATGATGAGACATGAGATCTAGCCATTGCCTCATCCATGGAACCCTATGTCCCGGAAGCTCGCAAGAGATCTGTTGAGGATGAAGTAATGGTATCCTCTCCAAAGAAAAATATACTAGAATAGAACCATACCCAAAGTTCTTTAAGCATCCATCCTTTTATTTTTTGAGTTGTTCCTTTAGGTTAGCCAATACCCCCTCACATGAGTTGAAGATTGTAGGTTCTATGCACTCCAATTCATATTGAATTTGGGACTTGGTAGCCAAATACAAAGCATCACTACCGACCAACTGAGTGATAGTGATGAGGATCATCCTTAGAGGAAGCTAAATGACATATTTGATTTCTATCTTCCCATCCTTTGTTGCTTTAGACCAAGGCCTACAATGGACAACTATGTAGTGCTTCATAGTTTCACTACCTCTTCTCATACCAGATAGTGAGATAGGAGCTCTTGTTTGAGATAACCTTGTCAAGAAATAGACATCCTCCACCTCTATTGTGATAGTATGTTCTCTTATCCTTAAAAATTGTCCTTGAATATCCCATGCTCTCACCAAATATTTCAATAAATCAAGTTGGGCTCTCATGCTTGTAATCAAGAAAAAATTAAGTACACCTTAAGGGGCCCACAGTTACTTAAGGCTCATATTATTGTTGGGTCATTTGCAGTAATCAAATATTGAGATTCATACTCTATTTCTCTCTAGATCAAAACCATTTTTTCTCTAGCGAATAGCTATAAAATACAAGAAAGACACTTAGAATCACCCTTGTGCAAAACTTTGAGCGAAATCGAACTCAAAAATATAAAAGTTTTTCAAGAATTGCGCACATCACACCTACCTTCCAATAGACAAAGCGACCCAATGCACTTTTCCTTCCTCGAAGGTGTGCTGATCCACTCTTCGCAATGTAGATCAAGCAGACCCAATGCACCTTTCGATATAGAGAGGGTGTGATGGGCCTAGGGAGAGATTTTAGATCATAAATCACTGAAAACTCTCAAAAAATTTCTCCAAAGGAAAAATAAAAACCAAGAAAAAGGAGAGAAAGGATAGATCTTCTACCTGGAACTAACGTCACTAGGAATCGTCCACTGGATTGGCTACACTCACCTACTGAAGTTTGAGGGTAAAATGCACTCATAGTCACTCACAAGAGGTACAAATGAAAATGGTAAAGAATTTTTTTTAGTTTTCACTATGTATAGTCAATTAATCACCTAATTTTATCATATGTCATATATTTTTTAATATTTTTGTGGTGTTTGAGCACACAAAAGGTTAATTGAGTGATATAATGTAGATTTTAAGTTGAATACATGTAATTTTGATGAAATAAGACACTTTAATCACTTTTTTGGGCTCTATAAACTTACAAAAAAAAGAAACCCCCTAGAGTCCTATTTTAGCTCTTTTCAGCCTCCTAAAACACAAAAAGATTGTCGAACACTTGTTTTTTCGAACTTGTTAAAGTAAATGAAAAGATGTATACCTATTATAAGTTTAACCCTTTTTCAAACTGGGAGAGATTATTTATGAAAAAGGAATACTTTAGTCAAGCAAGACTAAAAGGTTCTCCTAAGTATCATTTTCTCCCTTTTCGGACTCAAGAGACTAAATTTATGAAAATGAACCTTTAGAGTTTTCTTTTTTGCCTCTTTTTCAAACTCTCTAAACATGAAAAAAAAGGTTTAGTTAGACCATCGCTGGACTTGTAAAACCATCAAACAACGTTGGAAAAGTCAAACATGACAAGACCTAACCACTCCTTCTTAGGGTTCATTAAAAATACTCATAACTATTCATCAGGAGAATGAACTTATAGATCAAGCATATGTTATCCTCCTTAAGCTTATTAAAATTAAAGAGGTATTGGCTAGAAATGGTTCGAAAATTGTGAAAGCACAACATTTTACCTATTAATGGTAGCATGTCACTCTTGACAATGACACTCTTTCACTTCATCTTTCTAACTACTTTGGGTTGGGAAATCTGCTTGCCTCGTTGTTGATTACACCTTCATCTTGGTTCTTTGAGTCAATGCTACCAACTCTATTCAGTATCATTGATATGTTCAAGAGAAAGTCCACCCTCAATCAACATCTGTTATAATACCCTTAAGTCATTTGCCTCCCTTGAACTAGCTCTGCGCCATTACATTATGTCTCAAATCTTGATACCTAATTCATGTCGTTGATGGGGGATACATCAAGGCTCTCCTATGATGAGTTGATTCTTGTAGACATCAACACATTATCTAGAAAGTTGACATAAAAACTCCCTTAAATGCCTTGGAAATTGCATACCTCAATGGAAAGTTTCCTCAATTTCGGCGATAGGTTCTCATCATTGGCCTTCAAATGGAAGATTCTATGTGGTGTTCAACTTCAACTCATTCATTCACACCACATAGATTGTATTGCAGTACCTTGAGATCCATTATCATTATTAGTGGTTTCTCTCGCATATGTTAATGGATTACATCATTAGCCGGTAATCAGATGGTGTCTACCATGTTGGACTCTAGCTCATTTACTCGCATGGCTAGACTCATACTATTCAGTGACGAGTTAGAAGACCATGGATCTAGTTCCATCCACTTTGGATGTGATTTCAGGATTCATACAAGATTATAAAGTATGATGGCTATGATCATTCAGATAGTTATGAAATCATAGGCCCACACTCTGCCATCAGTGAATAAAACTTCTTGATCATTGTAAATGTATATTGGATTATATGCTGAGTATGGGTATGCCTTCCTCAACAATGATATCATGATGATAATATGTATTATAACAGATGATCATATTGACCCATCTATTCTTGATCTAAAATTGTCACAAGGTAAATCACTTTAGTCCTTAGCCACTGCTTATGACTTTGTACTTTAGGGGGTAATCTATTACAGGTCATTTTGTCACATTCATTAAAAGTTATGAAAAACTATATCAATCAACATCCTTAACACCTTTTCATTATCCCTATGCAAAGCCTTAATCATTACCTTTCCAAAAAGTCTAAGTTTCTAAGTCAACCAGCTCAAAAACTATGTTTTTGGCCCCAGCACATCCTACACTTCAGTCCACCTACAATGGTTGCAAGTTGCATAATTGAGCATTTGCACTGACTAGCATAGGTTTATTAGGTGTTACGACTCTAGAATTTTTGGAAAGATAAAAAATACTTACAAAACTTCTCCTTCTATAAGTTTCTAGGATGTTTTTAACCATTTACCATTGATATAGATCTTGAATTCCTACTCTATAGGTCTTATCTCTTATCCTTAGAGCTTATCCTCCATATGTGGATCTCAAGCCTAGATTTGTAAATCGTAAACTACAACTTTTACCCTATAAATTCATTACCTCCCATAGAGTTTGGGTTGCATTTTGGAGATTACTAGTACCCTCATGTTGCTACGTTGAGCTTAAGGAATCATCATCCATTAATCCATTAGGGTTGAGGTTGAAGGTTTGGTTTGTGGCAAGGAAGGACAAGACAATTTGGGAGACATCTACAAAGTCAAGCATCTACAAATGGTTGTATCTCTCTCCTTCATTTATTAATACAGAAGGCACTCTATTTTCCTATACTTGTATGGATTTCAACTCCTTTTTATTCATTGAATAGAGACATTAGTTTATGCTATGTGGATATTGTAGTTCTATTGCTTGTTTTAGTCATTTTGTAGGATCCATTTATAGCACTTGGAGCTAGATTCAAAGCTTACAAGCAAGGAGAAGAGGAGGATTTACTACAGATTTTAGGTAGGTATTTCTTTCGTATTCTAATTTCTCTAATGAAAACTTAGATTTTTTGCCCTTGCTGTTTCTAGATCATACCACCTAGGCAATTCCCTTTTGTCCGCGAAAGGTAATTTTCAATATAACAGAGCGAGGGGATAATGAATTTGTGACTAAGGGTTGAAAAGTGATAGATATAAGACAAGAGGGTGGGGAAAGGGTAGGGATGGAGATATTTATAATTAGAAAGAAGAGAGAGACAAAGTTGGTGGGGGATATTGTGAATGATGATATGTGAGAGAAAGAGAGGGAGAGACAAAAAAGAGAGGGAAATAATTGAGGAGGAAGAGAGAGAAAGAGTGAGAGATAGCAAGAAAAATGGGAGAAGGAGAATGGGATGGGGGGATGAAGTTAGGTAGAGAGACTGAGGGAGGGAGAAAATTATAAGGATAAAGGGATGGAGATAGATACAAATTTGGAGGGTAGAGAGAGAGAGAGTTAGAAGGAGCTTGTTGTGAAGAACTAACTATGTGAGAGAGGGAGGTATATAGAAATAGAGGAAGGGAGATGGAGGAGTGGTTGAGAGGGAGAGGGGTGGGGAAAGGAGAGAGAGAAGATGGAGAGTGAGAGGAACTAGGATGATTAGGGATTGAGAGATAGATATATAGATATGGAGGGAGAGAGAGAGAGAGAGATGGGGGAGATAAAAAAAAAAGGTTAGAGAGGAGGGAGATTGGGAGAGAGAAGGAGGGGGAAGAGATGGGTGATAGAGGGAGAGAAATAGTGAGGAAGTGAGGGAGGGAGAGGGAGGGGGTAGAGATAGGTAATAGAGGGAGAGAAATAGTGAGGAAGTGAGGGGGAGAGAGAGAAAAAAGAGGCAAGAAGGATGAAGATAGATATAGAGATGGAGGGGGAATGGAGAGGGAAGAATAGGGATAGATAGAGAAAGTAATGGACAAGAGAGAAAGAGATATAGTGAGGGAGTGAGGAATGAAGAGAGGTAGGGAGATAGTGAAAAAGTGAAATGAAGAGATAGACATGAAAATACAAATAAATAAATGGAAATAGAAAGATGGATAATCAGGGAGAGAACGTGTGAGAGAGGGAAGGATATAGGGAGGTTGTAGAGAGAGAAGGAGGGGAGGGACATTGAGAGAAAGAGAGAGAGTGCGAGGGAGGGAGGGAGAGACAATGGAAAAATAGAGAGATAAAGACAAATTAAGTGAGATAAAGGTAGAGATAGACAATGAGAGAGAACTAAAGAGAGAGGGATGGATAGACTGGATGGAGAATAAGAGAGAGAAATATAGAGAGAGGGAGGGAGATAGTGAGGGAGTGAAGTATAGAATGAGAGTGAAGGAGAGAGGGGGGTAGGTAGAGACATATAGGGAGAAAGAGATAAAGAGAGACATACTAATATGTAAATGGAAATAAATAGATAGAGAGAAGACGGGATAGAAAGAGAGATAAAACAAAGGAAATGGTAGGGATATAAATATAGATAGATGTAATGATATGGGGGGAGGAGAGAGTGAAGGAGGGGAGGGAGATTGAGAGAGGAGAGGAGAATAGAGTGGAAGAATATGGAGATATATATTTAAGAGTAAAGACAGAGAGAGAGAGAGAGGATGATAGAGAGTGAGTGAAAATGGGAGAGGGGGGATGAAGAGAGTGGAGGTGGAGGAAGAGAGAGAGAGAGAAGAAAGTAGAAAGATATGAAGATTAAGGGTCATAGAGATGGAAGAGTATATATATATATAGAGAGAGAGAGAGAGAGAGAGTGAGAGTGAGTGAAAGGTAAGGAAAAGGGAATGAGAGGGAAAGAGGGAGGGAGATAAGGAAACATAGAAAAATATTTAAATGGAAATAGAGAGATGGAGAGTGGGGGATAGAAGGATATAGAGGAAGGAGACGAGGAGGGAGGAGACAATGAAGAATGGGAGGTATATTGAGAGAGAGAGAGAGAGAGAGAGTTAGGAGAGAGGCAAGGAAGGGAGGGAGATTAAGAGAGGATATATAGGGAGGAAGGGAGTGGAAGAAGAGAGATATATAAAGGATTGAAGAGAGAAAGAGAGGTGGAGATAGTGAGTGATATATAATGGGAGGGAAGGATGGACAAAGTGGATAGAGAAGAGGAGAGAGAAAACTCACAAAAATATATATATATAGGGAGAGATAGAGAGGGGTAGAGATAGTTATGGGAGAGAGGGAGGGAGAGAGAAATATAAGGAGATATATAGATATAGAGGGGGGGTTTGATAGAGGGGGAAGAATAGAGAAATAAGGGTGGAAAGAGAGAGATATGGGGGTAGGGGGAGAGAGATAGTGAGGCATTGAAGGGAATATAGAGAGAGAAGGAAATATGGGGGCCGAGAGAGACATGAAGAAATACGTTAATGGGAAAGTAGATATGGATATTGGGGGTTATAGAAAGAGAGAGAGAGAGAGAGAGGGAAGGAGACAAGGAGGGGAGAGAGAGAAGGGAGGGAGGGATATTGAGAGGGAGAGAGAGTAAGGGAGATAGAGTGGACGAAGAGAGAGATAGAGAGGGAAGGAGAGAGAGGTGGAGATATAGAATGAGATATAAGAGAGAGGGAGGGATGGATACATTTGAGCAAGAATAAGAGAGTGACACACAAAGAGGGAGAGTGATAGACAGTTAGTGAGGGAGAGAGATGGAACGAGATATGGACAGAGGAGATATGGAGGGTTGGGATATTTAGATAGGAGTGATAGAGAGGGGGATAGTGTGAAATAAGATAGAGAGAGAAAGAAAATTGAGGATTAAGGGTGAGTGAGAAGGATATAGGGAGGGAGGGAGAGAATGGAGGGGAAGAAGAGATAGACAAGTAGAGACAACAAGAGACAGTGGTAGGAAAGAGAGGGATAAATATAATGAGGGGTTGAGAGAGATAGATAGAGATAAAATTATAGAGGAAGGGAGATAGATATAAAGATAATGGAGGAATCGAGAGGTAAGAGATAGACATGGATGGAGAGAGGGAGGGAGATAGTGAGGGAGTATGGTAAATAGAGAGAGAAGAAGAGAGTCAGGGAGATAGAGAGAGAGATGATGAGGATATAGGGATGGATGGAGAGGGAAGAATAGGGATGCATAGAGAAGCATAGGGAGAGAGATAATGGTAGAGTAAGAGTGAGAGCGATATAAAAAGAGGGAGAGAGAGGAGAATGTGAAGGATACTAAGAGAGGAGGGATGGAGAGGGAGATAGAGTGGAAGAAGAGAGTGATAGAGAGGAAAGAAGAGAGAGAGAGAGAGAGAGAGAGAGATAAAGTGAGAGAGAAAGATAGAGGGAGGGATAGATAAAGTCAAAGGTGGATAAGAGAGAGAAAAACAAAGAGGTAGGGAGGTAGGGAGGTAAATATACAGTGATGGTGGAGAGGGAGAGAGAGAGAGAGTAAGTGAATGAGTGAGGGGGTAAGGGAGAGAGACATAGATGTGGAGAGAGGGAGAGATAGAGATGGTGGAGGGATTGAGAGGGATACAAAGAGTGGAGAGTGAAGAGGAGAGTGATATAAAAATAGGGTGACAAAGATATGAGGGAGTGAGGGTGAGAGCGAAAATGGAGGAGATAGGGGGGAGTAGAGAGAGAAGGAGCGGAGGGATATTAAAAGAGGAGAAATAGAGAGGGAGAAAGGGAGAAACAATAGGGAGATAGGGAGAGGGAAAATGTGTGTGTATGTGTGTGTGTGTGTGTGTGTGAGAGAGAGAGAGAGAGAGGTGTAGATAGAGAGTGAGGGAGAAGGAAAGGAGGGATAGAGGGAGACAAGGAGGAAGGAGAGAGAGACGAATAGGGAAAGGGATAGACAAATATGGGGGAGAGAGGTAAAGGTGAAAGGGAGAGGGATAGAAAGCAAGTGAGCGGGAGAGAGAGAGAGGAGAGATGGAGGAAGAGAGAGAAAGATGGAAGAAGATATTAAGAGAGATAGAGAAATATGTAAATGTAAATAGAGATATGGTAGTGTTAGAAACCAAAAAAACAATGAGAGGGGTGATGAATCAGTATTGTAGGAATTTAACTTTATTTCACTTGCAATTATTTTAGGGCACCATGAAATACTTTAGGAATTTACTTAGATGAGCATGAAAAGAAGCAACATAAGTAACATAAACAAATACACAAATTATTTTAACTTTTCTTCATTTCCTTCACAAGGCAAGCTACAACTTGTTGCTACAAAATTATTGGGATACAATGAGCGGGAAGTAAATACTCCTTGATCTATCAGTTACAACTAAAAAGAGCTATCACACCTACTCATTTATTAGCTACTACCAAAAGGGACTAATTCCCTTTCTCATTTATCAGCTACCACTAAAAGGGACTACTACCCCTATAATGTAAGCTACCACTTTCCAACCCTGTTAATCCATATTTCATCCATTTTCAAACTCAAATCAATAGGCCAGTATCTTCATAAATAAATTTCTCTCAATCACCTACCACATACACCACAAACACCTTCAATAATCTTTGATCACTGAACAAATAACCAAAAACATCACCAACACCTTTTATTTTTTATATTTTCTCACACACTTTTTCATTTTACACCCATGCATACTTTTCCTGCAAAAAAAGTTCCTCATCTTCTTCACCTTTTAGGTAAATTTAGGCCTTCCTTCATAAATGAACCTCTCAATTTCGTCCTACTTAAGTCTTCAGTCACTAAAGTGCAATCTCTTCAAAAAATATTTGAGCTTAAACTCCGTGATTTCTTGAATTTTTATTGTTGTCTTGATGTTCAACTTGTTTAAACATGATTCATGCATGCATAAAACTAAAATTCCATCTTTGCATGATGTTTCAAACTCTATCTGTAAGTTAAACTACTTACATCTACTCAAACAATCGATTCTGGCATATTATAGGGTTTAGTTGGGCTTTTAACTCCAATTCACACTTTAATTTGTCCCTATATTTGGAATAACCGCCAAAGTTCAAGATGCAGACTCATCCCTCCATGTGCCCGAAACATGACAAATCAAGTTTTCAACTCATTCATGCCACGTCTCGAATGCTTTATTTTACTTTATCGATGATATGCCATATGCCTCATTCTCTGTGGGCGTATTTTTATATAGCCAAATATTTGTGGGTCCCTTTGTGAATTTAGTTTAGCCCCAAGCGCCTCAACGTAAATTGTTTCCATATTTATAACTCTATGGAACTATTTTAATTACATCCCCTTAGGGCTTATATTACACTAAAAATTCCTCCACGCCCTTAATTTCAACAACACATAAAACCACCAAAAAACCATGTCCTGGGCATTTTTCCAAAATTTTGATGGAATCACCACTTGATGGGAATCTTTTCATCTTCTGCTCCATCTCTTTCCATAAATCCCATCACTATTTTATATGTGTTATTTTAGATCATTTAGATTGCATTGAGTGGGATGAGTTATCAGTGGGGTCTACACGCTTCGCTTCTCATTGGCTCATGGTTGCCTCGTTGGACTGCAAATGTGTCCCAAATCTGTTTTTGTGACCCTTTCCTTCTGTGCACTCTTATTTCCTTCAGGGAGCATTCTGCAAGGATAATGTGTCCCAATGGGGTCCTCTTGCCTTTACTGCACATCAATAAAACTACCTCCTAGGATGAATTGGCTCTGACACGACCATGTCTCCCGATGCTCAATCAACTCGTAGGTCCTCCATTGTTACTCATTCAAATCTTTCAGGGTTCTTCCAGTGGGATGACATCATGCTTACTTCACCTATGCAATGTGGTGCTTTTTTATCAGTCCATGTTTCACTGTAAAATGACCCACTCGACCACCCAAAAAAGCCAAAAATGCCTATCACACATCCACCTCTTATTGGCCTGGTGTTGACATCATCTCTAATGAATAACATGTTTCCACCTATCATCTGTAAAAGAGGAGAGAGAAAGGATCTCAAGCCTTGGTTTTTCAAATATTTTCCCCTTATAAGAAAATTTATGGGTCCCAGCCTTTTAACACTACACTTCCTTTTCAATGTTCACCATATTCCCAATCGATCCATCTCGGGCATGCTCCTTTGTGCGTTTCCTAAATCCTCTGGGGTTACCTTTTATTTTCCTTAGAGCTTTACCTTGAGGGTTTAGCTGTTGTGTGGGATCCACCTCGTGGTAATGAAAATATTTTCTACTTCATTACTCTAATTGCCACCGTCATCCTGCATCATTTTCAGCCCGCAACTCCTTACTTGTTTGACGTTTGAAACTATTAGGGATAACGCATCGGGATGAATTATATGGGGCTCCGCAATTGACCGATAAAAGAGACTCTCCATCACTGCAATGTTGATCCAAATTAGCTTGGAGCTCTTTTGGTTGCTTCATTAAAACAAATCCATCAGTTTGTGCACAACTCCAAACTAAACGTTGTTAATTCCTTTCCATCATTTTAGCTTTGCATAAATTTGACTTGGGGTCCATATCTTTGACTGTCTCTAAATTTTGATCTAGGAGGTTGTTTACAGGCTTCCACATACCACAAGAAATCTATTTCAGGTGTTTATCCATATACTTGTGTTACATCTGCTCACTGATATGATATATTGCACTAAATATTCATTCAAAGGCATTGCACCATTCTCAACTAGTGTTGATTTGCATTCTTCTTCTTATGCTTGATCCATATCACTTTTGTCCTCCTTTAACATCTTGTGTCATTTGTTTCTATAAATGACAACACAATTTCAATCATCTCCCCGATGGAAACACCATGATCAAACAAAAAATCCGCATCAAGACATACCAATTATGATTGTCCCAAATTTTTCCTTTGGTTGTATATCTCTTCTTTGAATACTTCTCCCCTCCAGATTCACTTCTCTTGTGTTGTAATAATGCTACTTTGTTTTTTTCATCACACATCATTACTTCTCCCTGTTTTTCATTGATCACTAAGACCTCTCCCCCTTTGACATCAATCAATAAGACACTAACTTGTTCCCCATGTCACCACACTCCTCTTGTCAACAATCATCCCCTATCTTATTGATAATTTGGACCTGGATTCTTCATCTAGAAATGTTGAAGGTATACCAGTTATCATTCTTCCTCTTGAAGGAAGAGCTAGTGGAGGGAGGAAAGAGGAACAACTCCCAATATTTGCCTCAATTTCTCAAATTGTTCTCTTAAGAGAGGTTTGGTGAAAATATCAACAACATTTTATTTGGTAGGTACATACTCCAACTTCACAATCTAATTGGAAGCTTTCTCTCTTAATAAAAGCTACTTGATTGAAATATTCTTCGTCTTAGAGGGGAAAACAGGATTCTTTGACATGCTAATGGAACTTGTGTTGTAACAAATAATGGTAATAGGATGATCATAAAACACCTATATATCCTGCAATGTCTTCCTCATCCACAATAGTTGATTGCAACAAGAAGATGTTGCAATATACACTCCATCTATATATAAAAATATAGAGGCTTGCTTCTTGCTCAACCATGGAACTAGACACTCTCGAAGGAATAAAGTGCCACCGTTAGTGCTCTTTCAATCATCTACATTGCCTACCGAATCAAGATCAATATAATTAGTGAATGAAAAATATTTATCTCTTGGGTACCACAATCCATAATCCATTGTAGCTCTGAGATGTCTGAGAATTCTCTTACCTAATAGTAGATGACTCTATCTGGGGGTTGCTTTAAATCTTCCAACAAATCCAACTTCCCGCATAATGTCTAGTCTTGAAGTTGTCAAATATAATAGGCTATCAATGATAGATATGTATAAAGTCTGGTCAACCTCAGGTGATTCATCGTATTTCCAATATTGCAACCTATAACCAGTGCTGTGCTCACTAAAAAGCATTCCTCCATGCAAAAATCCTTTAACAATTCCTTGAGATATTTGATTTTTGAAATGAATATCCCTTTGGGAGTCTACACAATGTACAATCCAAGAAAATAAGAGATCTCTAAAAGCATAGACATCTCAAACTCAACCTTCATATCTGCTACAAATTGGCATGTTAATGAGTCTGAATGTGACTAGAAAAAATAATGTAATCAACATATACAACCACTACTATGAGTTTCCCATCCTTAGCTTTGACATATAAATTGTTGTCAGTTGCACCTATTTTTAATCCACAATTGAGTAGGTAGTTTTACAACATTGAATACCATGCCATAAGGGATTGCTTGAGACGATATAATGCCTTCTTAATCTTGCAAACATAATCTAGTTTCTCTGTTAGTTGAAATTCATAAGGCTACTCTATGTAAACTTCTGCCTGTAGTTATGCATTTAGAAAGGCATATTTCACATCCATTTGATATATCTTGAATTTATTAAAATAGAAAAATTCAAAAAACATTATGATTTCTGCTATATGAGCAACAAGAGAAAATATTTCATCAAAATATAAACCTTCAATCTGATTATAGACATTGCATACCAGCCTTGCATAGTTTCTTATCACGTCTCCATGGTCATTTAACTTATTCCTGAAGACCCACTTAGTGTCAATGACATTATTTTCTGCTGGTCTAGGAACAAATTCCCATGCGTGATTTCTCTCAATTTGGTCGAATTCTTCATGCATAGCTTTTAAACAATTTTCATATTAACTAGCTTGTGCAACATCCCATGGTTCCTCCATGGACAATAGGGCTGCATGGGCATGCAGAAGGGGATTTGAAAAATCCATTATATTTTTCACACTTTAATTTAATTTGCCAATAATTTGATTGTTGGGTGATATTTTTTAACATACCTTGAACGATCCATGGCTTGAGGACTAGTGGGCTCTTCATTGTCTTCCTCCGAAAGTGACACTGGTCCTCCTCATTGCTAGTATCTTCTTCATTGGTGTTGGTATTTGTTAACTGTTTATTTTTAGATTCAACATATTCATCCACTTTGACATCAATATAGTCAACAGTCATCATCATATGTCATATATTTTTCAATATTTTTGTGGTGTTTTGAGCACACAAAAGGTTAATTGAATGATATAATGTAGATTTTAAGTTGAATACATGTAATTTTGATGAAATAACACACTTTTATCACTTTTTTGGGCTGTATAAAATTACGAAAAAAGGAACCCCTAGAGTCCTATTTTAGCTCTTTTCAGACTCCTAAAACACAAAAAGATTGTCGAACACTTGTTTTTTCAAACTTATTAAAGTAAATGAAAGATGTCTTCGTATTATAAGTTTAACCCTTTTTCAAACTAGGAGAGACTATTTATGAAAAAGGAATACTTTAGTCAAACAAGACTAAAAGGTTCTCCTGAGTATCATTTTCTTCCTTTTCGGACTCAAGAGACTAAATTTACGAAAATGAACCTTTGGAGTTTTCTTTTTCGCCTATTTTTCAAACTCTATAAACATGAAAAAAAAATTGAGTTACACCATTGTTGGACTTGTAAAACTATCAAACAATGTTGGAAAAGTCAAACATGACGAGACCTAATCACTCCTTCTTAGGGTTCATTAAAAATACTCATAAGTATTCATCGGGAGGATGAACTTATAGATCAAGCATATGTTATCCTCCTCAAGCTTATTAAAAATAAAGAGGTATTGGCCAGAAATGGTTGGAAAATTGTGAAAACATGACATTTTACCTGTTAATGGAAGCAAGTCACTCTTGGAAATGATACTCTTTCACTTCATCTTTCTAAGTACTTTGGGTTGGTAAATCTGCTTGCCTCACTATTGATTACACCTTCATCTTGGTTCTTTGAGTCAATGCTACCAACTCCATTCAGTATCGTTGATATGTTCAAGAGAAATTCCACCCTCAGTTATCATCTATTATAATACCCTTAAGCCTTACTTCATGTTTGCCTCCCCTGAACTAACTCTGCGTCATTACATTATGTCTCAAATCTTGATACCTAATTCATGTCATTGATGGGGGATACATCAAGGCTCTCCTGTGAGGAGTTGAATCTTGTAGACATCAACACATTATCCAGAAATTTGACATAAAAACTCCCTTCAATGCCTTGGAACTTGCATACCTCAATGGAAAGTTTCCTCAATTTCAGTGAGAGGTTCTCATAATTTGCCTTCAAATGGAAGATTATATGTGGTGTTCAACTTCAACTCATTCATTCACACCACATAGATTGTATTGTAGTACCTTGAGATCCATTATCATTATCAGTGGTTTCTCTCGCATATGTTAATGGATTACATCATTAGTCAGTAATCAAATGGTGTCTACCATGTTGGACTCTAGCTCATTTACTCACATGGCTAGACTCATACTATTGAGTGACAAGGTAGAAGACCGTGGATCTAGTTCCATCCATTTGGGATGTGATTTCAGGATTCATAGAAGATTACAAAGTATGATGGCTATGATCATTCAAATAGTTATGAAAGCATAGGCCCACATTCTGTCATCAGCGAACAAAACTTCTTGATCATTGTACATGTATATTGGATTATATGTTGAGTATTGGTATGCCTTCCTCAATAATGATATCATGATGATAATATGTATTATAACAGATGATCATATTGACCCATCTATTCTTTATCTAAACTTGTCACAAGGTAAATCACTTTAGTCCTCAGCCACTGCTTATGACTTTGTACTCTAGGGGGTAATCTATTACGAGTCATTTTGTCGCATTCATTAAAAGTCATGAAAAACTATATCAATCAACATCCTTAACACCTTTTCATTATCCCTATGTAAAGCCCTAAACATTACCTCTCCAAAAAGTCTAATGTTTTGGTTCAATCAGCTTAAAAACTATGTTTTTGGCCCCAGCACATCCTACACTTCAGTCCACCTGAAATGGTTGCAAGTTGCATAATTGAGCATTTGCACTGACTAGCATAGGTTGATTAGGTGTGATGATTCTATAATTTTGGGAAAGATAAAAAATATTTACGAAAGTTCTCCTTCTAGAAGTTTCTAAGGTGTTTTTAACCTTTTACCATTGATAGAGATCTCGAATTCCTACTCTATAGGTCTTATCTCTTATCCTTAGAGCTTATCCTCCATATGTGGATCTCAAGCCTAGATTAGTAAATACTAAACTACAAATTTTACCCTATAAATTCATTACCTCCCATAGAGTTTGGGTTGCATTTTGGAGATTACTAGCACCCTCATGTTGCTACGTTGAGCTTAAGGAATCATCATCCATTAATCCATTAGGGTTGAAGTTGAAGGTCTGGTTTGTGGCAAGGAAGGAAAAGACAATTGGGGAGACATCTACAAAGTCAAGCATCTATAAATGGTTGTATCTCTCTCCTTCATTTATTAATACAGAAGGAACTCCATTTTCCTATACTTATGTGGATTTCAGCTCCTTTTGATTCATTGAATAGAGACATTAGTTTATGCTATGTGGATATTATAGTTCTATTGCTTGTTTTAGTCATTTTGTAGGATCCATTTATAGCACTTGGAGCTAGATTCAAAGCTTACAAGCAAGGAGAAGAGGATGGTTTACTACATATTCTAGGTGGGTATTTCTTCCGTATTCTAATTTCTCTAAGGAAAACTTAGATTTTTTTTCCTCTGTTGTTTCTAGATCATACCACCTAGGCAGTTCCCTTTTGTTCGCAAAAGATAATTTTCCATATAACAGAGCGGGGGGATAATGAATTTGTGACTAAGGGTTGAAAAGTGATAGATATAAGAAAAGAGGGTGGGGAAATGGTAGGGATGGAGACATTTATAATTAGAAATAAGAGAGAGACAAAGTTGGTGGGGGATATTGTGAATGATGATTTGTGAGAGAGCGGGGGAGACAAACAAAGAGAGGGAAATAATTGAGGAGGAAGAGAGAGAAAGAGTGAGAGATAGCAAGATGAATGGGGGGAAGAGAATGGGATGGGGGGATGAAGTTAGGTAGAGAGACTAAGGGAGGGAGAAAAGTATAAGGATAAAGGGATGGAGATATATACAAATTTGGAGGGTAGAGAGAGAGAGAGAGAGAGAGAGAGAGAGAGTTAGAGGGAGCTTGTTGTGAAGAACTTACTATGTGAGAGAGGGAGGTATAGAGAAATTGAGGAAGGGAGATGGATGAGGGGTTGGGAGGGAGAGGGGTGGGGAAAGGAGAGAGAGAGGATGGAGAGTTAGAGATACATATATAGATATGGAGGGGGAGAGAGAGAGATATGGGGGAGATAAAAAAAAAAAAGGTTAGAGAGGAGGGAGAGTGGGAGAGAGAGGGAGGGGGAGACATGGGTGATAGAGGGAGAGAAATAGTGAGGAAGTGAGGGAGAGAGAGGGAGGGGGGAGAGATGGGTGATAGAGGGAGAGAAATAGTGAGGAAGTGAGGGGGAGAGAGAGAAAAAAAAGGTGAGAGGGATGAAGATAGATATAGAGATGGAGGGGGTGTGGAGAGGGAAGAATAGGGATAGATAGAGAAAGTAATGGACAAGAGAGAAAGATATATAGTGAGGGAGTGAGGAATGAAGAGAGGTAGGGAGATAGTGTAAAAGTGGAATGAAGAGATAGACAAGAAAATACAAATAAATAAATGGAAATAGAGAGATGGATAATCAGGGGAGAGAACGTGTGAGAGAGGGAAGGATATAGGGAGGGTGTAGAGAGAGAAGGAGGGGAGGGACATTGAGAGATTGTTATGCTCTTAACCTGCAAAATGATACCCAAATACAGAATATGCGAAGAAAAGATACCCAGAACACAGAATAGCAATGATTTTATTATTCAGAGAGTAATTTTCACTTGCCTCTTCGAGGGGGCAACCTCCAATAGAGCAGAGCTCGAATACAAAATAAGACACAATGCTCCTCGCAGGGAGTCTCTATCCTTTATATATGACTCATACATGCAATACCACGGGCCAATACCGTGGGTTTTATTAATACCATCTATCTAATACTACGGCCCATTTGCAACTAACTATGGTCCCGTCATTAATTGCAGGTTAACCACTTACAAATATTAATATGGGCTTTATTGACTCTTGACTATGACGTGATCCCATGACATAAATAAGGGGGTTAGGGTGGGACCCTAACATGCCCTCCCCCTTCAAACTAGCCTTGTCCTCAAGGCTGAAGCTGCAGAAACTGCTGAAGAATAGTGGCTGGTTCCCAAGTTGCATCTTCCAGAGAGGTGTCTTTCCATTTGACGAGGACTTCCTTAATCATGCGGTTGCGCAGGTGCTTGTCTCGTGTGTCTAGAACCTGTTCGGGTTGAAGCCAGATTGACCCTTCTTCGTCCAATTCAGGTAGACTGGTTTGAACTCGGCAATTGTTCCCAATCACTTTCTTGAGGCACAATACATGGAAAACTGGATGGATTTTTGCCGTAGGTGGCAAAGCCAACTTGTAAGCCACTTCTCCAATGCGTTGAAGTACTTGGTATGGTCCGTAGAATTTTGGAGAGAGCTTTTGACAACCCTTGTCTTTGAGTGATGTTTGCTTATATGGTTGCAGCCTCAAAAGGACCTGATCCCCTTCTTGAAATTGGCGCTCTGAGAGATGCTGGTCGACCTGTTGCTTCATGCGGTTCTAAGCTTGATGAAGATTCTCTCTAAGATGGGCGAGCATGGTTACGCGGTGTTATAGGAGTTGATCCACTGCTTGTACTTTGGAGGACCCCTTGAGATAAGAAGTAGGGGAAGGCGGAAGTTGACCATATACTGCTTCATAGGGAGTCATTTTGGTGGTGGCATGATAGTTGGTGTTATACCACCATTCAGCCAGAGGTAACCACTGTACCCAAAGGTGTTGCTTTTCTGAAGTGAAACACCTAAAGTAGGTTTCTAGACATTTGTTGACGGCTTCGGTTTGACCATCTGTTTGCGGATGATATGAAGTACTGAGTTTGAGTTGAGTGCCTTGTATTCTGAAGAGTTCCTGCCAAAAATTACTGGTGAAGATCGGGTCGCGGTCGGACACAATAGAAGTGGGCATGCCATGCAATTTGAAGATCTGATCCATGAAAGATTGAGCAACCAAATTTGGTGTAAACGGGTGGGGTAGGGCGCAGAAATGAGCATACTTTGACAGTCGGTCCACAACCACCATGATGACTGACTTGTTCCCTGACTTTGGAAGACCTGTAATGAAATTCATAGAAACCTCCGTCCAAATTGATGCCGAAATGGGCAATGGTTGTAATGTGCCTGGTGTGTTGACGGTTTCCCCTTTGTGGCGTTGACAGACATCACATTCTACTACGAAGGTAAGGATGTCCTTTTTCATGCCTGTCCAAAAAAATGATCTTCTGGTGCGAGCATACGTCTTTTGAAAGCCCGAATGTCCTGCAATGGGAGATGAGTGCAATTCTGCCAAAATGCGACTTTTGAGGGTGGATGTTGGTGAGATTACGACTTTGTCCTTGTAGCGAAGAATATCATTCTGCCACGAGTAGCCCTTGGTGGAATTAGGATCTACCTGCAATTGAGAAATGAGTTGGGAGAGCTCGGGGTGTGAAAACCATTCCCTGCGAGCTTCTTCAATCCAGTCTGGAATGGGGAGGGAAATTGCGAGCAGAGTACTTTCCTCCTCAAATTAGTGAGATAATGCATCTGCTACACTATTGTCTTTCCCTTTCTTGTAAATGATCTCATAATCATATCCCAGCATTTTGGCTAACCATTTATTTTTTTGTGGGGAGGATAGGCGTTGCTCCAAAAAATATTTAAGACTATGATGATCTGTGCGAATTTGGAAACGTCGCCCCAACAAGTAAGGTCGCCAGGTCTCGACTGCATGTAAGATGGCCATCATTTCCTTCTCGTAGGTAGATTGGCCCAGATTCCTCCCACTGAGTTGTTGGCTTGTGAAGGCCAACGGTCGCCCTTCCTGCATTAAGACCGCCCCAATACCTGTACCCGAAGCATCACATTCAATGACAAAGGATTTGGTGAAGTCATGTAGTGCTAAGACTGGAGTGGAACACATGGCATTTTTGAGAGCGGTAAATGCTTGTTGTGCTTCCTCGTTCCAGAAGAAGGAATTTTTCTTTAGGAGTTGAGTGAGGGGTTTCGCTATGCGGCCATAGTTGCGGACAAACTTACGATAATAGCCTATGAGACCCAAAAATCCTCTCAAGCTCTTCAAGGTCTTAGGTTGAGGCCATTCTTGCATTGCCTGGATCTTTTTGGGGTCCACCTTGACACCTTCACGCCCCACAATGTGGCCCAAATACTCAAATTCTTCCATGCCAAACGAACACTTGGACATCTTGACAAATAATTTATGCTTGCAGAGTAGTTGCAAGAGTAGATCTACATGCTGAAGATGTGCAGCCCAAGTGCCACTATATATGAGGATGTCATCGAAGAAGACAAGGACAAATTTTTTGAGATATGGTTTGAGAATGTGATTCATAAGGCTCTCAAAAGTAGAGGGGGCATTACAAAGACCAAATGGCATGACCAGGAACTCATAATGGCCTTCATGAGTTCTGAAAGCCGTCTTGAGAATGTCGACTTCCTTCATGCGAATTTGGTGGTAGCTTGAGCGAAGATCCAACTTAGTGAAGAATTGAGCCCCATTGAGTTCGTCCAGCAAATCGTCAACCACCGGGATGGGAAATTTATCTTTGACTGTCAACTTATTGAGGGCCCTAAAGTCGGGACACATCCGCCACTCCCCATCTTTCTTGAGCACCATGACCACTGGGGATGAATAAGGACTAATGCTGGGACGAATGACACCTGCTTCCAACAGTTCCTTGATGATTTTTTCTATTTCATTCTTTTGGGTGAACGGATATCTGTATGGACACACATTTGGGGGTCGGGCCCCTGGAACCAAGGTGATGCTATGATCATGTTCCCCTCGCGAGGGTGGAAGCTCATTAGGCTTGTCAAAGACCGTCCGATGGTTATTTAAAATCTGTTGCATCTCATGATGAATTGGCAAAGACATGGTTTCAACTACCTGGATGGCATTAAATTGAGCTACTACTTCATGATGGCCCATTTTTAACAATTTTTCCATCCTATGTGAGCTAATGATAGAGGGGGCTCCCGCCTGGAGTCCACGGAGGGTATGTGTGGAGTTGTTCTGCTTAAAACTCATATATAACTCCTGGAAATCCATTGTGATTGGCCCAAGAGTGTGGAGCCATTCGGCGCCGAGGACAATGTCGCAACCCCCCATGTGTATGGCAAACATGTGGGTTTTCAACTGATAATCCCCCATTTGAAGTTTGACATTTTCACAGTGGCCTTCACATTTCATTGTGCCCCCATCCGCAATTTGGACTCGGAATTTAGAAACTACTCGTACAAAACAATGCGCTGCTTCTGCGGTTTTTGGATGGATGAAATTATGGGTACTTCCACTATCAATCAAGACTACTACTGGGCGATGTTTAAGAAAACCCCGGATTTTGAGAGTTTGAGGGGAAGAAATCCCTGCCAACGCATGCAGCGAAATAACTGGTTCGTCAGAGACATTCTCCTTTGGGTTGTCTTCTTCTAGCACCTGATGTTCCTCAAGTGGTGGATCTTCTTCTGTTGAGCTGTAGTCAGTGGCATCTATTTGAAAAAATTTGGGCTCCTTGCATTTATGACCTGGGGAGTATTTTTCATCACAGTAGTAACATAGTCCTTGCTTCCTTCTTTCGGTCATTTCCGCAGGTGACACCTTTTGGACCTTAAGTGTTTGAGTCATGTTGTGAGCTTGTGGGGGATGACCTTTAGCGGGGAAATTTGGGTGATTGTATTGGGCTGCTAATGCACATTCCACCTTACGAGCTACCTGGCAAGCCTCTGTCCACGTGGGAGGGTGGTGAAGTAGAACTTGAGCTTTGATGGCTTCTTTAAGACCGCTGATAAAATATTCCGTGTAGAACTCATCTGTGAGACCCCTAGTGCGGAAGGCTAAGGCTTCAAAAGAGGTAATATATTCATCCACTGTACCAGTCTGTCGGAGCTTAATGAGACGAGCCAAAAAAGAGTCTTCCTGTTCAAAGCGATCTCAAAGAGCTTTGGCAAATTGGGCCCAAGTCCTAAAAGGTCCATTGCAACGCTGATGCCATTCCCACCATTGCCACCGTTCATTGTCCAAGTACATGCTCCCCAACATAAGCTTATTCGGATCATCTGGGATATGATTCAATTTGAAATACTGCTCCATTTGTGCTAGCCATGTGGACAGGTGAGAACCGTCAAATTTATGCACATCCAACTTGGGAGGTCGCTGACTGGGTGATGGATGGGTGTGCCAGACGTGAGGAGAGTGGCTAGACTCACCCTCATTGTATTCATGGCCATTATATGCCTCCTCGTGGGCTTGCTCCTTGCCCTTCGGGAGGAATTGTTGTATCTGGAGACTTAGTCCACGAATCTCAGTTTGGATGGAGTTCACAGTGTCTTCAAGTTTGTCCATCCTTTCATTGGCCATTGCTTGAGCTCTAGTTTCTACCATACACCAACCTGATGAAAAATTGGGACCGCCTAAAAATTTTTACTAATAAATTGAATGGTACCACCTTGCTCAGCTCGTCGTCCTGATTCTTATGGGCTAGATCACCAATAAGCGCCCCGGAAGATCTCAGACTTTTTTTTTGAAAACTCCTAACGGAGTTTTACTCCTTCTTGATCAATACTGCAATCGCCAAATCCTCAAAATGTCAATGTTGCCAAAAGTCCTGTGAAAAGTATACCCCGGTATAGGAACCCTTCACAACAAGTCCGATCTGGTGGGTCTGAGAGATCTGAATGGCGGAACAACTGCTGCGGCAGATCTGATGGATCTGCGGGACTGATGTCTGCTGCTGCTGCACCTATTTGCACACGTGGATCGGGAATAGATGATGTGTGATCCCCCGATAGAAAAGGAAACTATGGTCGTGAGGAGTGTCAGGTGCTACAAATCGCAATATACATAAGGGTCTGGCAGTAGTACTCGGCCCAATGTGTCAGGGCTCTAACTAAGGAGGATCGACCGTACCATTAGCCGTACAATCCGACTTCCCTATCGTACGAGTGAGTAATCTCTCCGAGTGCTGTTCTCGGTGTACTGTAGCCACAAGACGGCCGACGGTTTATCTATGGCGAGGTTTCAAGGGAGCCTAGGGGGCTTCCGATATACCCAGAGGGTACGTGGAAGACAGTCCGTGCGCGGTTCTGTCTAATGCGCTACTACTCAAAGGGGTAACCACAGGGGTTACAAGGGAGTCCAACAGACGTGACCACCTCTTGTATTTCCTGCGTGCATGCCTCCCCAAATCCGCAGGTTTATGCGCTCAACGACAGATCCCGTGGTTTAAAGACGCCGGAACATGTCTCTAGCCGAAAAAAAAAAATTTGCTAAGAATTGGAGATCCCACCGGCCCTGGAAAGTGCTCTGATACCACTTGTTATGCTCTTAACCTGCAAAATGATACCCAAATACAGAATATGCGAAGAAAAGATACCCAAAACACAGAATAGCAATGATTTTATTATTCAGAGAGTAATGTTCACTTGCCTCTTCGAGGGGGCAACCTCCAATAGAGCAGAGCTCGAATACAAAATAAGACACAATGCTCCTCGCAGGGAGTCTCTATCCTTTATATATGACTCATACATGCAATACCACGGGCCAATACCGTGGGTTTTATTAATACCATCTATCTAATACTACGGCCCATTTGCAACTAACTGTGGTCCCGTCATTAATTGCGGGTTAACCACTTACAAATATTAATATGGGCTTTATTGACTCTTGACTATGACGTGATCCCATGACATAAATAAGGGGGTTAGGGTGGGACCCTAACAGAGATAGAGAGAGAGTGCGAGGGAGGGAGGCAGGTAGAGACATATAGGGAGAAAGAGATAGAGAGAGACATACTAATATGTAAATGGAAATAAATATATAGAGAGAAGAGGGGATAGAAAGAGAGATAAAACAAAGGAAATAATAGGGATATAAAGATAGATAGAGGGAATGAGATGGGGGGACGAGAGAGTGAAGGAGGGGAGGGAGATTGAGAGAGGAGAGGGGAAGGGAGTGGAAGAATATGGAGATATATAATTAAGAGTAAAGAAAGAGAGAGAGAGAGAGGATGGTAGCGAGTGAGTGAAAAGGAGAGAGGGGGGATGAAGAGAGTGGAGGGGGAATAAGAGAGAGAGAGAGATAAGGAAGTAGAAAGATATGAAGATTAAGGGTCATAGAGATGGAAGAATATATATATAAAGAGAGTGAGTGAGAGGTAAGGAAGATAGAATGAGAAGGAAAGAGGGAGGGAGATAAGGAAACATAGAAAAATATTTAAATGGAAATAGAGAGATGGAGAGTGGGGGATAGAAGGATATAGAGGAAGGAGATGAGGAGGGAGGATATAATGAAGGATGGGAGGTATATTGTGAGAGAGAGGGAGAGAAAGAGAGAGAGAGAGAGAGAGAGAGTTAGGAGTGAGGCAAGGAAGGGAGGGAGAGAGTGGAAGAAGAGAGATATATAGAGGAATGAAGAGAGAAATAGAGGTGGAGATAGTGAGTGATATATAAGGAGAGGGAAGGATGGAGAGAGTGGAAAGAGAAGAAGAGGAAGGAGACAACTCACAAAAATATATATAGAGAGAGAGATAGAGAGGGGTAGATATAGTTATGGGAGAGAGGGAGGGAGAGAGAAATATGAGATATATAGATATAGAGGGGGGGTTGATAGAGGGGGAAGAATAGAGAAGTAAGGGTGGAGAGAGTTAAATATTGGGGGAGGGGGAAGAATAGAGAAATAAGGGTGGAGAGAGAGAAATATGGGGGGAGGGGGAGAGAGATAGTGAGGCATTGAAGGGAATCTAGAGAGAGAAGGAAATATGGGGGGCCGAGAGAGACATGAAGAAATATGTCAATGGTAAAGTAGATATGGATATTGGGGGATATAGAAAGAGAGAGAGAGAAGGAGACAAGGAGGGGAGAGAGAGAAGGGAGGGAGGGATATTGAGAGGGATAGAGAGTAAGGGAGATAGAGTGGTTGAAGAGAGAGATAGAGAAGGAAGGAGAGAGAGGTGGAGATATAAAATGAGATATAAGAGAGAGGGAATGATGGATACATTTGAGCGAGAAGAAGAGAGTGACAGACAAAGAGGGAGAGTGATAGTCAGTTAGTGAGGGAGAGAGATGGAATGAGATATGGACAGTGGAGATATGGAGGGTTGGGATATTTAGATAGGAGTGATAGAGAGGGGGATAGTGTGAAAGAATATAGAGAGAGAAAGAAAAGTGAGGATTAAGGGTGAGAGAGAAGGATATAGGGAGGGAGGGAGAGAATGTACAGGGAAGAAGAGATAGACAAGTAAAGACAACAAGAGACAGTGGTAGGAAAGAGAGGGATAAATATAATGAGGGGTTGAGAGAGATAGATAGAGATAGAGATAATGGAGGAATCGAGAGGTAAGATATAGACATGGATGGAGAGAGTTGAAAGGTAAGATAAGGAAGAAAAACATAGAGATGAGGCGAGATAGTGAGGGAGAGAGGGAGAGAAAGAGAGAGGGAAGGGTAAAATGGAGGAGAAGAGAAAGAAGAAGGGGAGTGATGTTTAGAGAGGGGAGAAGGAGAGGGAGAAAGAATTGAATAAGAGAGAGAGAGAGAGAGAGATTATGTTAGTGAGTGAGAGAGAAGGATGGAAGGAGGGATGTAGAGGGTAGAAAGGAAATAAGACAAATATATATAGAGAGAGAGATAGAAGAAGAGGGAAAGGAATTGATGTTGGAGAGAGCGAGGAAGATAGTGAGGGAGTATGGTAAATAGAGAGAGAAGAAGAGAGTGAGGGAGATAGAGAGAGAGATGATGAGGATATAGGGATGGATGGAGAGGGAAGAATAGGGATACATAGAGAAGGATAGGGAAAGAGATAATGATGGAGTAAGAGGGAGAGCGATATAAAAAGAGGGAGAGAGAGGAGGATGGGAAGGATACTGAGAGAGGAGAGATGGAGAGGGAGATAGAGTGGAAGAAGAGAGTGATAGAGAGGGAAGAAGATAGAGAGAGAGATATAAAGTGAGAGAAAAAGATAGAGGGAGGGATGGATAAAGTCAAAGGTAGATAAGAGAGAGAAAGACAAATAGGCGGGGAGGTAGAGAGGTAAATATACAGTGATGGTGGAGAGGGAGAGAGAGAGAGTAAGTGAATGAGTGAGGGGTTAAGGGAGAGAGACATAGATGTGGAGATACGGAGAGATAGAGATGGTGGAGGGATAGAGAGTTATAGAGAGAGTGGAGATTGAAGTGAAGAGTGATATAAAAAGAGGGTGACAAAGATATGAGGGAGTGAGGGTGAGAGAGAGAAGGAAATAGAGAGAGAGAATGGAGGAGACAGGGAGGAGTAGAGAGAGAAGGAGGGGAGGGATATTGAAAGAGGAGAAATAGAGAGGGAGAAAGAGAGAAACAATAGAGAGAGAGGGAGAGGGAAAATGTGTGTGTGTGTGTGTGTGTGTGTGAGAGAGAGAGAGAGAGAGGTGTAGATAGAGAGTGAGAGAGAAGGAAAGAAGGAGGGACAGAGGGAGACAAGGGGGAAGGAGAGAGAGATGAATATGGAAAGGGATAGGCAAATATGGGGGAGAGAGGTAAAGGTGAAAGGAAGAAGGGAGAGGGATAGTAAGCAAGTGAGCGGGAGAGAGAGAAAGATGGAAGAAGATATTGAGAGAGATAGAGAAATATGTAAATGTAAATAGAGATATGGTAGTGTTAGAAACCAAAAAACACTGAGAGGGGTGATGAATCAGTATTTTAGGAATTTAACTTTATTTCACTTGTAATTATTTTAGGACACCAAGAAATACCTTAGAAATTTACTTAGATGAGCATGAAAAGAAACAACATAAGTAACATAAACAAACGCACAAATTATTTTAACTTTTCTTCATTTCCTTCACAAGGCAAGCTACAACTTGTTGCTACAAAATTATTTGGATACAACAAGTAGGAAGAAACTACTCCTCGATCTATCAGCGACAACTAAAAAGAGCTACCACACCTACTCGTTTATTAGCTACTACCAAAAGGGACTACTTCCCTCGCTCATTTATCAGCTACCACTGAAAGGGACTACTATCCCTATAATGTAAGCTACCACTTTCCAACCCTGTTAATCCATATTTCATCCATTTTCAAACTCCAATAAATAGGCCACTATCTTCATAAATAAATTCCTCTCAATCACTTACCACATACACCACAAACACCTTCAGTAATCTTTGATCACTGAACAAATAACCAAAATCACCAACAATATCACCAACACCTTTTCTTTTTTATATTTTCTCACACACTTTTTCATTTTACACCCATGCATACTTTTCCAACAAAAAAAATTCCTCATCTTCTTCACCTTTTAGTTAAATTTAGGCCTTCCTTCATAAATGAACCTCTCAATTTTGTCCTACTTAAGTCTTCAATCACTGAACTGCAATCTCTTCAAAAAATATTTGAGCTTAAACTACATGATTTCTTGAATTGTTCTTGTTGTCTTGATGTTCAACTTGTTTAAACATGATTCATGCATGCATAAAACTAAAATTCCATCTCTGCATGATGTTTGAAACTCTATCTCTAATTTAAACTACTTACATCTGCTCATCGAGTCAATTCTGGCATATTACAGTGTTTAGTTGGGATTTTAACTCCAATTCACGCTTTAATTTGTCCCTATATTTGGCATAATTTCCGAAGTTCAAGATGCAGACTCATCCATCCATGTGCCTGAAACATGACAAATCAAGTTTTCAACTCATTCATGCCACATCTCAAATGCTTTATTTTACGTTATCGACGATATGCCATATGCCTCATTCTTTGTGGGCTTATTTCTACATAGCCAAATCTTTGTGGGTCCCTTTGTGCATTTAGTTTAGCCCCAAGCGCCTCAACATAAATTGTTTCCATATTTATAACTCTATGGAACTATTTGAATTACATCCCCTAAGGGCTTATATTGCACTGAAAATTCCTCCACGCCCTTGATTTCAACAACACATAAAACCACTGCAAAACCATGTCCTGGGTTTTTTTCCAAGATTTTGATGGAATCGTCACTTGATAGGAATATTTTCATCTTCTGCTCCATCTCATTCCATAAATCCCATCACTATTTTATATGTGTTATTTTAAATCATTCAGTCTCCATTGTGTGGGATGAGTTATCAGTGGGGTCTAGATGCTTTGCTTCTCATTGGCTCATGGCTGCCTCATTGGACTATAGATGTGTCCCAAATATGTTTTTGTGACCCTTTCCTTTTGTGCACTCTTATTTGCTTTAGGGAGAATTCTGCAGGGATAATGTGTCCCAATGTGGTCCTCTTGCCTTTACTACACATCAATAAAACTACTTCCTGGGATGAATTGGCCCTGACACAACCATGTCTCCCGATGCTCAGTCAACTCGTAGGTCCTCCATTGTTACTCATTCAAATATTTTAGGGTTCTTCCAGTCGGATGACATCATGCTTACTTCACCTATGCAATGTGGTGCCTTTTGATTAGTCCATGCTTCACCTTAAAATGACCCACTCGACCACCCAAAAAGGCCAAAATCGCCTATCACACGTCCACCTCTTATTGGCATGGTGTTGACATCATCTCTAATGATTAATATGTTTCCACCTATCATCTATCAAAGAGGAGAGAGAAAGGATCTCAAGCCTTGGCTTTTCACAGTTTTTACCTTTATAGGAAAATTTATGGGTCCCATCCTTTTAACACTACACTTCCTTTTCTGTGTTCACCATATTTCCCAACTGATCCATCTCGGGCATGCTCCTTTGCGTGTTTCCTAAATCCTCTGGGGTTACCTTTCATTTTCCTTCGAGATTTACCTTGAGGGTTTAGCTGTTGTGTGGGAACCACCTTGACCTAATGAAAATATTTTCTGCTTCATTACTCTAATTGCCACCGTCATCCTGCATCATTTTTAGCCCACAACTCCTTACATGTGTGACCTTTGAAACTATTAGGGATAATGCATTAGGATGAGTTATATGGGGCTCCAAAATTGACCAATAAAAGAGACTCTCCATCACTGCAATGTTGATCCAAGTTAGCTTGGAGCTCTTTTGGTTGCTTCATTAAAACAAATCTGTCAGTTTGTGCACAACTCCAAACTAAACATTGTTAATTCCTTTCCATCATTTTAGCTTTGCATAACTTTGACTTGGGGTCCATATCTTTTATTGTCTCTAACTTTTGATCCAGGAGGTTGTTTATAGGCTTCCACGTACCACTATAAATCTCTTTCAGGTCTTTATCCATATACTTGAGTTACATTTGCTCATGATATGATATATTGCACTAAATATTCATTTAAAGGCATTGTGCCAGTCTCCACTAGTGTTGATCTGCATTCTTCTTCTTGTGCTTGATCCATATCACTTGTGTCCTCCTTTGACATCTTTTGTCATTTGTTTCTATAGATGACAACACATTTTCAATAATCTCCTCAATGGAAACACCATGATCAAACAAAAAGTCTACATCAAGACATACCAATTATGATTGTCCCAAATTTTTCCTTTGGATGTATATCTCTCCTTTGAATACTTCTCCCCTTCAGACTTACTTCTCTTGTGTTGTAATAACGCTACTTTGTTTTTTTCATCACACATCTTTACTTCTCCCTGTTGCTTATTGATCACTAAGAACTCTCCCCCTTTGACATCAAACAAAAAGACACTAACTTGTTCCCCCTATCACCTCACTGCTCTTGTCAACAATCATCCCCTATCTTGTTGATATTGTGGATCATCTAGAAATGTTTAAGGTATACCAGCTATCATTCTTCCTCTTGAAGGAAGAGCTAGTGGAGGGAGGAAAAGAGGAATAACTCCCAATATTTGCCTTAATTTCTCAAATTGTTCTCGTAAGATAGGTTTGGTTAAAATATCAACAACATATTCTTTGGTAGGTACATTCTCCAGCTTCACAATCTAATTGGAAGCTTTCTCTCTCAAGAAAAGCTACTTGATTGAAATATTCTTTGTCTTGGAAGGGAAAACAGGATTCTTTGACATGCTAATGGAACTTGTGTTGTAACAAATAACGGTAATAGGATGATCATAAAACACCTATATATCCTGCAATGTCTTCCTAATCCACAATAGTTGATTGCAACAAGAAGATGTTGCAATATACACTCCTTCATCTATATATAAAAATATGGAGGCTTGCTTCTTGCTCAACCATGAAACTAGACACTCTCAAAGAAATAAAGTGCCACCTTTATTGCTCTTTCAATCATCTACATTGCCTACCCAATCAACATCAATATAATTAGTCAATGACAAATATTTATCTCTTGGGTACCACAGTCCATAATGCATTGTAGCTCTGAGATGTCTGAGAATTTTGTTACCTAATAGTAGATGACTCTATCTGGGGGTTGCTTTAAATCTTCCAACAAATCCAACTTCCCACATAATGTCTAGTCTTGAAGTTGTCAAATATAATAGGCTACCAATGATAGATATGTATAAAGTCTCGTCAACCTTAGGTGATTCATCGATATTTCCAATATTGCAACCTATAATCATTGTTGTGCTCACTAACAGGCATTCCTCCATGCAAAAATTATTCAATAATTCCTTGAGATATTTGATTTGTGAAATGAATATACCTTTAGGAGTCTACACAATCTACAATCCAAGAAAATAAGAGATCACTAAAATCATAGACATCTCAAACTCAACCCTCATATCTACTACAAATTGGCATGTTAATGAGTCTGAATGTGACTAGAAAAAATAATGTAATCAACATATACAACCACCACTATGAGTTTCCCATCCTTAGCTTTGACATATAAATTGTTGTCAGTTGCACCTGTTTTTAATCCACAATTGAGCAGGTAGTTTTCCAACATGGAATACCACGCCATAAGGGACTGCTTGAGACCATATAATGCCTTCTTAAGCTTGCAAACATAATCTAGTTTCTCTATTTAGTTGAAATTCATATGGCTACTCTATGTAAACTTCTTCCTGTAGTTATCCATTTAGAAAGGCATATTTCACATCCATTTGATATATCTTGAATTTCTTAAAAATAGAAAAATTCAAAAAAAATTATGATTGCCTCTATATGAGCAACGCGAGAAAATGTTTCATCAAAATATAGACCTTCAATATTATTATAGCCTTTTCATACCAACCTTGCGTAGTTTCTTATCACGTCTCCACAGTCATTTAACTTATTCCTGAAGACCCACTTAGTGTCAATGACATTCTTGTTTGTTGGTGTAGGAACAAGTTCCCGTGTCTAATTTTTCTCAATTTGGTCGAATCCTTCATGCATAGCTTTTAAACAATTTTCATCTTGACTAGCTTATGCAACATCCCGTGGTTCCTCCATGGACAATAGGGTTGCATGGGCTTGCACAAGGGGATTTGAAAAATTCCTTCTATTTTGCACACTTGAATTTAATTTTCCAATAATTTGATTGTTGGGTGATATTTTTGAACATACCTTGAAGGATCCTTGGCTTGAGGACTGGTGGGCTCTTCATTGTCTTCCTTTGAAAGTGACACATGGTCCTCCTCATTGTTCGTAGCCTCTTCATTGGTGTTGGTATTTGTTAACTGTTTATCTTTAGATTCAACATATTCATCCACTTTGACATCGATATAGTCAACAATAATCTTGGTATTCTTATTATAACATCTTTATCGTTTGTTATTTTTAAGATATCCCAGAAAAATTCCTTCTTTGGCACTTTCCTTGAACTTACCAAGATTTTCACAGTTCCTGTTGATGTAACAATTACTGCCAAAAAATCTCAAATGCTTAACTATTTCAGATCTACCAACCAAATCTCATAGTGATTTTTGTCACTATTTGGTCTAAAATGAGCTTTGTTGAGTATTATTATTGTTGTGTGAAGAGCCTTGGCCCAAAATCTCTATTGAACTTTTCTTTCATCCATCATAGCACTGGCCAACTATTGTATAGATCTGTTTTCTCTCTCTGCAACACCATTTTTTTGTGGAGACTCTTCTATAGTGAAATTCCTTTTGATTCCATGCCTCTTACAAAACTCATCAAACTCTTTTGAAGTGAATTCACCTCCATTATCAGATCTTATGCTCTTGATTTTGCAATCAGTTTCATTTTCAGCCATGGCTTTGAACTCGTTAAAATTTTCAAAGGCTTCAGATTTCTCTATAAGAAAAGCAACACAGATTATCCTCCTGAAATCATCAATTATTAGCATGAAATAAAATTTACTTCTAGGTGATTACATTCTTGACGCTCCACACAGGTCCATGTGTATTGACTGCAATGGCTTTGATGATGAGCTCCCCTTTGACTTGAATGGTACCCGAGTCTACTTACCCAATTGATAAGATTTTAGGATTGTATTCTTTGGTTTTGAGAGTGTGAGTAGATACTTGAAAACATATTTCTTACTCAATTTTACTATCTAATTGAAGTTTAGATGTCCAAATCTCCTATGCCACAACGAAATATAATCAATTTTTTTTATAAGAAACACCTCATTATGTTCTCCCTAAGGATGTACACATTGTTGTATGTTCTCAATGCTTGAACAAATATCTCACCTATTCCAGCAATATTGATTTAACCATTCGTATTGGCCTTAAACATTACATCATAACTTTTATCACACATTGTAGACACATTAAGAAAATTATGCTTCATCCCATCAACATACAATACATTCTTAGCTTTACCTCTGACATTTGATAGGCTTAAAACACCTTTACCAACAATCTTACCAAGTGCATTTTTACCACATTACCCTTTTCCACCAGTTTCCTCATTAAGAACTTGCTTCTCTCTCCTGACATGTGCTTGGAACAACCACTCAGCCACATACTAGTGACTACCTTCATTCCAAGCATACAAAACCATATCGTATTGCTTTTTTTTCTCGTTTTCTCTCCACACCTTGGAATTTTGATTGATTTCTTCAAAACCTATTTTAGGCCTCTTATCCTTAAGTTTTTGATCAGCATCTATATGCCCAAAAATTTGACACTTAAAATATTTCAGTAGATAGTTCAACCTAGCAAAATAATTGGTGTACCTGGGCTTGTTATTCCTCTGTCTGATTTGTTGATTTCTTCTTTTTGATCCGAGTTGCCTGTAGGATAAATTTATTGTTTAGTTTGTTTCTTTGTGGCCATCATTAGTGCAAGTGAGATAGTACACTGGAAATATATCAGCATACCTAAAAAATTGTCCTCTATTGTTTGGCTAGACTGATTTTTGTGTATTTCGATTTTCTTTCTCAATAATGTTCCTTAGCTACGTAAAATTTCTCCCTTTAATTTGTTGTTTTTTATCAATCTTTAACTAATTATTCGGCTACATGGTATCTTTTTCCTACTACATAGTTCCTTTTATTGTTCTAGGTACAAAGGTAAATGTATTTTACCTTTTAATTCTACTATTGTCATAGATTTTGCCTCAAATCCTAGACCATTTCGATCTATGGAGACTCTTTGTGCTTCCACGAGCTCATTTAGATTATCATTCCCTTTTCCAAATTTTTTGTTAAATCTCAATTGTGTTTTTTCCTTTTCTAACTCTTTTCTCAATAGAAAAATTTCTCCTTCTATCCTTTCACAAGCTTGATTCTTCTCACTCAGCTATTGATTTAAGTATTCTTGAATATTCTTACCTTCTTCAATTTGTAGGAGCAATGGTTCAACAACTTCAGCGTTATCCTTGTTTAGTGACTCCTTTAGGACTTGATTTTTCTTTCTCATCCTTTCAATTCTTCAAGTGCACTTACCAACTCTCCTTCTAGATCCACTTCAACATCTTCTTCATCAAAAATAATAGCTTCAACTTCTAGATTGTCTATATCCATAAGCATGAATTCCTTTGGAATTTCATCGTCTTTTTCCTCATCTGAGGATTGGCTCACTTCACTTTCAAAGGAGTTAGATTCTTGGATATAGAGACTCCTCTTCTTAGACTTCTTCCTATCCTTTTGAACTTTCCTAAAATTTTCCTTTGGTTCATAATCCTTCTTCTTCTTTTTAGGACACTTTCAAGCATAGTGACCAACTTTCCCACAATTAAATAATTTAAAAGATAACTTACCTTGATATTTCCTGAGCCTCTCTTGACCTTCCTCACAAACTTGGCTTCTTCTTCATTTGATTCCCAACATGAATCATCATGCTCTTTCTTGGGTCTGTTATCTACTTTGAAGGTTGATTATTTTGTTGCAGGGTTTCCATTTGATATTCTCATCTCATAGGTAGTAAGGATGCCAAGTAATTGGTCTAGAGTGAGAGTGCTCAGACTAGTCATTTATTTAATGGTTGAAACCTTTGGATTAAATCTCTTAGGAAGAGTTATCAACACATTTTAACTACTACAACTTCATCTTCTTCTCATCAAGGCTTCTTAGAGTGTTCACAACTTCATCAACTCTTAAAAAATATTTTGCAATATCTTCATCATCATGCATCCTCAAAGACTTGAATTTCATTCTAAAACCTTGAAGTTTAGCTTTCTTTACCTTGTTGTCACCTTCATAGAAGCTAATCATCTTGTCCAAGATAGCCTTAGCAGATGTGAAGTCCATTACTTTGGCAAGTTCTGATTCACGTAGGACAACAAGTAGGGAATTCATAGATTTAGCATTGCATGTGAACTCCATATTTTGATCTTTAGTAATCATTAATAGAGGATTCTAATAGTCTTCCTGCGTAACATCCCATACATCAACTCCAATTCATTTAATATATGTCTCCATCCTTACTTTCCAAAATACATAGTTTGTTGTTCCATTGAACATAGGTGCCCTTTTGGTAAATCCCCCTTCCTAGTTTTCCATGGTCCTTTATCTTTCTTCTAGTTGTTAAACTAATATCAAGTAACCAGGTTCTGATATGAATTGTTAGAAACTAGGACAATACTAAGGGGCAGCAAGGGTGGTGGAAATCAGTAAAGTAGGAATTTAGAAAACTTTCTCTCACTTCTAATGATTTTAGGACACCAAGATATACTTCAGCAATTTACTTAGATGAGCATGACAAGAAACAACATAACTAACACAAACAAATACACAAATGCTTCAAACTTTTCTTCATTTCCTTCACAAGGAAAGCTACAACTAGTAGGAAGCAAATACTCTTTGATTTATCACCTACAACTAAAAGTACCTACCACCCCTACTATTTTATCAACCACTACTAAAATGAACTACTTCCCCTACTCGTTTATTAACTACCACTGAAAGGGACTACTGCCCCTGATCATTTATCAGCTACCACTGAAAGGGACTACTACCCCTAGAATGCAAGATACTACTTTCCAACCATGTTGATCCATCTTTCATCCATTTTCAAACTCATATCAATAGGTCATTATCTACATACACCATAAATACCTTTAGTAATTTCTATTCATTGAACAAATCACCAAAAACATGAGCAGCATCATCAACACCTTTTATTTTTCACATTTCCTCACACACTTTTTTTATTTTACACCCATGCATACTGTTCTTGTAGAAATTTTGCCTCAAATTCATCTCATTTTAGCTAATTTTAGGCCTTCCTTCATGCATTAATCTCTCAATTCTATCTTGCTTAAGTCTTCAGTCACTAATCTGCAGTCTCTTCAAAAATCATTTGAGCTTAAACTTCATGTTTTCGTCAATTTTTCTTGTTGTCTTGATGTTCAACCTATTTAAACATGAGTTATAAATGTATAAAACTCAAAATTCATCTCTGCATGAGGTTTCAAAGTCAATATTTGAGTTAAATTCCCGATATCTACTCAAACACTCAATTCTGGCATGTTACATGGTTTAGCTGGGATTTTAACTCCAATTCGCACTTTCCATTAACAACATTTTTAGGTAAAACATGGGTCTCAAAACAAAAATGTACAACAAAATGCAATTTTATAAGAACCAATATGATTCAATATGTTGATGTCAACCATGGGAGATGATTCACCATTTTTGGTGTAAGAAGGTAAAAGGTTAAAAAATAAAAAAAACTACTTTTTCAACTCATATTTTCAACTTATCTCCCTATGAGTTTACTAAAATTTCAACTAGGAGCACTTGTTGGATGTGGAATTTAATTTTTCATTCAAGGAGTACGCATGTTGCATACTTTCGATGGACCCTACTACACGAAAAAAGTGAAATACATGAGAAAACGTGATTGTAATCATGTTTTTCATGCATTTCACATTTTTGTTGGGTATACGACCAAAGTCCCACATTGACTAGAAGTGGGGAGGATCATGGGTATATAAGGATGGACAAATATCTCCATTGGTATGAGGCCTTTTGGGGTAAAGCCCAAAAACAAATCCATGAGGACTTAGGCTCAAAGTGGACAATATCATACCATTGTGGAGATATGTGGTGTCCAGAGTCCTAACAAGTGGTATCAGAGCCATGCCCCGAAGTTAGCCAAGTGGATGAATCCTCGGAATGCTGAACGAAGGTGGTGGGCCCCAGTAATATCACGATGAGATCCATGGATGAGCTCGGTTAAACAAGCGGTGTGCTCCGGATTCTTCATGGACGTGTCCTGGTCCCAACACGGTGAAGAGGAGTTGACCTGGGATAGAGCAAGCTCTCGAGGCAGGTGGTGCTTCCATGTAAGGTGTGTGCTTCCAATGCATTGGAGCGGAGAATCCTAGTTGGTAGAGAGTGGACGGATGGATAATCGTTTGAGGGGAGGCTCGATGGTCCTTTGTTCAAGGGTAGGATTGTTGGGTATACAACCAAAGTCCCACATTGACTAGAAGTGGGGAGGATCATGGGTATATAAGGATGGACAAATATCTCCATTGGTATGAGGCCTTTTGGGGTAAAGCCCAAAAACAAATCCATGAGGGCTTAGGCCCAAAGTGGACAATATCATACCATTGTGGAGATATGTGGTGTCCATAGTCCTAACAATTTTTCATGTAGTAGGGTCCAATGAAAGTATGCAACATGGGTACTCCTTGGATGAAAAAATAAATTCTGATTCAACAAGTCCTTCTGCTTGAAATTTGAGTAAAATCATAGGGAGATAAGTTGGAAATGTGAGTTGAAAAAGTATTTTTTCCTTTTTTCCCTCCAAAACTTGATGAGGTAATCTAATCTTATTTTATTGTTTCCACTATTATTTTATAATATTTCTTAGGAATCCCATTTTCGACCTCAAAATTTCTCTAATGATTTGCCACTATATTTTACATAACTACCAAAGTTCAAGTTGTCGGCTCTTCCATCCATGCTCCCAAAGCATGCCAATTCAAGTTTTCAACTCATTCATGTCACAACCCAAAGGCTATATTTTACATTGTCGACTATATGCCATATGACTCATTCATCGCGGGCTTATTACTGTGCTGCCAAATCTTTGCGGATCCCTTTGCACTTTTAGTTTAACACCAAGCACCTCAACATAAAATGTCGACATATTTATAACTTTGTGGCCATATTTGAATTATATACCCTTAGAGCTTATCTTGCACTGCAAATTCCTACGCGCCCTTGGTTTCGACAACACATGAAAACATTACAAAGTCGTATTGTGTGCAGTTTTCCAAGATTTTTATGGAATCGTCACTTGACAGGAATATTTCTCTCTCCTTCTCCGTCTCTTACCATAAATATCATCGCTATTCTATTTTCTCCCTTTTAAATATTCCAAGATCCATTGAGCATGATGAATTGTCTTTGGGGTCTGGCAGCATACCTTCTCATTGGTCGTTGGTTTCCTAGCTAGACTACCAACATGTCCCAACTCTGTTTTCCTAGCCCTTTCATTTTGCGCACTCTTATTTCCTTTTGATATCATTCGACAGGGATGATGTGTCCTGGTGGGTTCCTCCCACCTTTACTCCACACCAATAAAACCACTTCCTAGGCTGAATTAGCCCTAACATGGCTACATCCACCCAATTCCCAGTCAGCCCACAGGTCCTCCATTATTTCTCGTTCAAACATTTGGGGTCTTTATAGTGGTATGATATCATGCTTACTTCACCTATGCCATGTGGAACTCTATGATTGGTCCATGAGTCATCCGAAAATGGCCCACTTGGCCACCCAAAAAGGCCAAAAACACTTGCCACGTGTCCACCTTTTATTGGCTTGGTGCTAACGTCATCTTTGACGAATAATATGTTGCACCATTTATCTATCAGAGAGGAGAGAGAAACAATCTCGAACCTTCATTTTTTAAAGTTTTTCCCTTTATAATAAAATTATGGGTCTCAACCTTTTAACACTACACTACCCTTTCTATGTTCGCCATGTTGCCCGATTGATCCATCTTGGGCTTGGTCCTTTGTGCACTGCCTGAACTGTCTGAGGTTACCTTTTATTTTATTTAAGGCTTTACCTTGCGGGATGAGTTGTTGTGTGGGTTGTGCTTCGAGCCAATGGAAATAATTTCTATTATGCTACTCTGATCACCACAATCAGCTCGCAACACTATCAGTCAGCAACTCCTTACTTATGAAACCTTTGAAACTATTAGGGACAATGCATCTAGATGCATTGTATGGGGCTCCACCATTGAGCAATAAAGTAACCTCTCTGTCACTGCATTTGTTCTCCAATTAGCCTAGATCTCATTTTTTTCACTCTGCTAAAATGACTTTGCCAATTCGTACACACCTCCAAACTAAGCACTGCTAAGTTCTTTTCACCATTTTAGCTTTGCATAACTTTAACTTGGTGTCCCTGAATTTTAATGGCTCTAACTTTTGATCCAGGAGGCCATTTCTGGAATTTCACATACCACTGGAAAGCTATTTTAAATTTTTATTGATCTACTTAGGTTCCATATTCTCTGCATATGATTTGTTACACTACAAATTCCTTCAAAATAATTGCACCGTTCTCCACTAGTGTTGATATTCTTTTTTCTTCTTGTGCCTTATTTGGAAAAAGTGTGTCCTCCTTTCACATCTTGTGCCATCTATCGCCATCGATGATAAAATATTCTCAACATATGAAGATTTTGGGGGAGAAAAATGGATGGAGATAGGGAAGAGGGGAGGGAGATTGAGAAATGATGGAGAGAAAGGGAGAGAGAGTGGAATAAGGGAGAGATAAATTTGGAATAAGTGAGAAACAAATGTATATAAGGAGTGATAAAGAAGGAGAGAAAGAGGTATGGAGAGAATATAAAAAGGGAACAAGAGAGAAAGAGATAGAGAGAGAGACAAAAACATATAGGGGTGAGGGGGAGAGTGAGTGAAAGGGAGATGGGGGAAGGAGACACCAAGGAAGGAGAGAGGGGAGGGGACGGAGGGAGAGAGATTTATGGTGGAGAGAGGTAGAGGGATAGTGAGGAAAAGACAAAGAGAGAAGGAGAAAGGGAGGGAGATAGAGATAGAAATGGAGGGGAGATAGAGAGGGAGATACAAACAGAGTGATGGGGGGAAGAGAGAGAGAGAAGGAAACAAAAAGGATAGAGGTAGGGAGAATAATAAAGAGGTGTGAAATCAATCTAGAATGCATTCTCATTCTTTCCAATGTCAACCTAAGAGGGTACATTAGTCTAATGAATTAATGCACATAATTGAGAATACATTCACATTATTTAGAATGTGTGTATGTTGTTGAGAATGCACACATCCCCAAAAATGAATGCATGATTTCTCCATGTTTCCAAATGCTTCAAATTAGATAGTTTATAGAATATTTAGTAGGGTATTTAGCTTGACTATTTGTGTTTTCCCGTTTTTTCAAACAACACTTGGAATTTATTCTAGCATTGCGCCGTTTTCATTTAGGTTCTAGAGTATATTGCTGAATATTTTTGAAAGTTTCTTCCTCAATTTGGATTCTTCATTATATATTTTTCAAGTTGTAGTGATATTTCCCCCACAATTTTTAAACCATGGTGAAATTCTCACCATCTATTTCAAGTTGGAGTAAATTTCTTGCCATCCTTTTCCGCATTATGTAGCATCATGAGAAGTTCAGAGTCTTTTCCACTTCATTAACCATTTCTTTGTAAATGAAGATAATTATCTCTCTTATATAGCCCTGTTAGGGTCAAACCCTAACCCCCTTACTTATGTAATAGGGTTGAGTCACAGTTATAGTTAGTTAAAGAGTCAATAAAGCACATAATAATAATTGTAAGTGGTTGACCCGCATTTAAAGAAGGGACCATAGTTAGTTGCAAATGGGCCATGGTATTAGATAGATGGTATTGATAAGAACCATGGTACTGACCCATGGTATTGCATGTATGAATCCTATATGAAGGATAGAGACTCCCCTTGAGGAGCATTGTGTCTTATTTTGTAATCAAGCCTAGCTCTATTGGACGTTGCCCCCTCGAAGAGGCAAGTGAACATTGCTTTCCTTTCTAAATAATAAAATACATGATGTTATTTCTCATTGTTCTGTGTTCTAGGTATATTTCTTCGTATATTTGGTATTCTGGTATCTTCTCGCAGGTCAAGAGCATAACAAGTGGTAATATAGCACTTTCCAGGGCCGGTGGGATCTCCATTTTTAGCAGAATTTTTTTTTGGCTAGAGACGTGTTCCGGCATCTTTAAACCACAGGATCTGTAATTAAGTGCATCAACTTGCAGATTTGTGGAGGCATGCATGCAGGAAATAAAAGAGGTGGTCATGCTTGTTGGACTCCCTTGTAACCCCTGTGGGTACCCCTTCGAGTAGTAGAGCATTAGACATAACTGCGCACGGATTGTGTTCCAAGTACCCTCTGGGTATATTGGAAGCCCCCTAGGCTCTCTTGAAACCTCGCCATAGATAAATCGTCGATCGTCTTGTTGCTATAGTACAATGGGAATAGCACTCCAGGAGATTACTCGCACGTACGATAGGGTAGTCGGGTTATATGGCTAAGGGTAAGGTTGATCCTCCTTGGTTAGTGCCCTGAAATATTGGGCTGAGTACTACTGTCAGACCCTTACGTATATTGTGATCTGTAGCACCTGACACTCCTTGAGACCATAGTTCACTTGTCTCTCTCTAGATACGCCTCATCTTTGCCAGATCAGATCTAGCAGTTTGGGTTCTATAGCAGTCGCAACAATCACATCCACCATTCAGATCTAGCAACAGGGGCTTGATCACTGCCACATTCCTACTCATACTTTGCGGTTGAGGGTTTCGCCAACAGTTCTGACTATTTGTGTGGCTCCTATACCTAGGCGTGATTCTTGTAGGATATTGGGTAGAATTAACTTTTCTGGGAATCAGTTACTGCAGTATTCCTAAGCGAGGAGTAAAACTCCTTTCAGAGTAGAAAAAAAAAGGGGGGCAACAGGCTGAGCAAGGTGGTACCATTCACTTTTCAACATCAAAATTTTGAGTGGTCCCAAAAAAAATTTCACAGTAACGACAAGTGCACTGGATTGGTGCATGGTACAAACCAGAGCTCAAGCTATGGCCAATGAGAAGATTGACACCATTGAAAAAAAGTTGGAGGCATTAACGAAGTAGATCCAGACCTTAACTAACACAATCAAAAAGGGCAAGTCAAGGGAACAATCAACGGCATATGATTTTAATGAAAAACTTGAGGGCGAGTCCAGCCAGTCTCTTCACTTCTATGGAAACCACCAATAGTCCCAGCTTCAACCACCCAAGCTGGACATGTATAAAATTGATGGCTCTCATCCACCCATATGGCTAGCACAAATGAAGCAATATTTCACATTGAATCACATCAAAGATGACGCGACTAAGGTAAGTGTGGGAAGCCTGTACTTGGACCAAGAAAGATGGCAATGGTGGAAGTGGCATCAATGCTATTATGCAATGCCACTGACTTGGCAGATATTCTCAAAAGCCCTTTCTGATTGCTTTGAACATGAATCTAACTTTTTAGGTTGTCTTACTAAGCTCTGACAGACAGTCACAGTGCAAGAATATATTAAAGCCTTTAAAGCATTAGCCTTCTGCACAGGAGGTCTAACAGATGAATTCTACTTGGAATGTTTTATCAGTGGTCCCAAAGACACCATACAAGCCCATGTCTGACTACAACACCCAGTCTCATGGCTGGCAGCTTGCAAGATAGCCAGTGAAGTAGAACACGCATTAGCGGCCCAATCGACTTGTCCAAATTTCATAGCCAAGGGATGCCCCACCAAGGCTCCGAGCACTACCCAAACACTTAAGGTTCAAAAGGTGTCACCAGTGGAAATGGAAAAAAGAAGAAAGCAAGGATTGTGTTACTACTGTGATGAGAAATAGTCCCGGGGGCATAAATACAAGGAACCCAAATTCTTTCAAATTGATGCTACTGATCACAGTTCATCTGTGGAAGCCCCACCATTTGAGGGACCAGAGGAGGAAGATAAGGACAACTAGCTAGACAATGAACTCGTAACTACACCTGAAGAACCAGTTATCTCGCTTCATGATTTGGCAGGAATTTCTTCTCAACAAACTCTCAAAATCAGAGGTTTTCTTAAGTATCGCCATGTAGTAGTCTTGATTGATAGTGGCAGTACGCATAACTTTATCCATCAAAAAGTCACTGAGCATTTCATTGTTTTGTCAAAGTAGTCTCTAATTTCCAGGTCCGGATTGCTGATGGGGGGACAATGAAATGTGAAGGCCGCTGTGAAAATGTCAAACTTCAAATGGGGGATTATGACCTAAAGACCCACATGTTTTCCATCAACATGGGTGGGTGTCACATTGTCTTAGGTGTTGAATGGCTCCGCACACTCAGCCCAATCACAATGGATTTACAAGAGTTATATATGAGCTTCAAGTAGAATAACCACATGCATACCCTCCACCGACTCCAGGCAGGTGCTCCTTCTATCATCAGCTCTCATAGGATGGAAAAAATTTTAAAAAAGGGCCACCATGGATTTATAACCCAATTTAGTGCCATCCAGTCCTTCAAACCCACTTCTCTTCATATTCATCCTGAGATGCAATAGGTCTTAAACAACCATCTGCAAGTCTTTGACAAGCCTCATGAGCTTCCACCCTCGAGAGGGGAACATGATCATATCATTACTTTGGTCCCAAGGGCATAACCACCAAATGTGCACCCATATAGATATCCTTTCGCCCAAAAGAATGAGATTGAAAAAATCATCAAGGAACTCCTAGAAGCCAGTGTCATTCATCCTAGCATTAGTCCTTATTCATCACCTGTGGTCATGGTTCTCAAGAAAGATGGGGAATGGTGAATGTATCTAGACTTCAGGGCCCTCAACAAGCTGACAGTCAAAGATAAATTTCCCATCTCGGTTGTTGATGATTTGCTGGATGAACTAAATGGGGCTCAATTCTTTACTAAGCTCAACCGTCGCTCGAGCTATCACAAAATTCGCATGAAAGAAAAATACATTTCAAATACTGCTTTCCAAACTCATGAAGGCCATTATGAATTCCTGATCATGCCATTTGGTCTCTGTAATGCCCCATCCACTTTTCAGAGCCCCATGAATCACCTACTCAAACCATATCTCAGAAAATTTGTCCTTGTTTTCTTTGATGACATCCTCATCTACATCCTCACCTGGGAAAAACATCTTCAACATGTAGATTTTCTCTTGCAACTGCTCCGGAAGCATAAATTATTTGTCAAATTTTCCAAGTGCTCTTTTGGCATGGAAGAAGTTGAGTATTTGGGCCACAATGTAGGGTGTGAAGGTGTTAGGGTGGATCCCAAAAATATCCATGCAATGCAGGATTGGCCTCAACCAAAGACCTTGAAGAGCTTGAGAGGATTTTTCAGTATCATTGGCTACTATCGCAAATTTGTCTGCAATTATGGTCGCATTGCGAGACCCCTCACTCATCTTATCAAGAAAAATTCATTCCTCTGGAATGATGAAACGCAACAAGCATTTATAGCTCTCAAACATGCCATGTGTTCCACTGCTGTATTGGCACTATCCGACTTCACCAAATATTTTTTTATTAAATGTGATGCTTCAGGTACGGGTATTGGGGCTATCTTAATGCAAGAAGGTCGACCCTTGGCCTTCACTAGCCAACAACTAAGTGGGACAAATCTGGGACAATCTACCTATGAGAAGGAGATGATGGATATCTTACATGCAGTGGATACCTGGCGACCATACTTATTGGGGTGGTGTTTCCAAATCCGCACAGACCATCAAAGCCTTAAATATTTTTTAGAGCAACGCCTATCCTCACCACAACAAAATAAATGGCTAGCCAAAATGTTGGGATATGATTATGAGATAATTTACAAAAAAGGGCGAGAAAATGTCATAACGGATGCTTTATCATGCCAATTTGAGGAGGAAAGCACCCTGATAGCAATCTCTCTTCCCATTCCAGAGTGGATTGAAGAGGCTTGAAAGGAATGGTTTTCACATCCTTTGCTCTCCCAACTCATTAATAAATTGTAGGCGGATCCAAATTCCACAACGGGCTACTCTTGGCAGGATGAGATTCTTTGCTACAAGGACAAAGTAGTGATATCACCAACATCCACCCTCAAAAGTCACATTTTGGCAGAGTTGCACTCATCCCCCACTGTAGACCATTCAAGCTTTCAGAAGACTTATGCTCGCACTCGACATTCATTATTTTGGAAAGGCATGAAAAACGAAATTCTTACTTTTGTAGCTGAGTGTGATGTGTATTAGTGCCACAAAGGAGAAACAGTCAAATCCCTAGGCACATTACAACCATTGCCCATCCCTGCCTCAATCTGGATGGAGGTTTCGATGGATTTCATTACAGGTCTTCCGAAGGATTTTTGCGCCCTACCCCACCCTTTTACACTAGCTTTGGTGGCTCAATATTTCATGGACCAAATCTTCAAATTGCATGGCATGCCCACTTCCATTGTGTCAGATCGTGACCCGATCTTCACCAGTAAATTTTGGCAGGAACTCTTCAGGCTACAAGGTACCCAACTACAACTCAGTACTTCCTATCATCCCCAAATTGATGGTCAAACTGAAGTAGTCAACAAATGTCTGGAGACCTACCTCAGGTGTTTCACTTTAGAAAAGAAACATCTATGGGTACAGTGGTTACCTCTAGCCAAATGGTGGTATAATACTAACTATCATGCCACCACCAAATGACTCCATATGAAGCAGTTTATGGTCAACTCCCTCCTTCACCTACTTCTTATATCCAAGGATGCTCAAAGGTACAAGCAGTGGATCAACTCCTACAGAACCGTGCAACCATGCTGGCCCACCTCAAAGAGAATCTCCATCAAGCTCAAAATCACATGAAGCAACAGGCAGACCAACATCATTCAAAGCACAAATTTCAAGAAGGGTATCAGGTGTTCTTGAGGCTACAACCATATAAGAAAACATCACTCAAAGACAACAGTTGTCAGAAATTAGCTCCATAATTCTACGGATTGTATCAAATACTTCAGCACATCGAAGAAGTAGCCTATAAGCTAGGCTTGCCACCCACTATAAAAATCCATCCCATCTTCCATGTCTCATGCCTCAAGAAAGTGGTTGGGAACCATTGCAGAATTCAAACTAGTCTACCAGAATTGGATGAATAAGGTTCAATCTGGCTTCAACCTGAATAGGTTCTTGACACACGAGAATGACACTTTCGCAGCCGCACAATCAAGGAAGTCCTTGTCAAGTGGAAAGACACCTCTCCAGAAGATGCGACCTGGGAACCAGCCATTGTTCTTCAGCAACTTCCACAGCTTCAGCCTTGAGGACAAGGCTATTTTTATGGGTGAGGGCATGTTAGGATCCAACCCTAACCCCCTTATTTATGTAATAGGGTCGAGTCATAGTTATAGTTAGTTAAAGGGTCAATAAATCCCATATTAATAATTGTAAGTGGTTGACCCGCATTTAAAGAAGGGACCACAGTTAGTTGTAAATGGGCCATGGTATTAGATAGATGGTATTAATAAGAATCATGGTACTGACCCACAGTATTGCATGTATGAATCCTATATAAAGGATAGGGACTCCCCTTGAGGAGCGTCATGTCTTATTTTGTAATCAAGCCTAGCTCTATTTGAGGTTGCCCCCTAGAAGAGGCAAGTGAACATTTCTTTCCTTTTTGAATAATAAAATACATGTTGTTATTTCTCATTGTTCTATGTTCTCGGTATATTTCTTTGCATATTTGGTATTTTGGTATCTTCTCGCAGGTCAAGAGCATAACAAGCCCAAATTTGTTTTTATTACCTAGAATTTTGAATTCCAATTCTCTTTTAAATTTCCTTTTTATTTCTCTAGTGTTTTGTATTTCACACATTACAATTTTTCCTAAGACACATTTTAATATCTTTGCAAAACTAATACAAAGATTTTTCTTGATACAACCTAGTAAAAGCTTAGTAATGGGTTTATAAGGTATTTTAATATGTCTAGACATATTGTGATTTGACCCTAGACATATTGTGAGACTATTTGTTGAAAGCTAGTCTCACATGTCTAGTCCCATTTAAGGAATGTCAATCCACAACAAAGAAATCAAGAGTTCTAGAACACAGATCCATCACCCTTACCTAGATTGGACACTATGTGACAAAGAACTTCAAAATTCCTTGAGGTGCATGGAAGTGGTTTATCATTTGATCCAAATTAGATCATTATATTATTTTTCATCCATATCGATGTGTTTAGAATAGGAAAAGTGGGGGAATCTACTAAGAGGACCATTTTTACTGATGGGACCCAATTTGGAAAATTGGGGTCTGAAACCTTCCCAGAGCATTTTAAGGCATCAAAAATAATGTTTTTGTAATAAAAAATTATTAATTTATCAAAACACCTCTCTTTCTTATCCTACACAAATATACCTTTCCATAGGTGCAAGAATCACCTAAAATAGAGTTTGTATGCAAAAAGTATGTCACGCATAAGTTGACCTTCCTATTTTGTTTACCATAGTTTGAGAGCATGCCACGTAAGACTCCATTATTCATTTAGAAGGGTCTATCCATGTGATAATGATCAATAGGACTATAGAATATTCAATATTGTAACTATATCTAAGAGCTAAAGGAATCAAACCTAACCACCAATAGGTTATCAAGTTGTGTTATAACCAAGCCACTAGGAGGAAAATGGGTTACTTTCTTTTCAATGGAATTTTGTTCCATAAACGAGAAGAGTTGCAGAGAGGGATAGGGAGAGGGAACATAGAGAAGATTTTTTAACTGTATTATCCATTGAGCCATAGGCCTTACTTATTTGTACTCAACCATTTTCTATACAAATAAAGAGAACAAAATGACCCCACATTTCAACTAGGTTTTCTCCCAAAAGGGTTTCCCAGGTTATATCATATGTCAATCATGGTTTATTATCTTTTGTTTCATTGTTAGTTATTTTGTACACGATTATTCTTTTTATACATATACAATAAACAATAATTTATAGATCTAGAAATCTAAAGAGAAATAAACCTTCAAAGTTTACATTTAGGATTTTTAAGTATAATTTTATGAGATCTATTGTGATGAAATGTTGAGTGGAGTATCCACAAATGTTTATGGATAATATTGGTATTAGAGTAGTTTTCTTTGTGTATATTGTGGATACTTGTAGGGGATCTATATCAGATAATCCAAAAGACATAAAAAACCTAGTCATGGGTGATGAATCTATATATAAACCTCATGATCCTACAAAGGATAGGATTTCACGATTGGAAGCACAAGTTGCAGATATAGACCATAATGTGAATATCTTCATGACATCCTTGAATAATAATATCGAGCTTTTTAGAGAAGATTGGGGTTTTAATGCATAGTTCCAATCATAGGAGAGATCAAGAGATTGGGAAGAAACAAAGGATGATCCAAAGAAAGGACTTGAAAGAGATCAACCCAATTAGAGTGTCATGAACCATTCATAGTCCCTATTTAAAATGGAATCAAAGGTAAATTTCAAGCCATACCAAGGTGATTTATATGTTTTGAAGCTAAATTATTGGTTGGAACAACTAGACTTTTATTTTAATGTTCATCGTATACAGGAAGAATAGAAGATTTAATTTATGTGGTTGAAATTATAGGGCCATGCCCTAACCTAGTGGGAAATCCACATGAAGACCTTGAGGTTGGAGGGAGATTCTCTAGTGACTAAGTGGGAGGATATTGAAACCCTCATAAATTCACAATTTTACCCTATAAGGTATGTAGAGAACCAACGGATTTAGTGGCAATACTTGAGGTAAATTCAGGAGTAGAGTGTACAGGAGTACACCACAAAGTTAAAAACGATAGCCATAATTTTGGATATCTCCTCAAAGAACCGAGATGTATTTCTCAAGTATCTTGGTGGTCTACATAACCATCTACAAAATCAAGTGATGTTTTTCAATCCTAGATCGGTGTACGAGGCTTGTGTACAGGAACAATACCTAGAAAAGATAGCCTTGAACAAATGGAAATCAAGTGGATTGAAGTAAAAGGAGTAACACAATGCTTCTAATGAGGATAAGAAGAAGTGGAAATGGGAAAAAGTAAAAAAACTACATCCTTATCACACCATTGAAAATACCCTAGCAACCATTGTAACATTGATGGACATGCAGAGGAGGAGTGTTGTAAGTTGCATCCAGATCTTAACCTAAAGAATAAAAGCAAAGATAATAAGAAGAAGAATCTCAAGGCCACTGATTCAAGCAACCAGGTTGAAAGAAGCTCATACATGGATGAAAAAAATGTTTGGACATCAATGTAGAAGGAGGTAAATTTCAGTAGCCTTCAACAATAGGAAAACAACAAGAGGCTAGGCTCTTCCATACAAAGATATAGGTTAAGAAGACCGAAATTGATGCTCTATTTGACTTAGGATCACACGAGAATATCATTGCAATAGAGTTGGTCAACAAATTAGGATTTTAATTTCATGACATGTGATCCCATATCCATTGGGATGGGTAAATAAGGATGCAAATGTAAAAGTACAAAATAGCTAAAAAATAGATTTTATATCATTGTTTATTTACTGATGAAGTAGAACTAGACGTAGCTCCCCTTGATGTATGTGGAGTGGTGTTTGGAACTTCCTACATGTACATTCAATATGCAATATCCATGTAGAGATCCAACTAACTCCAACTCATCGAGGATGGAAAATCATTCACCATTAATGTGCATAAAGGAAAGTAAGAAGTTTCATTGGTAAGTTCAAACAAATCCAAGAAATTGATTAGTTCTACTGAGAACTATATTTTACTATTTTGAAGAAAAATTCAATCTATAGAAGAGTCAGTAACAGAAAAGGAATCCCTAGAGTGGTGTAATAATAAATGAAAACAACAACTATAGGAGTTTCTATAGGCATACAAGGATGCATTCTAGGAACCTAAATCACTGCCATCCAAGATGGAAGTGGAGGATGAAATCTAACTATTGTTGGACTTCCTATTTCCAAACATTGGGTTGTATAGATAGACTGTTATAAAATCGAGGTGAAGAAACATTTGAATCAATTACTAGAACAAGGTATCATTTGATCGAGTACATCACCATGTAGGTAACTCAGTGTTAGGATCCTATAAATTATAGGATCTCAAGGTGATTGAGTATTTTGTAGTTGTGATTGCATATTGTACATAATTTAAATATTCAAATGATTTCCAAAAAATTATGAAAAAGAAAATGAAAAGAGGATATGTCAAGAAAAAAAAAGGAAAATAAGAACCCCACAAAAGAAAAATAAAAAATAATACAGAAGTGTTGCAATTATAAATGTCACTACTGATAAGTTAGTTATTTTTAGTTTATTATCAAATAAGGTTGTGTGAAAATTGTTTTTAAATGCCACAATGACTAAACTTATGTTCAAATCATACAATTTAATATGATTGAACACATTTAAATTTATGTTCAATGGGTTAGTGAATAAATATTTACCAAACAACTTAATCTTGGTAAATCGGTAGCTAGGTAGAAATAAAATTGATTCAACAGTTTAATCTGAATCAATGGTGAGATAAGTGATAGGATAAGGTAGATTTACATAGAGGAGCAGTTGGTTTCCACTTCGACGGTACAGACTGCTATCACACAGGAGAAAAGAAAGAAAAGAAACAAAGAATAGGAGTCACCTTCAGTGACTAATATTTGCTAGTGAAGGCTTTAAAATCATGTACAGGAAGAAGACCAAGCTCAATTCCAAGATAAGCCTAAGCAAGGATTCAAATCAAGAGAATATTCCCACCACCAAATAGCCACTTGTTTCCTCACTAGTAGGTGATCAGACTACACTTTCTCCTACTACCTCAATAGCTTCACAAGATCAGCTGTAGGTTATGCAAACCAGAACATCTACGATAGGGGAGACAGAAAAGAGTATATTTGACATTTTCAAGGAGATTAAAGTAAGAAATGAGGCCTTGAACATCAACACATACAATCAATTTTGGAAGAAGACTTCCAATTCTCAAATCAGATTGTTGTCAGCCTTTGATTCATAGAAAGGAAAAATGAAAATGGCCTTCCTCCGATCACAAATCCAACAGCCCAAGGTAGCATCATATTACAAGAAGACTTCATTTAAATTTGATGTGAAAGACATACATCCCATTGACCAAATGGAGATGCACAAACAGACTATGAAAATGATTTTATCTACTCTCACTAACATTGTTATGAGTTTGTCTAAATTGCAGGTTAATTTAGCTAATGTCTAGTCACAATTAAAGATGGAGAAAGTCTCTTCACTAGCTAAAGGCACAAGGATCAAAGCTCTGGAAGACTTGGTAGTCAAAGTAGGATATGATCCTGCAAATATCAATGCTACAGAAGAACTTGTAAGAAATAAGAATACTCACACAGCAACATTGAGAAAAGAGTTAAAGTTATCGACCACAGAAGACCCTCTGGCCAAAGACACTGAAAAGAAAGAGTCATAGAAGGTAGACATGATGAAGCTCATCATGGAGCAGAGTGCACAGTTGAAACAAATGGACACAGAGATGGAGAAAGTCATCCAAGAAAAGGAGCAAGCTTCCATGATGTCTATTGTCCCTTTGCAAGCAGTGTCTCTTACAACAATTCCTATAGCTACATCTTCTACAAAAAACACATGGAATGTTGCAGATTAGTTGGCAAGTGCAATGGAGAATATGTCTCTTCAAACAGAAGAAATCAAAATATTGTAGACTTAAGTCAATCTTCTACAAGACCAGAAGGCAAAGATTGAAACTTTCCATGCAGGAGAGCTAGAGAGAGCTCAAAACCAGATATAAGTATGGAGGAAATTAGCAACTGAGTCCTCTATTGGCCACACACTGGCCCAAGTTAAAGAAATTATATGGAACAATATCATTGAAGCAATGGATGAAATCTAACCATGTATCCAGATTATATTTGAATAGAAAGAGTTGATTGAGAAATCTAATCAGGCCATTTCCACTATTAACAACGAATTGGGAGATATGCTTGCCATAGCCAACAAAATCATCAGGTTTCTCAATTCCAAAAACAGATATGAGCTAGATGATTTGGGAATAGATGACAGGATAGAAAAAATATTAGAAGTGAAGAAAGTTCTGACAAAGAAGAATTTGGTTATGCAGCTTACAAAAAAATGTCACAGTTTGGAAATAGGAGTCAACAGATTTTTCACCAAAATAGAAGCATTAAACAAGAAGGGTATGCCTTCTTTATTTGTAATCAATGACAAACTGATGACCAGGGAAGATTATAAGAAGAAGCTTCAAGACATTGCAAAGGATACTGCCAAGTCTTCCCACATTAAAGGTGCTATGACAGGAAGAGCTTTTTTCGAAGCTATAAATAACATGAGTTTCATCCAGCATGAGATAAAGCATATTTTTGTAGTAAAACCCACATTTTCTCAATATACCGAGGTATATGAGATCTACCACAAGGAAACAAAAATCACCATTCCAGATGAATAGCGGTGGGATAAATTATGTGAGTTTCAGGACTAAAGAAAAGATCAGCTTCACCAGTGCAACACCCAAATAGTGGCAACTCAGCAACTGTTCTCCACCAAAATAGTGCCAGACCTCCAGATCACTTCGCTAAATTCACCTCTTTTGATCATATTAGTCAATTTAGGTATATTTTAATTAATAATATAATTCCATGTCAATGTGGCATTGATTGTAATCTTTTTGGAAGTTTTTGTTTTAAATACTTCATTCATTCGAAGTATTAACGGTCGGTTATTGATCATTATAACTCTTTTTATCAAGCATTGTACTTTTTCCATACTGTTGGAGCACCATTAATACAAAGAATTTTCACAGGATTATTGTGTTGTGATTTTCTGGTGATGTTTTTTCTTGTTGTAACTGTTGTTTCCACTGTTATTCTATGTATGTTTATCATCTAAAATCTAACTGTAAAACAAGAGATGTGAAAAACAAGATATGTTAATTGAACACCTTATTTGGACTGTTTTTACAATCTGTATCGTTTCTTCTGAAGTTTGATTGCAAAATTCTTATATTATTTTCAATCACTACTGAAACACACTTTTTCTCCATTTCATAATTCAATTTAAAATATCCAGTAAATGTAACTAGATTTCCCTATGATTACTTGTTTAAACATTTGGTGCAACATCCAGCTTTATTTGACTCCATATCCCAATGGAAATAAAGTAATTTGATAATATCAACCAATCAAATAAATTCAAACAAACAACTAAGCATAATCATAACTAAACTAAAATAAATTTAAAAACCAAGCTAAATCATAAAGAGAGATCCCTCTCTGAAGCTGGCAAGGTTAGATCCTAGCTTCAAAAGTGGTTTGATGTTGTCCATTGTGTTTACTCCCACAACCTCAAAAATATAGAATGATAACACCCACAATAATTGTGCCAAAGAAGGATGGGACTTCATGGATGTGTATTAATTAGAGGGTGATAAAACAAATCACGCTCCAAATTAGTTACCCCTTCCCAAAATAGGTGATCAGTTGTATCAGTTCCAGCAACCAAAATACTTCAACGATATGGACTTAAAGTTGTATATTACCATGTTCAAGTTAGAGAAGAGGAAACCTGGACGATCACCTCCAAAACCATGAAAGGTTTGCATGAGGGTTTAGTCATGCCATTCAACCTATGTGATACAATAGCTACATTTATGAGGTTAATGAATGATATACTATTCCCTTTTACAAATTCATTTCTTTTTGTCCATTTTGATGAGATACTAGTTTACATTGCCACCTAGGAGGATCACATCTCACATTTGACATAGGTGTTAGAGACCTTGATCAAGCACCATTAGCTAGAAAATCTCAAGAAGTTTAAGTTCCAACAACAATATTTGGTGTATTTTGGATATGTGATAGGTGGAGGCGAGCTAAAATAGATCCTGTAAAGATTGAGGCCATCATGAAATTGTTAGTGCCTACTGATGTTTATGAGGTTAGGAGTTTCGTTCGGGAAGAAAAGTATATAATGAAACTCATAGCCTGATTTTCAATGGTAGAAACTCCACTCCACACAATAAGAGAAAATTGAAAGAGTTACTAGTGGGGTATGGGTTAGTAAAGGGCCTTTTAGGAGCTGACAAAGATGATCAATCAAGAACCAATTAAGGGATTGTCGAACTTCCAACAACCCTTTGTAGTGGAGACAAATGCAAGTGGGTATACTATAGAGGCGGTCTTGATGTAGGTAGGAATTTCTATATGCTACCATTCTAGAGTATTTCATGTGGAAGTTATTAACAAAAATAGCTACAACAAGGAGATATATGCCCTGGTACAAGATTTGAAGAAGTAGAAGGACTATATGATGAGTAGGGAGATAGTAATCCACATAGATCATCAGCCATTACGATACATATATGGCTAGAGTAAACTACAATATATAGTTCATTACAAGTGGATGGGGTTTCTACAGTAGTTTCATTTAGTGATTGAGTACAAGAAGGGAAACACAAATAAATCTTGGCCAACATGCTTTCAAGCCCATCCACATAAAATATCACATCTTTTGGAATTTTGATGCACATGGAATCATTCACCTATGATGCATAAAAAGAGGCATATTCAAATGATGAGGACTTCAAGGAGGTGTTTCAACAGTTACAAAGCTAGAGTCATGTGTACAATGGTGACAAAACCGTTGACTTCCATCTCTAGGAAAAGTTACTCTGTAGGTCAGATAAATCATGTTTTTCTAAAGGTGAGCTATTGTAGCTAATTAGAGAGGTTCATAATTCCAAGGTTGAAGGGGACTCTGTTGTAAGGAAGATAGTGTAAAACTTGCAGAGCTATGTGTATTAGCCCAAGATGAAAAAAAATGTAGCTAGGTTCAAAAGAGGATACTTGTTTTGTTCTTCTAGTAAGCTTGGCAATGGGAAGTAGGGTCTACATCATCCATTACCTATGCCCACTCATCATAGGGAAAGTATTTACATGGAATATTTGGGAGGTTTCCCAACAACAAAGAAGGGACATGACTACTCGTTAATGGTAGTTGACAAGTTCAACAAGATGTGTGTTCCAATTCTCTATAAAAGGACCATCAATGAGAAAGAAAAAATGAATTTTTTCTTTGGATAGTGTTGGGTAGCGGACCCCTACATAACGGTTTTGGGGCTCAAGCCAGTAATTTTGGGTCAAAGTATGGTAAAGGTTCCACGAAGTGCGCGGAGCACAAATTGTAATGGGTTAAGTCCAACGGTAGTCCGCCCTAAAATAACATAGATTAATCTAAAATGTGTCAGCTTGCCCATGGTCCGCGGACCATGGGAATGTATAAATAGAGAAAGGATCTAGGTTTAAAAGATAGCTTTTGGATGTTAATTGGAAGGAAATATCTAAAGTGTATGGGTTTGTGAAAGCGAGAGTGCTCTAAGTCTGTAAGTCCAAGTCATGGGTAGAGATTAGAGTAGGCTCTACAGCTCTGTGCGTAGAGGCTTGGTAGAGTCCACAGCTGTGTGTGCTGACCTCTACAGCTATGTGCGCAGGGTGGAAGGTGGATTGTACTGAATAGAATATTAATAAAGGTAAGTTTTTCTGAGTTATTGTGTATCTGATCGCAGATCTGGATGGTTATGCTTATGTTATGATTTTTATGAAGTATATTTACTATTTATGACTGCGCATACTGGGTTTAAATGTTAAATGTTTGCTTAAAGACCTTAAAGAATAAATCAGATCTATAATAACAGTAATAAGGCTAAGGATCTAAGAAACTTCCCCTCATGGATCTTCGCGAAGACCAGACTGTTGCGTGGAATACCACAAGTGTGTAAATCGGGTTGTGAATTCTCTAGACCTCAACACGACATCCCTAGGGTGTGGAAACCTGGTTCTAGTACCCTCCCCTAATGCCTCGGGTGAGACTTTTGTTCCCACTCCATGTATTTTTTCTGAACGGCTGGTAGTATGGGATTTGTTTGGCTAAAACTCTTCCAAACCTAGGTCACGGCCCAATAAGCCAACAAATGGTTCCGTTGCCGGGACCGGGTTTTGCCTAAGGGATGTCTGGTGTCGAGACACTAGAACCCTACAAAGAAAGAAGTTGAAGATTGGTGGGATCAAATGGTTTATCACTGATAGACACACCTATCAGCTACAGTGAAGACAGAAGATGTTTTCTCGAAATATCGTGAGCAGAAGAAGCTTCGAATGGATAGAAGGATTAATTTCACCACCACGAATGAGAGAAGAAGATTTCTTGTAGGCCTCTCCACAGAGTGTGGTTTAGCATGGAAAATGAAGACAATTTTCTTGTATTCAAAGGAGTCGGAAATGAAAGTCTCGATCAGTTTTGGTTTGTAGTGAAAGCAGTGTGGGAACCACACAGGGTCACAGATGATAACATTAAAAAGGCCACATTGGTAAGTGTGCTGCAAGCACTGACTTGGTATGTCAAACATTTGAATGATCACCCAAATGCTGGAATAGCAGAAATCAAAAATGCATTGAACAGAGAGTTTAGTCGACTGAAATCAGAGACGCAGTCAATTATAGGATTGAAGGAGATCGCAATGCTTCTAGGTGAAACACCCTGGGATCTAGATCAAAGATTGAAAGGTACGATCTATGAGGCTAACATGACGTTAAAGGACACACAACATCGCACATGGTTTGTGGCATCGTTAACAACACACCTGAGGATAGCACTGTCGCAACAGAAGCTCTCAACCCAGGTAGAGGCATTGGATATGGCGATGAGGTTTCACGAAACACCGATACAAGATCCAGGGTTTGGAGTCCAACAAATCCACATGCAACTACAAAACCTATGTTTACAGATGTAGAGTTTGAAGAAAGATAGGGTGCAACAGCTAGAGGTGCACGAAGAAGTGTGGTGTATAAAATGTGGGCCAAGGTCATGATAAGGATCATTGTCCTGTATTCACGAGTTATTCGGCAGAAGGGGCACCAATGCCATTGAGACTAGAGGCATCGGCTGGTCTGAGTGTGTCCACTACTCTCTAGTGTGTGATTTGTCAAGTAGGAGGAAAGCATGCGACAGACAACTGTCACCTATTACAAAAATATACCCAGGCTCCGCAGCAGTTGTACGTAATTTCTGTAGATCAGTGGGTCATGATGAGAAAACGTGTTGAAGTTATGAAATAATGATGGATAGAACTCGAGCCTATCGAGTACAGACGAAAACGCGAGGGCTCGATCCAGTTGTAGTGATAGCACGGGGTGGCTTCCAAGGGCGCAGTTGAGGACGAGGAGGGATGGGACCAGGACGAGGGCACGGATAGTTAATTTGCTACAACTATGGTGGACCCAGGCACTACATGCGCAAATGTATGAATAAAACCAGAATAAGTTTCCCATACTGTGAAGAATTTGATCATGAAATGGTAAATTGTCTAATGCTGATTGCACAAATGTGCGAAAAAGGGGTGCTACAGCCCACCCAGACGCAAAACTTCCAGATGATGTGATACTAACCGCAAGAAGAGGACCCCAATGTGAACATGATGCTCAGAAGTGGCAGGACCATCGTGGAAGATAAGGGGAAGAAGCCTGAAGAAGACACCTGCGTACATAAGGCTCCCACAAAGGAACTTGAATTTGACTTAAACTGTGAAAAAGAAACATTTATGGAAGCTAAGAAGAGCTTCGCAGAGGTCTATACTTCAAGTAGTAGGGATCAACCAAAGACAGATCTGGACCCTTCGCTGCTAACTACCTTTTTAGAGACATGTATGAAACTATTGCGTGATGATAAGGCAGTCAAAGGGCTACAAGAATTGATCGCTAGATGCGCAAGATCTGAGGAGCCGCGTGTAGTCCGAAAAATGGGGAAGCATGGCCTACGCACTGGACAAGAAATGAGGTTGACAGTGCAAATTGGTGAATATGAGATGGACCAAGTAATCTTAGACTTGGGGTCAGATGCGAACGTATTACCAAAGTAGACTTGGGAGCGCATGGGTAGGCCCATGCTACAGTGGTCTCCCATTCAATTACGAATGGTGAACCAACAAAAGATCTTGCCCATGGGAATATTAATAGGAGTAACATTGGACATTGATGGCGCTAGCATGCAGATAGATTTCGAGGTAATAGAAATTGTGGATGATAGTAACCCTTACCCTGCGTTACTCGGAATAGATTGGGCAATGGATATGAATGGAGTTATTAATCTAAAGAAGCGGAAGATGATTTTTGAGACAAATTCCGTACGTGTGATCATGCTGTTGGACCCTATTGAAGGACAACGTTACACAGAGCCAGTGCGTGATGATGGAAGTGATGAAGAGATAGATTGTATCTACAAACTAACTGCATGCAACCAGGATCTGGTACACCCTACTTTAGATGAAAGGACCCCGTGGAGGCTCACAGAATCCTGCCTATTGGAGGCCGACGAAGATGATGAGCAATGGCACAACCGATTGAGGGATGTGACGATGCTAAATTATAATTTGATGACCAAATCCCTGCATTGCGTAACCGCCCAGGCACAGGACCTACCAACATATGATGGACTAATAGCAGTGGATGAATTCTTGCACCAGTATGAGAGTGCAGTATCGGAAAACCAGAGGTTCAATGCATTAAAATGGGTGCTGCATGCGACTCCAGCACAGTGGTGGGGAACACATGAAGGGAATTCTGAAAGCTGGAAGACTGCAAAAGGATGATGCAGCTAACATTTGGAAAGCCAGAACTATGAATAACCGAGAAATTCGATGGACGCGATGACCCACGCAGGAACCTTGCAAACTGGACAAAAGCCTATGGAGAGGATCCCCAACCTGAATGGGCACACTTGTTTTATCATACCCTAGATGTCATCCCCAGAAACTGGTATACTGAGACAAAGCTGTAACATGTTACGGGTGAATGGGATATCTTACACGAAGGGTTTTTATTAGCGTTCTTATTTGAGGACCAATGAATGGATAGCCTCGATGATGCGCTGCAATTTGTAAAAGCCACTATCTTCAAATTACCACAAGAACCAGAGGAAATCATTCAACCAGAATGGACGCATCATCTAAGCCATGCCATAGATTATTATAACCTGCAAGCAGAGGATGATGATGATGATCCCCGAAACATTAACATTCTGGAAACAGAAGGGAGTTGCGAAGTTCAAGGACCGACAATCGAGGATCCTGACATCACAGCACCACTAAAAATGAAAAAAGTAAACATTGGTATAGATTAGGAACCGAAATACACGATGCTGGGGGATTATTGGGATGATGCCATAGTGGATAAAGTCGTTGAGTTACTGCACGAATATCAAGACTTATTCCCGAAAAAACTGACTGTGTTGAAGGGGATTCTCGGTGACCTGGGAGTGATGAAGATAAATTTAAAGCTGGATATGAAGCCGATTAAGCAGCACCCCTACCATTTAAATCCAAAGTATAAGGAAAACTTCCGCGAAGAATTGGACAAGATGCTCGCAGCAAGAATTATTGAACCTACTGAAGAATCTGACTGGGTGAGTCCTATGATAGTACAAGAGAAGAAACAAAAGGGAAAAATTTGAATCTGCATGGATCTCTGAAAATTGAATGATGCCTACGTTCATGACCCATTTCCAACCTCGTTTAGAGATGAAGTGCTGGAGAATGTTGGTGGACAGGAAGTCTTCTCATTCATGAATGGGTTCTCAAGATATCACCAGATTAAGATTGCGCCGGAAGATAGGAGTAAGACCACCTTTGCGAACGAATGGGGATGCTTTCAGTACACTGTGATGCCCTTCAGGTTGAAGAACATGCCAACGATATTTCCATGCATAGTAGTGGCTACGTTCAAGGAATTCATTAATCAATTCTTGTAGGTTTATTTTGATGATTGGACTGTATTTGGGCTAGTCAAGAAACATGTGGCAAGCTTACGATTGATGGTGGATACATGTCGACGACACCAGATTGCACTAAATATTAAGAAGTGTACCTTTCTCACTCCTTTCTGAAGTTTGCTTGGCCATGTGGTCTACAGACAGGGATTGATGATGGACCCTGTAAAAATTGCAGTCATACTCAATCTACAAGCACCGTGCAGTGTCAAACAACTTCATACCATGTTGGGACACAGTGGGTACTACCGGAAGTTTATTAATGGCTATGCACAAATCATGGCACCAATGGAAAAATTGTTAAAGAAGGATGCTACATATTGTTGGAATGAGGATTTTAAGAAGAGTTTAGAGTTTCTAAAGGAAAAAATGGCCTCCACCAACATTTTGGTTTTCCCGAAATGGGACATTGAATTTCATGTACATGTGGATGCGTTGTGTATCGCACTGGGTGTTGTACTCATGCAGGAAGGAGTGGAAGGCATCGATCACCCAATCATGTTCGCAAGCTAGCAACTGTCTAAAGTAGAAAAGAACTACTCCACCACTGAGCACGAGGGATTGGAAATGGTGTATGCGCTCCATAAATACCGCCACTATCTACTTGGTGGGCATTTTAAAATGTATACCGATCACTCTGCATTAAAATACCTAGTGAACAAGCCTATGTTGGGGGGGGGCGCATCTGCAGATGGTTGTTACTATTCCAAGAGTATGATTTCATGTTCGTCGTAAAGCCAGGGCGCCTAAACATAGGCCCAGATCACCTATCTCGAATTGAGAATGGTGAGGAGCCCACAAATTTAGAGGAAGGACTACTTGATTCCTAGCTCTATGCAGTACGTGTCGCGAATGGTCACTTTGAAGACATAATCCACTTCTTAACCACAAGGACCGTGCCACAGGGATATTTAGTTCAGCAGAAGAAAGAATTGGTGATACGCGCAGTGGATTTCACTGTTATCGCAGGTAACCTCTACAAAATGGGAAATGACGAAATATTACGAAGATATGTACCTGAAATTCAATGGGGAGAGATCCTGACAAAAGCACAGGGAGGGGTTGTAGGAGGACATTATGTGAGACGGGCGACAACGCAAAAGATTCTTCACGCAAAACTATGGTGGCCAACTCTACATCAAGATTCAAAAGCGTACTATCGGCCCTGTGACGTGTGTCAACAGACTAGGAAACCATCACGCAGGGACAAGATGCTGCTCAATCCATAGGTAACACTGCAGTCATTCGAGAAATGGTCGATCGACTTTGTGGGGCCCATCACACCTCAGGGAAAGACGGGTGCACACTATATCATCACCGCGACAGAATACTTGACTCAATGGGCGGAAGCACAACCTGTTAAGGACTGCACGGCCACTATAGCTACGAAATTTTTGTTCAAGAATGTGTTTACATGGTTTGGATGCCAGAAAATTCTAATGGACGACCACGGAACACACTTCCTAAGTGAAACTATCAGCATACTTACTGAGGAATTCTGGGTATATCATCAACAAAGTACATCGTATCAGCCACAAGCGAATGGGACAGTGGAAGAATTCAACAAGATCTTAGAGACTGATTTGACCAAGATCTACAACATGAAGCACAACAATTGGGATTTGCATGTACATGCTGTGCTATGGGCATACCGAACCACTTGCAAGAAATTGACGGGTCAGACACCTTTCCATTTAGTCTATGGCACGGAAGCCATCATGCCAATGGAATACATTGTACTGAGTTTGCGAATTGCAGCAATAACGAGCATGGCAGACCATTGAGCATCAGAAGAAAGGCTCGTGCAACTGGAGGAACTAGAGGAGGAATGGTTTCTGGCGAGATTCCATCATCAAGTACAAAAGCAACACGAAAATGCTTAGCACGATCACCATATCAAGTTGCGCACATTCAAAGAAAATGATTTAGTATTGCTATATGACAGCAAGTTCGAGAAATTCCCTGGCAAGCCTTGGATGCAATGGTTAGGACCATATGTCATCAAAGAAGTCAGAGATGGGGGTGCAGTCCATCTTAGCAAGCTTAATGGAGAGCCCTTCCCTGGAAAAGTAAATGGTAGTCACCTAAAGCTCTACACAGGCAGGCCGACCGCCTGACTAACCGACCGAAGTATAGTCTCATCGCTCTGACTAGTTGAAAGAGAGTGCAGGACGATAAAGCAGTCTGTGAGAGGGCTGCGTGACTATAGGGGTGCACGTAGAATCGATATGTCACAAGGGTCACAGTTCCGCAGAAGGGGATGCATTGTTGTGTGGTCAAGTATGGAAGTGACCGTTGGCGCCACTATTCATGATAAGATGTCCGAGTTATGATGAAAAAGAGCGGGCAGTGGTCCATTAAGTTATGGAGTAGGAGCAATCTACGGTCAATCTAGCATTAATGGGCCAGAAAAGGAGGGAACGACTAAATTTGAATTTTGACAAGCCTATAAATCACAGTGGGGCACCTCTCGCACAAATTGTAGTATCTGGAGGTTAGATATGGAACCCATGAACTTCGACGGTGGAAGACTGAGCTAGGTGTTTCCAAAAGAGATGCAGGACTTTCTGAATAGTGCAAGGTCAAAAGCTGGGGGCGCCATGCTGCACTCAACACCAATGGTGGGAGATGTACCGAAAATTTTCAGACAAGTAGTAGGACCAGTCCGGATGCTGCTCCATAAACCATGGATTGGCAAGAAATCTACGAAAGCTACGGGAAAGACGGTGGATTCTGAGACAAATGACGGAATTCTACTTACAAGTTCATCTCTAACAAGCCTTGAAGATTGGGATCTCATGGACAACAACATCTTTCTTGCAAAATTGCAACACAAGGTGCAGCAGATATTGAGTATACAGGACCAGAAAGTGCAAACTTTCTATATTTGCACGAAGAGTTTATGGCTCTGGCATCTCAAGTAGAGCTAAGATCCTAGGAGGATCCCCTTTGTGTTAACTAAGCAAAGTAGAATGAGCATCATTGGTTCAGTGAACTAGTAGGGGCAATGGAGCAGGAGCTTGAAGAAGCATGGAAGAAGTAAGGATGGAATGACGAGG